>JAVSCE010019285.1:0-208588 GCA_032199065.1 Smutsia gigantea | reverse complement strand
AGTCTCTAACATGTGATCATTTACAAAGAAGAGTAATGCTTTAGCAACGTGAAGAAAACATGTCAGCATGGGAGACCAACCAAGGGCTTGTCCACAAGGAAGGCACTGGAGAAGCCTGACTGACCCATATCTGCTCACTTTCCACAAGACCATGGATGTGGAAAGGGATCCAGTCTCTAGGCTTCAAGGATGGAATTTGCTTATTAGCTTAAGATCTGTGGTTGGTCGAGTAAATGTTTCCTAAAGAGCCAATGCTCCCTTCTAATCTATGTAACCTGACAACACAGACACCAGACAGTGGGAAGGAGGGAACTAGTTGCTCTAGGTTCCAATGGGCAGAGCGTGCTTGGTCACCTGGGGGGCGGGGACCTTCCAAGTTCCATTTCTGCAAATTTAAATCTTGAACCTTCCTTAAAAAAAAAAACCTTCTTACATGTAGTATACCATTTTCATTAATATATCATTGCCGATTTAAGTTACAGGTTTCAAGATGAAAAAAATATTTCCATGAAGTTAATCAACCAAAAAATTAATTCTTCTTAATCAATTAAATTTTCCACTCATTTGATAAACCCTTTGCCTATGCTTCGGGGAGATGGGGAGACAGAGAAAGTTTGTGCTCCCCAAGGAGTGGTGTGTCCCGCAGGTGGTATAAGGAATGTTTTAGATGGTGCAGCAATGGGCATTTTTATTTCAATTATCATTATTTATTTTAAATGGATATTGAAAAATACATATATAATAAGTATGTCAACTTTGTATCTTAAAAATTTTTATTGCTTACAATGATGTCAAAATAAATATTTATATTTGAAAAGTGAGTCCACCTAAAGATTTTAAGAAAATCATAATACTCTTAAATGTATTTTGAGAAGTCACATTTTAAATAGATAGTTGCATATTGAGTAAATAATATTTGTCATCAAATATTTTAATCAGATAATCATAAGCATGATTATAAATAATCATAAGCATGATTATAAATAATCATAAGCAAAATTTTGAAGGCTAGTATGTATGTGACTAAGATTTAGAGAACCAAAAAAAAGATACCTTCCCTACCTTCAAAGGCCAAATATCTTAGAAAATCTGGGTTGGAAGCAGTGGGCACTGGCCAGCCATGTGGCCTGGGCATGCAGTCTGGGGCTCTTAGTCCTTCAACCACAGCTCGGCATCAATTGAGAGAGGAGGCTTTGAAATCAGAAAGATCTGATTAGAATCTTGTGTGTGCCTCTTAGTAGTTGTTCAGTATTAGGCTGGTAACTTTAGGTTTCCAAGTCTCTGTTCATTCACCTTAAAGTGGGGATAAAAGTAGCTCCTTCTCTCAGGCCATCACTAACCTCTCCTCGCACTGGTGGGGACCCCCGTGCCCACAGCACCTGCCCAGGGTGCCACCTCCTTTATTAGCCCACAGGCCCCTCTCGCCAAGATGTTGTCCTGTTGAAGCTGTGTATCCCTAGAAACCAGCACAGGGCAGGAAAATGGAGCTTCACAAGATGTTTGTTGAATGAATACATTAAAAAAATATATAGTATTGGAGAGAATGTAGGGAAATCGGAACCCTTGTGCACTGTTGGTGGGAATATAAAGTGGTGCAGCCACTGTGGAAAGCAACATGGAGGTTCCCCCAAAACTGAAACACAGAACTACCACATAACCCAGCAATTCCACATACACTCCAAAGACTTGAAATCGGGATCTTGAATAGATATTCATACCCCCATGTTTACAGCAGCACTATTCACAGTAGCCAAAAGGTAGAAGCAACCCGTGTGCCCAACCACAGAAGGATGAATGGCTAAACACAATGTTGCATGCATGCAGATAAAATGGAATATTATTCAGACCTAAAAAGGAAGGAAATTCTGATACAGGCTATCACATGGATGAACCTTGAGGACATTATACTCAGTGAAATAAGCCAGCAGCAAAAGGACAAATGCTTTATGATTCTACTGATATGAGGTCCCCAGAGTAGGAAAACTTATTGAGATGGAAAGGAGAATGGGGGTCGCCAGGGGCTGGGGGAGAAGGGTGGGGAGTTTGTGTTTAATGGGCACAGAGTGTCAGTTTTGTGAGATGACAAGAGCTCTGCGGGTGGATGGAGGTGTTGGCCGCACGGCATTAAGTGAATATAATACCACTGAGCTATACTCTTAAAAATGGTACATTTTATTTGTTGTGTATTTTACGACAATTAAGTCTCATTGTTCTTTTCCTTCTTGTTTTTATGCATCCTCAAGTGTTGGCATACGCTTGAGGGTAACAGGGGGACAAAAGCACAGTAAGGCTGGAGGCAGAGCATGGGGGGAAGGAAGAGTCCCCCAGGGAGGGTAGGGTGAGGCAAGGGGTTCTCCAGAGAGGGTGGGTGTGAGGGAGAGGGTGTCTCCCAGGGAGGGTGACAGGTGAGGAAAAGGGTCTCCCCAGGGAGGATGGAGATGAGAAAAAGGGGATCCCTGTGGCCACAGCCAGGACACCTACAGAGGGTTCATCTGCAGTACACTAGCTGGGAGGACAGAGCTTCCATCCTGCAGTACAGAGGAGTCAGGTGGCAGGGAAGGGCATCCAGGGGAAATATCAGGGAGGAACTGGCCCCAAGAGAGGGGCAGGGAAGTAAGAAATCTATTCCCTAGAGAGAAGGGCCTCTCCTGTATGGGTCCCCTGGAAATGTGACTAGACAATCGGGTCTACTGGAGTCCCACAGGGCAATAGGAAAGGAGTGCCCCCAGCCCCGCAAAACATGCAAATCCAAAGGGACAAACCAGCTTAGGAGGATTATGTTTTGTTCTTTCTTTTTCCTGTAACAAAATATGCAGTCATTGGAGAAATTTTGGATAGTACAAAAAAGCACAGAAAAAAATTAAAAATTCTCATCACTCCACCACTCAGACACAGGTCATACTTAACTTATTCTTTTTTAAAATGTAATGTGTGAAATCCACATAATTTTTTAAAATTATCATACTGCTCATGCATTTGGTGCTTCTTAAGGACCAGGCACTGCTCCGGGTACTGAGAACACAAGGGGCAACACAGCTCCTGTCTTCAAGGAGTTCATGCTAGGGAAGAAAAATTAATAAACAGTCAGTAACAATAAAGAATGGCCAGTGTTATACTACAGAGAGCAGGTATAAGCCTAAATCCATAGTTTTCAAGAAATATGTCATATTTCCTTAACAGCATAATTTTCATTTTAGCTCTTATTCCACTGGGGTGATTGACATTCAATTTCCGTTCACTTTGAATCTATCTGTTCCCTTTCCTTGAGCTGGCACTAAACTTGGCATTGGTTCGGTAGGGCCAAGGCATGTGGGTTTTGGAGGGAAGGTTGGGTGGGGTCCAGTCTCCACCCAGACCAACTGGGATGGGCAGGAGGCCGCACCCAGCCCCAGTCCCCGGCCACCCAGGCCACCACGGCCTTACCCTCTGTCCTGTCCCCCCTCCCTAGCTTGCCACCTTCTCCCTGTCCTTCCCACAAGCTTTCCTCAAACTGATTGGCCCCAAGGCTCTTTCCAGGAGGCAGAGGACAGTTTTCCTGTAGGAGGGGCCTTAAATTTACACCCTCATCTTCTCTCTTTCTTCTTTCCTCAGCATCTTTCTTTAGTCCAGCCTGGGAACCAGAGGGATGAAAGGGTTTTTCTTTCGTAAATTCCCAGATTTCCTGAGTCTTCTTTTTCTTCCCTGAGAACCAGTGTCTCTGGATGATCAGAGCCACGTTTTTGTCTGTCTGCCCAGTGGCAGTGGACACCAGCGGAGCAGCATGGGGCCCAGTCAGGAGAGAGTGTACACAGCGGGGACGCCTTTCTTCACGTTATCCTTCACAGAGCCTCCTGACCTAGTCACAGAGGTGCAGAAATGCTTCCAGAAAGAAAAGGCATCATAGCTAAGATCCAGAAGAGAAAAGGGGGTTAGCCAGGTGGCCACACAACAGCAGAAGTCTTCCGGGAGAGAGGAGAGGTGTCTTGGGCAGGACTGTGGCACAAAACCAGAGCGGGGGACAGCGAGAGACAGTAGTAGAGATCTGGTGCGGTTCCTGCTTTTCCTCCAGATAAATATGGTTATGGAAACTGACCAAGAAGGGAAGGCAGGGCAAAGGCTGTTAGGATTTCTGGGATAATGATCTTTAAAGCTACCATCCTGCCCACACCTGTGGGAAAGGGGGAAAACTGAGAATTAAAATTTACCTAAAGGGAACCAATAGCTTTCAAGGATAAGCAAATGTCCATAATTTGAACTCCACAGATTCCAAACTTTTGACCATTCCCTGAAGGGCTGGGATAAATGGACTTTACAATAGATTGTGCCAGACAGTTGTTCTAAATAATCATGGCAGAGGCTACCCTGCTGACACACACCCCAAGGCGCCTGCCTGCTGCAGGGAAGTGCCCAAGGTCAGCCATCTGCCACCATTGTCAGCCTAGCAAGGGCAGCTCACTGAGAAGAGCTCTCGGTTTTCCAGGGGCTTGTAACGCCCTATAACTGGTGACTCTCCACTGATTCAGATGGTATCTCTCTGTCTGGGTTAATTTAGGTATAGCCTGTCCTAGAAAAAAAAAAGAGATATTGTGACCCCTGGAGTTTCTTTCCAGTGAGATCATGTGGAACCTGATGACGTTTTTCCAGCATGGTTAAGCATTGCCAATGCACTTTATATAACAGTTTTTGTCATTTGTCAAAGTAGGATTTGCTTCAAGGAAACTGAACCCAGTATAATCATACCCACACTGTGTCTAAAGAAAGCTTATGAACATTGGTACCTGAGGGAGTGTAATATCACTTAAGAACAAGTTCAAGCATGCAAATCTCTTTGGGACTCTCCTTTAGATATAAAGAGATAATGCCTTATTTGAAAACCTTGCTTATGTATGCTGACTCAAGGCCATCCATGTCATTGAGTGGATCAAGCCCCCAAGAGCAGCATGATCGTTTATTCTCCCATTATTTTTATTTAGCTACCATTTAGCAGATTCCAAAGTATTCTAATCTAATATTCTGGGGCCCTTAGATGGAAATGACAAGCATTTCTGACAACTGCATGCAAAAATCTCTGGCTACCAGTGTGTTAACACCACTACAGGTCTATTCTCCTGGTGTTCCCGTTGGACTGGTAAGTGATGGGCCAAGCGGGAGCGGCTGGCCACACAGGACACAGAGCGGAGCACTGGCTGAGAAAGGGCCATTGTCTGGCTGCAGAGGGACACCAAGGGCCGCAGGAGGCAGCCTCAGCCTGGGCTCCTCCTCACACGCAGTTCTGTGCTACAGCTCGCATTCAGGATGCTGGTTAACCTACAGCCCCTCCCCTTTAACAGCCCTGACAGAACCAAGGGGCTGTGAATACAAAAGGAAACCTTAACATCTCCATGGGTCTGCCAGGCCTTTTAAAACACAGTGAAGGGGACTAGGCGAGGACTGCTCAGCTGACCCTGCCACATGTTTCTGCAGTCTGGGGGAGCTGTCCCATGCTGCGAAAAATATGCAACTTTTTTTAAGCAAGCTGAACACTTTGATATCTAATTTCAGGGACGCATATACTAGACCAGGAAGGAAGCAGGCTGCCAAGCAGCTTTGCTATAAGAATGCAACAGAAGGAGGAAGTATTTAAAAAGCTTTCAAGATGAGTGTTTAATAACACACACACAGACCACTTTCTTTTTAAAGTCTTTATTTATCACTACCTAGAACACCATTTTATTACAAATATCAGTCTCCTTTGAACAGCAATTTACACCAAAATCCATGACACCATTATGTACAACCATTGTCCTCGGAATGTTCTACCTGGTCTTGGAGATACCCTTGCCTAGGAGGCAGAGGGCAGGACAGACCCAGCACAGCACTGCATTAAGTCATGGGAGCTGCCTGGTCCATCTTCAGATAAAGTGGGTGCTGGGGACTGAGGGGGCCCTTCCATCTCAAAGAGGCTGGAACATACCCGGGAGTCTGTGTCAGGGAGGGCTGGCCTGTTGGCCTGGCTTCCCTTTTCTTCTTCTCTTGTCTCCTCCACTTCAGCTACACTTCACTTACATGCTTTCCTAAAAGCAGTGAAAATGAATTCCAGGAAAATGGGCCTTGACTGTGTTCATGTGACAGACTAATCAATTCCCGTTAACCAGAGACAATGAGATTGCGCAAGGATGCGTATGGAGGGGCCACCTACTGCACATTTAAATAGATGCCACTTGGCTGCGAACTGTTTAGGGAGCAACACAACACGACTATGGACATGAAGAATACTCACCACTTTCCAGAAAGCATTTCCCTGTGAGAAAGGGGAGGACCGTCATCAAAGCGGATGAAGGAGGTTGGAACTGTGCCTAGATTTTTACTAAAAAAATAACTGATGCCAAAAAAAAAGACAAAAAAGTGCCCTTCACTAGAGCCCCAGTGCAGGAGCAAGGCTTCTTTGGGGACACAGGCCCACCCATTGCTCAACCTCTCAAACAGAAGCCAAGTCCAACCCCCGCCAAGACCTGACACTATCCATGCAGTGACAGGCATAGAAAACCCTGTTCACGCCTCAGCCCACCTGTGCCTCCTTCCACACACACACCTGGCCTTCCTGCTCATTCCACTGTGGGATCTTAAGTTTTTTCTCCCAGTGGGGCTGGCTTTTCCAAGTTCTTGCTGGACTCTCTACAGCGTGACAAATTGTCCCATTTTTGCCCATAATTATTCCATTTTTCCCCTCATTGTCCCATAATGAGGGGGTTCCAAGGTTTTGGTTTATATGAGTTGGTCACCCTTGATCTCAATAGTGTTTCAGAAGACACCAACTCCTGTCCACAGTTTTGCTAAATTGCAAGAACAAGAGATAAGCCAAGAACAGCCATGTGTGAGACCTACACATATTTTCCCCCTTTGATCCAAATCTCTTCAGCACAGCCAGTGCCTAAACCCTTTGGCAGAACCTTCCATTGAGAACTAGATTCTAGTCTGCTAATCCCACTTCATCAAATCAACGAATGAGGCAGCCATGCCGTCTCCAAGTCCCAACACAGCTGTAAGGACTCTTCACCCTGATCGTTTCCTGATTAGGCACACTCACTGGCACACACCTAGATCCGTCAAAATTAAGAGAAGTCAACAGAGATGTGTGCAAAGATAAGAAAGGGTGAGTGGCCCAAGCCAACAGCATTTTCCAGAAAATGTAACTCCAATGTTAAAGCAGCTTAATATTTAAAAAAGAAAGAAAGAAAGAAACAAGTTCACAACAGCAGTTGAAATCAAGCATATACTTGAAGAATTAAGAAGATAAACACCCCTCGGACACACATAGCCTCTCTTAAGTGCTGGGTGGGGTTAAATAATCTCCAGAGGCCACACATGGGCCCTGTGTCACAGAAGTTCCTAATTTTGTCTTAATTTTCCCCTTAGGATAATATACCCCAAAATACTTCACATCTATAAGATGTATAAATTACTGCAGTTCACAAAATACAATTTGTTGTCTAAATGTATTCAGTCTGAGTGACTTATGAAATACCTGAATGTACTGACTACATTGCAGTAGAATTCTACAAGGTCTCTAAGAAGAGTGAGATAAACCTGTATTTTGGAGTTATAAGAACACTGCATAAAAATGGGTGCAAGATGATCCCATGAGTCTTTTTTAAAGATTTATATCTATTTATAGAAAAGTGAAATGTGTTGGAAGAGTAAGTCAAACTCTTCTGGTAGACACTCGTAGGGCAGAGGATTTGGTCTCGGGACAAAACGAGAATGCACTTTATTTTTTGCCTTTCTATACTGTTTACATTTTCTGTAGTTAATATGCATTATTTTGTCATTTAAAAACTCCCTTTAAAAATTAAAAAAGAAGGAAATGACATTTCCATATTTCATTTCTTGCAAAACTGGATAAAAGCTATAACCTGCCTAATGCAAGGGATACAGTTTGCTGAATGAATTAAAAAATACAGATTAGAAAACGAGTGGCACATTTTTGAGAACTATCAAGTCTTTTGCTGACCCTGAAAATAATAGCAATTATTCTGCAGTATGACAAAGGTATCACATGCCCGCCTCACAGTCTAAACATCTGTACTTTTCTGGGACAAACAACAAGAAGTCAAGTTTACTTACGAAAGTGGAGATCTTAGTGATTCTATAAAAAGATGTATTTGGAAGAAGCCCGGTATTTTAAGGCCCAGTTAAACCATTGTTGGCATGAGGAAGCATATAATATACAAAATAAGCAAAAACAGCCCACTGAGCCTGCAGTTATGCAACCAGTGAAATCCTGTCGTCATTTCTCCTAACACAGTCCACCCATTCGCGAAGCACTGGCTCCCCCTCTGTAGTGTTGTCACAGGTAACTAACTGGTGGCCAGACAAGACAAAACAGGGTAAGAGGGGAAATGTCACCAAGTTTTGAAAATACGTCTTGCGTACTTGAATTGTTGGTCTCATTTTCCTTCTTTAAGAAAAAAGTTTCGGTAGTAATTTCCATAGAATGAGACACAAAAATATCTCAACCAGCCATTGCTAGATTGTAGAACAGACAAGACTGTACTACTCAAGGGCAGCCCTAATGCTTTTTGGCTCCAGAAAATAGCAACAGAGTCTACCAGCTGGTTCCAGGGGCACCTAAGGGGAGAGAGCAAACGGGCAGCAGGGAGGCAGGGCAGGGGAGCCCACCAGGTGAGCCCAGGCTGGTGGCCGCAGCCGGAGGAGCTGACTGTTTCCTTCCTTCAGCAAGCATTTTCTACAAGAGCAACATCCCCTACTCGCATTTAGCACATTTCTGTTGTGGGCAGAGTAGCCTCAGACTTAGGTTTTACTTCCCTGAGAAATAGTACAACACTTGAGTGCTTTCCTCACTTAATTAGTGGTCAATACTGAAACATTTTCTCAGTCTTCAAGCAAGAAAGATCCACATCAATTAGAGCCCTTAGGGAAATGTAAACACGCCTGTTGGTCAATTTTTACAGCTGTCATTGATGGTGGCCATGCACAGAGAAGCCTGGGAACCATCCTTCCCTGTGGAAGAAGCTCATCTCTCAATGAGATGGAGCTGAGTTTCTATACATATTCTTGCTGAGTTTCTCCTCTTATGTTGAACTGATGCCCCAAATTCCAAGTTCTTCAAACATAAAAGAGGGGGTTCAATCAGGTGTTCTTGCCAGGTCAGAAATTTACAATGAAACAAAGTCACTGGTCTGGATGTTTTTCATTCCTGGATGGAGGAGTGGCGGATGGGTCTGTGGTAATCCTCAGGACTGCCGATGTGTTCGGGTAAGTCATAGCCCCTCAGGAAATGTCCACTGTTTTGTTGAGCAAAATAATATAGTTGTCTGGCTAGTAGAGGTTCGACCTTTAATAAGAGATTTTTAAAAAGACATTACTGAGATATGCTTCTGAACACCCTGCAATTTGCTCATCACTAAATAGCTCTCAGTGTTGAGGGTACAGTGACGTCAAGTGCAAGGTAGGTGCTCTGACCCATCAAAACATTTCAGATTTGGAGCCTTCTGAAGAGCTAACTTTCCGTTAGTTCTCACACCAAGCTTTAAACAGAACCCACTTAATTCTGGGTTTTAATGAAAGTGAAAGACAATACTTTTAAATCAATTGGGGATGATATTTACATTTAAACGAAGACTAAAGGAAATCAGGTGAAATGACCAAATTAAGAGTAAGTATGAGGTAATATGCAGGGCAATTTAGGCAAAGGAATTAATTTTTCTACAACTGAAGTTTGGCAGGGATGAGGGGGCTCGTCCTGAGCTATCTTTGATTCCTGTGTGACCTACGTCATGTGTGCATTTCTAAATGAAAAATAAGAGAAAAAGGAAGAAGACAAATCAAACACAACAAAATCTTCAGCTGTAGGGAAAGACTAATTGACTTCAGATTCATCCAGTTATTCATGTGGATTACATTCACAAAAAAATATTCAACTTTCAGCTTTTCCTGAATTTACAGCACCTAAGAAAACCAAATGCTTTTGCCCAATTGTGCTATGAAACTGATCCTTTGTTACTTTATAACACACTTCAGCACAACTCAGTTGAAGTACCTGAAATAAGTTAAATCCATAATAAAAAGGGATAGGAAATCCTGGGTGCACACATGTCCATTTTTGCTTTTCTGCTGCACACAGTGCTATTTCAGGGGTCCTTGCCTGGGAACACATCCTTGTCTAACTTACAGGAAAGCTAGTACCTCCAAAAAATCCCTTAAAATCAGACTGATGTAGGAGTTTATCATCAGGTTCAGGTTCTGAAGTGCTATTTATCAATGCCAAATTCATTTAGTCATTTAACATCCAGTTGTTAGTAAGATATTAATTGTTACATCCAAGTTAAATCAATCACGAGAAAGCTCAGAAGTCTATGGGACTATATTTTTGTTTGTTGGTTGGTTGTTTTTGGATTTTACAATCAAGAAGGGAGGGTTGTGTGTTCAAGATTAGACAGTGTCTTATTCAATAAGGAACATTATTAGAACTAAAATCTGACCTGAATTTTGATATCAGGGTAAAGGTTTTTACCTGTTGTTCATTATCCGTGCCCCTTAATAACTCTCAAAGGTATGTAGTGATGTAGTTTTCAAATTCAAAAGTTTTAGGTATTCTAAATTCTGTTTTCTATGGAAGATTCATGTGAAATATTATCTATAAACTTTTCTTTCCTTTATTTTTAGTGAAAATGATGTTTACTTGCCATGGTTGAGTCTACCTTAAACTGTGCTAGGGAGCATCATGATGGTCTATCTACATAGATTCCTTGAAAGATTTAGCCTCCTCCAAATACACATGGACCTTAGTTTCTAATGATTAAAAAATTTCTAAAAATCCAGAATTAAAAGAGGGTTTGGGAAACACTGGAGCAGGACCTACAAAATATATGAGAAATGCACAGCTTCCCATTTGGGAAAAGCTTCTCCATCAAGTGAAGATCAACTAGAAACATTTTAAAAGCAATATTAAACGTGGAGAATTTTAAAGGGCGGCTTTTTGCATCAATCCTTTTCAATTCCTGTAAAACGGGGATACAACAACTTCCTTGAAAAATGAAAAAGATGGGAGAAATGAAGCCCCAGGCTGGAGGTAGCCTCTGTTTGTGAGTAGGTCTCCAGGGCTGAGCATAGCATGCGGGGCTGGGCTGTACTCTCTGCACCGCTCAGTGGACCATGCTTCCTCCCTCACTATTTTCCCAGATTGCTTGACGTTTACTTTTCATCTGAGACTTCAAGTGAACTAAGACCCTTCCCCTGACGCAGAGCAGGGAAACTCACTCGTGTGAAAGATCGTGGCTGGGTACTCACGTGGGCTGTGATGAGCTTCCTTTGCCTCTGGGGGTCTGGAAACTCCTCCCCGAAGCACAGAGTCACCTGGGATCTCGGCAGGGGACGGCCATGGTGAGCAAATGCTTGCAGCTCTGGAGAAACCCCATAAGAAAACAGCCATACTCAGCAACTCTCACCATTGAATGCTCCAGGTTAAAGCGGGAAGGAAGAGCTCACTGCTGATTCAAAGACTAAAACAGGAATGCAGAGTCTTTATTTCTCTCCGTGGGGTTCTTAACTTTCAGAGCCCGGATACAAAACTGCACAGGCCTGTTCATGCGAGCGCTTTCCCGGAACAGCTCCAGGTCCCACTGGGTGCTTCAAGGGGATAAGAGCCTTGCTTTGCGGCATTGGACCCATGAGGATGCAAAAGGTAGCAGAAAGGTGTGAAAAAGGAAGAAAAAGAAATGTAGCCACTTTGAGGCAAAAGAATAATTTATATGAAAGAGAGTTTTTCATTTTTTAAAAAATCAGAATTTTCTGATTTGTCCCAGGATTTCTTAAAAACATCATTTCAGAACTGCTGAGCATAAGAACCAGCATCTGTGCTGCCCAAGACCTCTATGTGACCCTGAAGCACAGAAAACATTTATGTTATCTTGGAGCCTGAGCCATTTATGGGCAGCTGTGTCCCACTTGGCACTATGCCCAAACTGTGGGCCTCTGAGCTGACTTCCCACCCTGGAGAAGGGTGGGGATGTAGTACCAGGGGCCCTGGCTGTGGACGTGTAAACCCCAGAGGCACCACCCCCACCCCAAGGATGCACAACAGACCCGAGCACTGTTGGAAGGAGACACATCCAACCCCGATATTGACTCATGTCCTATGCCTGTATTCTCCGTGACTCTTAGGCGTCTAACTGCTCCTATTCTTTCCGCTAGAGTCAACCGTCATGTCCGCAGAAGAAACGTGTTTACACACCGTTGCTACGAATTCTGCAGAACAGCAGGCAGATGCATCTTTATCAGATATGCACCCTCGGGCTTTGCCTTTGGGGACTGTCCCTAGTAGTTTGCAAATCCTGAATGGGTAGATATCAAAGATTTCCACTGTTCTCATCAACTGAAGAAAAGTTTCTAGCTAACTCACTGGACTTCCTGCTTTTTTTTTTTCTTCTAGAATTTAAATCAAACCTAACTGACTTAGTCAGATAGTATAAAAGACATTCATACCACTGAGGTCTGAGATTACCCCTAATAATCTGATCAGAACAGCAAGTCGGCACAATTCTCTGAAAAAGTCATGCCTCAGATGCTCGATACTAGAACATTCTGTGGGGATCCTTGATTATGCAGAGCATAGACCACTACACAGCTGCAGTTTTTAAGTGTGCAGGTTCCTCTTAGAACCTCAGTGAACACTTCAAGATAAGTGGTTGCACTGAGCAAAAAGCACAGTTATTGGTTCAGGGGAAGGAAAAACAAAACAAAACAGCTCTTGCTCACAGATAAATGTTAAATTCTAGGCAAGTGAATTCACAGCCTGAGGATGCTCACAGCTGGTGCATCCTGCTTCTTGCCTATATCCACCTCCCAGTGAATGGTATGTCTCAATGTGTATGTTACAGCCTTCCTGAAGCAGGAGAATTCTAACCTTCTTGAAACATGTATGGTGAGAGAAGTTCAAAGAGCAAGTATCATTTCCCTTGGATGCCTGAATTAAAGCCTTAGTCCTGTGGCATCTTCTGAATCCAAAGAGACCAAGATCCACAATCTCTACACAGAGCCAATCCCATGGGCTCTTTCAGACCCCACTGCAGACATGAGGTACAGACAGGGGTGCCCCTTGGCAACTCTTGGGTCTTCCTCTGGCCCCACCATGATCCGTGCTAGATCCCAGGATGGATGGGCTTCAAGTGGCATGGGCTCAGAGGGAGGGAAGAAAGTTCAGACCCACGTGCACTTCTCACTGTGGTGCTCTGCCTGGAACTAGAGATTGGCTCCCCTTTTCTCTTGCCATGCCTCTGTGGGAGCATTAGTCATCTTACCACATATTTGTTTGGGGGCACCAGAAGAGCTTTAGATGAGCCTAAGCAAATTTGGGCAACTTAAACCCAAATGGCTGAGCAAGTGTCAATGGTCCAGAGCACACAGAGGCTTCATGTTTTCATTTTAAATGAATTGAATCAAGAAGCACATTTGGGGCAAGGAGAGACATGTGAAAACCCAGACACAGGGTGTCTCTGAAGGGGCAACTGTTAAAAGAGAAGGTTACGGGTGAAGCAGAAGAAGAATGGGTAGTTGGCTGGCAGGTGAACAGTCCTCCCTCCAAAGAGCCACCATCACTACAGACAGCTGGGTGGGCACTCTGGATGGACTTCAACACAACAGGGCCCGTGAGCTCACAAAAGCCAGCCCAGGGCTAGTTTAATTGTCATGAAATCAAAACTAGGAAAACAAAGCTTACTGTGTCTAGAAAACATGATTTGAAACATGCATATCATGGAGATAACTGAAAGCTGTCTCATCATTTCCCCTTTGCAGAATCAGTTCAACATACTACACTCTGCTGAATGCACTCAGGGCACCTGCACGAGGACCCATCTCCTACCCAGGAATGTCAACGATATACTTCTAATCTCTACAGTTTTCCTAGGAACCTTAAAAGAGCTGAAATGTCAACAGGTATGCTTTCTGAGACCACACTACAATAAAGTGTGGGCCTTGTTAGTAGGGTGATCATTGGTTGAGTGCCAGCATTTCAAGACAGCAGCCTGAAACACTGCCCCAAGGCAGCGTCCTCCTCTTCACCCCCCCACTGAGGGTAGGGCAAGTGGAGAGGAGGCAGAGGCACCTGGTGAGCTCCAGAGGAACAGAGGGGCCTCCTGCTGGGCCTCTGTGGCCGTTCACAGGTGCTGGCACCCCATCCCCACAGCTACCTAGGGGAGTTACCTGACAAGAACTGCTGCGTGTCAAAGAGCTTGCAGGTCTGGTCTCTTTCCAGCTTGTTGGGCCGGTCACTGCACAGCGCTAGAGGCCCATCCCAGTAGATCCTGCTCTGGCACAGTCTTTTGGCATAAAGCCCATCAGGGGCCATCCAGAGGACCACACCCCTTTCCAGATGGCTCAGCAGTTTTTCGATGTTTTTCCTCTGGCCATTGTCCTCCGGGTAGGGGAAGAGGACCTGGTCCAGGTTACTGGCATCATAGGTGTGGCCGTGAGAGATACGGCAGCCTTCAGGGCTGGACGTGGTCAGCTCTTTCACCAGGATCTCTCGGTAATATAGACAGATGTGGAGCCGGCAGTCTGCAAACACAGAGATGGCAGGGTCAGTGCAAAGCATCCAGGGAGGGCTGGAAACCCACCAGGATGCCACACTACTCAGAATAAGCATAACTGGTGGGACACAAGATGCTCCATAAAATCCAAGAAGTTCTAGGGTCAAGGAAGTAAGGACATGTTGCCTGCCCTTCTCTCCTTCCTGGAGACTCACAGACAATGAGGATGGTATAGCAGTCCCACAGAAATAGATTTAATGTTGTCTAACTCAGCATTTTCCAAATTTATGTGACTGTGGATTTTTCTTTTTGGAGGGGGTAAGCATAATTTTAATTAATTTTCTGCAAAATATGTTTGACTTGTATTTGAGAGCACCACTGTTAAAAACTTAATGGGTTATTTTTTATGATGAAAATACTTATGTCTAAAATTTTAAGTCTTACCACTGAATTAAATTCCTCATTAGGCATGCAATGCAATCAGTTTTGATTTTGGAGGAAGTATGCCCTAAGTATAATTTCTTCAAGCAATAAGAGTATGGTGGTAGTTAGGTAAAAGAGCAAATATGTCCACATGTCAGAAACTACCCTAAAAATATCAATATGATGTCATTTGGGTAAAAAAAATAATTACACATGTATATGCACACACTGAAGTTTCAGGAAGGATAGTATCATACCCGTCGTGATCTCTGGGTGGTGGGAATGTGATATTTTTATTTTCCATTGTTGCTTTTCTGGTTTTTTAATTAGTACATACACTGTGTATGTACTACTTGTATAATAAAGTTACTCCATGTGGAAAGAAAGGAATCAATGAGAAAACCATTCTAAGAGTAAAGTCTGCTGAAATTCCACTAAGCTCTGTATTTAAGTTTGAAAATAACTCTAAAACTCTGCTTTCTAAAACATTAAGCAACATGAATAGATTTATGAAGTTTTGCTGATTTCAAAGTCTTCTTTTAAAATATGACCCATAGGCTGAAGGACCAAGCTAGGTGTGCAAAGGGCCCCTTCCCTGAGATGCAAGTGGGCCTCCTGGATGGGCACAGCCCCTGTCCATAATGCATGGGATTTACAAATGAGTGGGAATCACAGTTCTCTAGTAAATGTGCTCAAGGTTGATAATTATCTGTTTATGCATACCAAAAACAGAAACCCACAAAACCCTCTTATTCCTCAATGGTAGGTTTTCAGACTTAACTCACATCACTGTCTCCATTTCTGCGCCATGAGCACTGGCTGAGTGCAAACTCAGATGGTGTGCCCTGCCAGGGCGGGTGTTGGCCATTCGTGGTGACTCTCAGGGCAGGTTTCATTTCATTTAATGTCATCAGAAATCATGAGGTCACAGTGATATAAATAGATGTTTATTTCCTACTCTTCAGGCACCCACACAAGTCTGAGGTGCTCAAGAAAAGGGTTTGAAAGTTTCTAAGAACAAACACAAGCCTTTCTGCTCAGAAACATCGCCTCACCTCCATCACTCAGGGCCTCTTAAGAAAGGCAGAAACTTTCATTTAGGACTTTGCAACTAGGAAAATGAAACAGTAGAACTCCAGCTCCCCTGGGAAAGAGAAAGGTGCCCCCAACTCTGGTTCCCTGAAATCCCGAGAATTTCATTTATATTTTCTATCACTGCTTTTTAAAGAGGCCAGAGGGCAAGGTGAGTTTTCTCAATCTTAAGCTATTCATTCTTACTATACATACAAATCCCATTTTAAAACAATCCAAAACATTATCTAAAAAAAATATATATATATATATATATATATACACACACACCACATGCACTTAGTAAACCTTGAAGTGCCTTCCTTAAAACAAGTAAGATCTCCTGGGGGCAGGGTTCTTTTTTTTTTCTAAGAAATGAAATCAAACCTAATCCTTATGTTTGCAAGATGTATCAAAATTCAGAGGAAGACCACAGCACTCGTCACTTTGAGGCATACTAACATGATGGAGGGAGGGGAGCAGTACTGGAGGCCCAGGACACCAACGAGAGGGGCCTGTTTGGGGCTGCCGCCGGGCGAGTGACCAACTTGTCAAATGAGAAGCCCAGGTGCTTTCTTCTACAAAATCAGGCTCCTTTGTGAGACTGTTGGCTGAAGAGTGGCCCTTGGTAAACAAAACTGGAGGTGTCTGCATATTTCTGGAAATTCAGATAGATGCCAACAGAGAATTTAAAATGTCTTAGTTCAGACAGTGATGGGAAATGGGATCAGAATCAGAGGCTGGCTTCTCAGGGCCGACTTCTCTAATGGTGCTCCTCATTCTTGCGGTTGGGAGTCAGTGTGTCCTCACCAGCGCCAGGACCCAGGGGCAGGGAGCCAGTGCCAGGGGCTATGCGCACCCACCACCCCCTCAAGTCCACCCAAAGGGGGGGTGGGGCACTCACCTGAGAGCGCCAGGGCTTCAGCAGACCTTATGCTTGGCTCTACAGGGATCCCAGGGGCCTGGGACTCAGGCGGGGCACAAGCATAAAAGGTTCCTGTCACCTGGCAACCTGTGTTTGCAAATAAAAGTCAGATGCTGTCTAACTGACCAGGGGAGGTAGCTCAGCCCTGAGGGTGCACCAGGGAAAGGAAGGGCCTTGGGCATTCTCAAGGGGCAAAGACAAGCTGAAGTCCAATTGGAGACGCCAAGCTTGAAGGAGGAAGGAGCTTTTTCACAGCTTTGGAAGGAAACTCGGAGCTCTCCCTCTGGAATTTCCTCCCTTCCTGCCTTCCTGCCTTCCTTCCTTTCTTTCTTCCTTTCTTCCTTCCTTCCTTCCACCCTTCCTCCCTCCCTCTTTGCTTCCTTCAACACCCATCACCTCACATAATTGCCGCTGTGTGTGTATGCCCTGAGAACATTTGAGACCTACTCTGTAAGCACCTTCCAATACAACAGAGGACTATTAACTCAGTCTGTAACATTAGATCCCCAGAACTTGTCCGTCTTGTAACTGGAACTTTGTACCCTTTGCCCGACACCCCTCCATAACTGATCAACAGGCTAACTGAGGCTCCGAGAAGTGAAGTGACTGACCCTTTCCACACAGCAGTTTACAACAGAGCTCTGAGCTTAAGTCTACATAGATTTCTGATGCCAAAGAGCCCAATTAAAAACTTAAAAATTGTTTAGCCCATGTTTATTTAGCTTTCTACCTCAGGGTTCAGGAGAAAAAATTGAACCATATCTTCAGGCAGTGCAGTAGCTGTGTGTCCCATTCAACACTGATAGAGAAGAATATGTAACAGAATCCAATTTTGCTGGCACATAATTTAAATGCCACCTGTGCTTCAAAATATGCCTACCTATTCCATCTTTTTGTACAGGTCAAGGCAGGGCCTCCTTATTGAGGTTGTGGGTTCAGTAGAGCCCAGTGCCCTGGACACAGGTCTGAATTTCAGAAACCTGTTGAATGTCAGCTTCTCCCTCCATGATACATAAAATGAGCTTTGCTGCATATCACTCTTGAAATGCTAATAAAACTGAATTGAGATTTTTTTGTAAACATGCCACACAATGTAAATCTTAGATAGTGGTATCCATCTCCAAGACCATGACCCTAGAGTGCCCTGGACATGGCTGGAAAAGGGAAGCTGACCAAATTGTTGGGGAGCAAAGACCCCAGAACACACAAAAAGGTCTGGGGGCTGCCCCATCTCAGGATTCCTATTTAAATAACTAACTCAAAAGTCTTAAAAGCTTGTGTTTTGCTGTATTACCATGTGAAAATTTTCTCTGCACTTAGCTAACTGCTTCTGCTGAGAGATGTCACCTTGATGTCTGGGTAGTGTAGTCATGGGACCACAAGGCTCTGTGACCCAACACCAGCAGAAGGTACCCTGTGGAGATTTTTCATGTTCTTTACATAGTGTTCATTCATTCTCTTCTTATCACTTCTAATCCCAAGAACAGCTACTATGGCCATACCACTGTTTAAGAGGAATACACTAGCTCAGTAATCTCCTAGTGACCCTGTAGAGGGAGGGCTTGGGCACAGCTGTACCCATTTTATAGATGTGTGAACAGAAACCAGCCAGTGAGACTATGTGGCCCTCAGTTAACATTAAGGGTCAATCCAGGAAAGAAGACTGTCAAAGATTTTTTGCCTAAGATTAATTAAAGGTTAACATTATTCAGGGAGGATAAGAAACACTGACCTATTAAATAGATAATTCTAAAAGTACATCCAGCCAGTTTGATATCTAACACCCCCTGTCTTAAGTGCAAGGCTGGGCTTTGGGGTTAGATCTGAAATTGAATCCCAGCCCATAATTTTCACTAGGTAACTGTGGACACATCCTTACATTCTGTGAGCTTGCCTCTACAAAAATGGGGCAGTTTAGATCATTGCCTGGAATGATCTCTGTGAGGCGTGAATAGAATCCCACGTAGACAGTTCCAAGCATAGGCCCTGACACAGTAGACGACATGTCAGTAAATGTAGTGCCCTTCCTCTGGGGACCTTACCATCCCTCAGGAAGAGAAGGGAGGTCTCTCCTAGCAGCTCTGAGAAGGCAACGAGCTGTGGCACTGTCAATAATCAAGAACGACCAGGTCAGGAGAAAGCAGGCCCTTTGGCCAGGTTTGCTCTGCTGGGTCAGCGGCCGCCGCAGGAGCCAGCCCGGCACACTCCTTACCGTTTTCACAGGTTGGGCCTTGCCAGTGGTGGCTGCGAGGTCCAAACGCCACAGGACACTGATACGGGATTTCGGGGTGGGACTGATCAGGCACATAGTCCCGCCAACCTCGGTCGTGGGGCGGCATCATGTAGTTATGAACCTGCTGAAGACACAGGAGGCGCTGAGCTGAAAAGCAGCCAGCTCAGCAAAGAACAACTGGTTTGCACTGGGAAAGGGAGCAGATTCTCTATAGCCTCCCAAACTCCTCTGGGAATCTCCCGTTTGGCTGGAAGCCAAATCACTTTATCATCTGAAAAGACTTTGGAGTGAATCGCTCATCACACTAGGGGAAAACTAGCCATAAAGAATCAAAATGCACAATGGAGACAGTATTGTAAAGTAATGATTCATGTAAAGCTTCATCATATGGTCACACTGGCACCAAAAGTACTGCAGGGAAATGTGCCTTCTTTTACCCACTAAAGTGAACCAAACAGAGCTGTGACTCACATCGGAAAAGTCTGAAGAGCCAGTGGCCCTGTAGTTCCCATGATGAAGCCCTACATCCAAAATCTCCAACCTCCACAGACGGTCTGTCTCCCAGAAGATTTGAGGGTCAGGAGTAAAGATCTATACCAACAGGTGGACACACCTACCCCTCCCCTACTTAAAACCAACACTGATAGCAGTACCAGCTTCAAGGTGACCAGGGCTTTGGTTTGGCTGTCTGACTAAGAGCCAAAACAAGTTTCTGCTGTTTTTATTTGTGTATTTTTCCTGCCATGACAACTAGCCAGCTCAAGTGGTCCCACACAGACCCAGTCCCCGCTCCTGGAAGCCCTGCATCCTCTACCATACCTGGGCTGGCAGGGAGGCGTAAGGTGCCGTCATGGTGTAGGGGTGGTTCATGGTCATCTGTGGGTCTTCCAGGGTGAGCTGCTTTGCTCCTATATGTTTGGGCAAAAGGGAAATGGCACAGGGTGAAAAAAGGAACTGACAGAACTAAACACCAAAATCTTAGAAAAATACCAGAGGGCTTAATTCCTAGAATGCATAAAACAATATTGACAAATAAGGCATTTTTTAGCATTTCCCTTGGGCAATTGTTTGTTGAAGCCATTAAGCTGATTTCTGTGAAGTCCAACGCATGTAAGACAGATGGAAAAGTAAATGGAATGCTGTGTGTGAATTCATCTTGTGACATAAAGCGTCACCTATATGGCTGGTTTAAAATATTGATTCTTGGGCTCTACTCTGACATAGTAGTGGCAATCTTGGAAAGAGGGAATCTGAGTTTCAGTAGCTTCCCAGCTGACCACATTACACTCTTTAGAGCTGATATTGCTATTACTATAAATAGTAACAATATATACACTTATGCATGCTTCCTGTATACAAGTGGTTAATTATGAAAGCCTGACAGATAACTAAAGTTTCAAGTAAGTTTTTAATTTTTTGGTTTGGAATTTGGGCCCTATCTATTAGAACTAACTGAAAAACACACACATGCACACTGATGCACATACATGCGGATGCATACACACACGGGGAGAGACTTGGAGTCTGAGAAATTGTCCTACACTAATACCCCAAGAATTTCAATTTAAGACCCAGAAGTTGGGCAGTGAGCCTTCTGGGCTTGAACATGTGGCAGGAGGCAGGCAGATTATAAAAAATCCAAAATAAAAAAATAACACTCAGAGTGGAATTCAGGCATTACAAGTGTCAGGCTGCCTATATTCTGTGACCCAAATCCAGGAAATCCCACCTTTTTTGGCTCCCTCAGGAACAATCTTGTAGACTTTGTAGGGGTCTGAGATGTCCAGCTGGCTTCTCTCAACCAGTTCCTCAAAGTCATTGCTCTTGTTCAAAGCACATCGCAAACGTGTCTTCCAAGTAGGAGGGTCTGGCTTATCAATGCCTTCTCGGAACTTTCCTTTAAATAGTGCCCAAGCCTGGTGGAAAAGACAGTTAAAATACAGGTCTTTCAAAAAAAAAACACCTGGGAATTGTATTTCTAAAGGAAAGAATGGTGCTTAGGTATTTCAGATTTACATTGTTGTTCAAAATGTGGGACAAGGCACCAGGTGTCCTTCAGGTAAAATACTTTCCACCTGGGACTCTATCATTGCTGAGTTGAAGACAAGGGGTTTGAACATTCTCTAGGTATTTGTACAAGCTGCTTGAGATGTGGAGGACCCCTGAAAAGGGCACTTTTCAGTGTCTGAAGGGAGTTTAATAAGCATTAGGGACAGAGCTGTGGGATGAGCTGCTACCCTTAGGGTACAACTGGATGGTCAGACATCTGAGATATTCTGAGAGCAAATTCCCTGAGGAAGTCCCCTTTGCCTGCTCTGCCCACATGGGGTGCGACTAGGCTCTAATGCACAGTTCACTGGGCAAACTGCTCTAGGGAAAAACATCCATGACCATACAGAGAAGGGGGTACAGAAAGATTCAGAGAAAGGCCCAAACAGAGAGATCCTGAGAGGCAGAGAGAGGAGGATGAGGGAGAGAAAGAGCCCAAGGCGTGTGTGTGTGTGTATGTGTGTGTGTGTGGCATTGGGGAGGGGGTTATCCAAAGAAAAGTTTCCGGAGAAAGGCTTGAAAAGAGGGATTTAGACAAACAGAGAGACAGAGAGGGAGGAACACAGAGGAAAAGACCCAAAAGAAAAGCAGAGCCAGAGCACACCAGAGGGAGTGAACCGGATCCAGAGAGAGACCCAAAAGAGGTCCCCCCAGCAAAACAGAGGAGCAGAGACAGACACAGTGAGAGTGCCAGAAACACACTGAGCAGCCTGGCGCACCTTACGGGTGCTCACAGAGACAGGAGACATATATTCATCAAAGGAGGCGAGGATGAACCCAGGGGTACAGAAGGAGGCTCGAATGGAAACAGGGGGACCACGTAAGTGCAGCCAAGAGAACTCCAGCCTGAAGCCTGTGGGCATTATTACCCTGCTGCGCTCCCTCTGACTTCTGGGACTGCTCCTGTCTCATGCCCCGGCCTCCCGCTTGTGAGATCACTAGACAATCTGAAACCTCTGGCCCGATCGCCCCTGATGCTCTCGGCGCCGCCCCGCTTGATCGTCCCTCGCGTGCGTCCCCCTGAGAACTGCAGGCGCGGGTGGGCCCCGCATGCCGGCCATGGGCTCCCGGCGCGCTCTAACCTTGAAGAGAGCCGCGTCCTCTTCCCGGTTGTAGTCCTGCTTGCCCGCGTGCTTCCAGGGGATGCGGAAGACACTTTTGTCGTCGTTCTCCCACACCAGCCCTGGGTACTTGCCGCTGTCGATCTGGTCGATCAACCACTGGCGGAGTTTCCCGTTGCCGCAGCTCACCGCGCTCATGCCGAACTCGCCGCCTCGGCTGCCGCCCTCCAGGTTCATGCCAGCGCGCCGACTGTCGCCCTCACGCGCCTCCTGCCCTCGCTCTGCTCTGCCGGGAGAGCAGGGCAGCCCCTCAGCCCACGAACGCAGTCCCCGAGCCCTAGAGCAACGACCACCAGGCCCCGGAGTCTCCGAGGCAGCGAGGGACGCGCAAGAGTTGGCCAAGGTTCGCGAGATTAGGCACCTTCTCAGCTGCCACGGGCTCGTCCCCCGGGCGCGCTCAGTCCTGCCGCCTCCCGAGCTGCCCTCCGCGGACCCCATCCTCCTAGCGCATCTTCAGACTCTCTGTTCTCGGTCCGCACCCCTCAGCCTCCCTCCTTGGCGCACACAGCCAAATCCAGCCGCCAGCACTGCTGGCGTCCCTTCGCACACTTACTCACAGCTGCTGCTCCTCTCTGGCCATTCTCAAGCCTTTACCAGTCAATTTCCCCCTTCTTTGTCACTTTCCACTCTTGCCCACTCCCCAGTTCACACTCCTTGGGTGGCCCCCTCGCGCCAAGGGTCTCGCGCAAGCGGGCTCGCCTGCAGTAGGGGCGGTCCAGGGGGGCAGCCCTCAGTAACTCCTTCCCGGCCCTCCCGCACCCGCACGCTGTGCTACAAGAACACCCCTGGGACCCCGCCAGACAACAAGGATTAAGTGGGCCCCGGGAGCAACGCGCGCGGCAGCCACCCGGCTCCCGGCGAGGAGCGCAGCCAAATAGCGGGAGATTCTGGAGCGCCGGCGAGGCCGGGCGAGGGAGCTCAAGGCGTGAGCGTGCCGGAGAGGCAGGGTCGCTGAGCGCAGTGGGTGACGTAGAGCAGCGCAGGGCCCCCAGCAGCCCAAATTTGGAGCTTCTCCTTGCCACCAGCCGGGGAGCCACGCGCCGGAGGCCACGGTGAGTTTGGGCCCCTTAAGAAAGAGGGGCAGGAGGAGCCTCTGGAGTAAGGGGCAGTTCGCGCCGGGAAGCCTGCTGCCCTTGCGGATCTCTTGGAAAGCCCCGTGACAGCCACTCCTGGGACCCTGTCAGCCTCGTTATCCCACCTGGTCTGGCGCGTGGTCTCCCCCGGCCGGGGATGGGCCGGCTCGCAGAGTGGTGGGGCCGCGGGAGACGGGATGCTCAGGCGCCTGGGCGGCCCTCCAGCGGGCCCGCACTAAGGCCGGGCCAGAGCAGATGGGGTGGGAGTCGGGGCTCCCCGAAGTGACTGCTCCCTCCCTTCCCACAGGCTCCGAGGCTGGGGTTCCCCGCGCTGCCCTCAAGATGGGCCCCAGGACCTCCGCTCTTGCTCTTGGTTCTCCGTCCAGCTGACCTCGCATCCGTACACCTGCCAAACCCCAGACCTTACCTCGCCCCAGACTCGGAGCTGAGGGCAGCGGTGGGTCCCAAGCTCAAGTGGTGAAACTAAGACTGCGAAGAGGGAAAGAGGAACTTTATAGAGCTTAAAAGCCGCGCTGGGGGCGGGGCCAGGGCCGGGAGGGGCGGGGCGGGGCGGGGCGGGGCGGAGCGGCGTGGCCAGCGGGCTGTGGGTGCAGAGCTGCCGGGCTGCGAGAGTGTGCATCAGGGGCCGCCCCGTCCTGGGCGGTCGCCCCGCCCCGCTCCGCGCGGGCGAGCGACCCTCAGGCAGGGCGCGCGGCTTCGGGCACGCTCACTTGGGGCGGTTTCCCGCGAAGTGCAAGGCGCGAAATGGGGACCTTGCCTCCGCCTCAGGACCTGCGGGAGGCGCCTCGATAACTAGTAACACCTAAACGACAGCGATGTGGTTAGCGCGGGAAGTGGGGGGCGTGCAGGAGCGGGAATCGGGTGCGAAGGGGACTTCGTTTGCAGAGCGTGTAACCAAAGACTGAGGAACTATCCACTTCGAAGAACTGTGGGTGGGTGGGGGCATCCTTGGCACCGTCGTCGTCACCAAGAACTCTGCCCCTCCGCGGTGTTTGCAGAACATCATACTCATTAAAAAGAAAAAGAAAAAGAGAGAAAGAGAGAGACAGAGACAGAGAGGGAAGGAAAGAGTGGGCCCAGGTGCCTTGAGCTAAAAATTGTGGTTCCATACTGTCTGCATGTTTGAAATCTCACATGCTTTTGCAACTATTACACGGTGAACTGAGGTGACTCAGACAGACACTGCATAGCCCCCAAAGTTTCATTTACAGCAACGTGAAAGAGTGGGGGAAGAGATTTCAGAGTACCCAAATGCGCCAATTTCTTCTGGACTTAGTTCATCTTAAAATAACATAGTTTTAACCTCAAACTGGTAGGAAGCAATTAACTGGTGAGGTATAAATATCCAGAATAGGAATAGTATTTAAGCGAACCAGAGATTTTACTTAATTTTCTGAGATGGTCTTAATATTAAAGTTCACTCTCTTAGCATCTGCACACTGAACTTTCACCAGAGCATCTTGGATGCCCAGAGCTTGTTTATGTAGTCAGCAATTTCAGGTAAACCGTCAGACCATCACTGGTTTCTATATGATTTTGGACCACCACCACCCCAGGTCAACCTGCAACTTCTGAAAAGCTCTTGATTTCACTTATTTCTCAGTTTTTCTTTGAATCTTATATATTGGGTCAATGTCTCCTACCCGAAGAAGAAAGTTTAGGCTAGAGCAAAACAAGCCATGGGGCACAGATTAGGTATGGCTTTCCTAAAACTAACGGACTTTCTCAGAAAGCAACAGGATACCATATTTTTATTCACCCAAGTAAGTTTTCCATATCAGAGTCTTTGTAATAAACAACAGGGTTTTGTTCAAAGAAAATTCTGGTTATAACCTGTATTTCTTCCTTTCTTCTCCTTTCACAGACTAATTCATTCAAGAAATATTTTTTGAGCACCTACTACTTCTCAGGAACAGTTCTAGACACTTGTGAATCTTTGGTGAACAAAGCAGAGTCTGCTGCCTTCATGTTGCATTACTTTTAATCAATGAATTACTGTTTTCCCAAAGTGTTCACAAATGAACGAGATTGCTAAGAACAAAAATGGCAAAGTAGAACTTTTTGCACTTTCGTACACGTGTCCTCTGCACTGGGCTTAGTTTCAACATTTTCGTCGCTCGTCTACTTTTAGAATTTCAAAACAACAGTCATTGTATGAAACCTGAGACTTTTCAATGTCTACCTTGTTTTAAGATGTGATTGCTAATCTTCAACGCCATCTTCTGGTTTACTCATTTATCATATTGATCTACTAGAAGTGATTTTTTTTTATGATGAGGTGAAACAGAGAATGAAATATTTTAATCACTAAAACTCTTGATGTTCTCATGACCCCTGGGTGGAAGAGGGAGGTGAAAGAGTGGACAGGTAGGTGCCGCCAGTCACTCACCAGGGACTTTTACATGTCAGTCATAGTTTAAACAAAAATAACAAAAGCTTTTAAAATTGACCCTCCCCATACACACTTGAGAAAATCAAAGTGCTCCTCAGTAAAAGACTACGCAATTATCTTAAAGTGTCACAACTTGTTAAAGAGGTGAAAACAAATAGATGGTTAGTTAATTGACTGTCTATACAGAACAAAGGCTGCCCATTCTATTCTGAGGCGAGGTCATTCATTTCAGTGAATTGTCCTGATGGTGGAGTACTGTTGTACATGGAGCGCGATCTGAATGGAGTATTTCAATTTTCATTTACTTCTGTCATAAAAAGACTAAAAACTGAGTTTACCTAAAGTCAGTATTTTAAAAAATCAACTTTTTAAAATTATACATTCATGTGCAAGGAAAATATCTTGGAAAAACCCATAGTAGAAACCACAAATACATTATTGAAAGCGTGTTTTGGATAAAACTATTTTCTCACTAATTCATTCTTTAAAACATGGGAGGACTACAATTTTTTAAAAACAGTGGAACTGTAAGAGTTTAAAGGGTGATCATTTTTATTTATTTGAAAAATAATCAGGAAAATACTAAAAATGTTTTGTTTTTATGACATAGCTCATAAATATCTCTTCTAATGCTCTTTGGCTATGTGTGTATGCAATGTTAATTATTGCCATTGACCATGGCATCTTGTATGGCAGTGTTATACTGTTATTGTATTATTATATTAGCATTAAATATCATACTATAAAAATACTATATACTAGCATAGTAATATACTGTACCATACATACAATATACTGTACTATAGTAACATGGTAATATACTATAGTATATGCTATACTATATAATATTCTATAGTAATATAGTGCTAGTGTAGTATAGTGCTGGTATAGTATGGTGATATATGCTATATATAATATTATAGTAGTATTATTCTATGGTATTCTTGGTAATTAAATGCTCAGGTCTGAGGATAAGCTAGATCTGGTTCAGATCAGAGTGAACTACCCACGTACTATGCAGGTAATGGCTTTCTTGCCTCCTAGTGTGCTGTGATAACGAAATGATGAGCACGATGCTGGTACATCCCAAGTGTCCAAAAAATCAGGACAACTATCATTTATGTTGTGCTTCAACTTTTAGGGAAATTTCATAGATTTCATCTCATTTGACCTCCCAGTCAAGTCTTCCTGGTGGGCAAGGTAGGCAATATTCAGGCCCACCAGACAGATAAGGAAAGAGGGTTTCAAAGAGGCCCACTGAGGTCCAAATGGCTTACCCAAGAGCACATTCTGACTAACTGTTCCCAGAACACAGGCTGTTCAGGCCTCTTTAGGTCACAGAACTAATACACACGGCTTTTCTTTAGGGTCAGAGTATAACCCACTTTCAGGCATATAGGAAATTGGACTTGTCAAGTTTTAAGCAACTATATGATAAAAAGTTACAAAGTCAAACACATGAAGGCAACACTATCTCCTTTCCCTTGCTTATAAACAACTGTTCCCTTTCTGTGTCCTCTTCTTGCCAATGCTCTAGGAAGCCTCCATGTGACATTTCCTTTCTCTCTGACTTGTTATGCTCTGGACAGAAGTAGTGACATGGCTTGTAACAAGGGACCACTTGATACGGCCAACTCCCTTAACCAAGCCATCAAAAATGCAAATGGTTTGCAAGAATTTGGGGCATTTTCTGAAAATTGAAGCAATAGGTGAAAAGCAAATAGCTCTATCTAATTCCACTGATTTGTAGAATGCTGGGTTTATATTCTAAAGCATCAATTGTCATTTCAACTGAACATTGTGAAACATCACATTGTCACTTTTCTCATATGAAGTGCTACTTCTGAGACTCTGGGAGTCTATCTTCAGGAAAGACAGACTTCAGAGTGTATCTTCAGGAAAGTTTAGCTTATGCTCCGGTAACAAGTCACCCAAATCTCAGGGCTTAAAATCACACAGGGCTACTGCTTGTTCACATGAGTTACTCACTGCTGGTCATCACCACTCTGAGAATCAAGGTCAACAAAACAGCATCTAGAACATTCCTGGTCACTTGGCATAGAGAAAGACACAGAAAGAACAAAGTGGTGGTTCTTTAAGCTTCACATCACTATGACTCATATTTTCCTGTTATAAGGCAAGAACCATACTGGAGGAAGAATTGCCTGGAGGTACCATTGGTAAGATAGGAGATGGAAAAAAGGCCAGGAGTCTAAAAGGTCTCAGTTCAGAGGCAAGGAGCTCTGGGCCTGGAATCAGAGGAGGGAAGGAAGAGTATGGGAGGGGCTATGTGAATATGGCATGATGAGGTAGGATGACTGGAGATTTTCCAGGCTCAGAGGGTGGGGGTATGGTGTGACCAAGAGGCTAAGCAAAGAAGTCTGGAGGAGGAACAGGGTTATGGGGGATTAGCCAGGGGACATTTGGGATAAAAACCCAAGATGTAGGTTGAGCTAGGTGAGTGTAGTGGTTCCTTCAGGCACTGCCCCTTTGTCCCCTCTGGAAACACAGAATTGTCTCTTGATCATCTTTGAGCCATAGCATCAAACAGTGCTGAGTGCCTCATGGCAATGCGCTCCAAACATGAATGTGCCTTGCCTCTAAGCAAGAATACAGTGACCCCAGTCCTCCCTTTTTTCTCCAACTGGGGGCAACAGCAGACCCTGAGATAGAGGTAAGCTGTGGGACATTCATTAGGGAGGGCTCTAGCCCTTTGGAGTCAGATGAAGGAAGCTGAGATGCAGTGCCTGCCAGACGGTCTGTCAGCACTGCGGAGAGCTCTGGAGCTGGGAAGAGCCTGCCCCACCTTGGGTGACAGGACAGGGCCCTTACCACATGGGTTCATCAGCCATGGGTGCAGGCTGCCTCTGGAAAGAGGTGTGATTTGGGCAAGATGGTTTTCTCTAGTTGGCGCAACATCCAAAGAGGGCTGCCTGCTGAGAACCGTCTTGCAGGAACATCAGAGAAGCCGGGGAGTGAATCTCTCACTTTCAGGAGGAGCTGAGCAGAGCATGACAGCATTCTCTGAAGTCTGCTCCTTGCTCTACTCTGATTCATGTCTTCCTATAAGGCCCCAGGGCAGTTCCCCCAGGCTTCCTACTCTTTCTCTAGTAGGGTTGTCAGGTTTAGCAAATAGAGAACCTTCAGTTAAACTGGAATTTCAGATAAACAATGAATAATCGTTTTTAGTATGTGTTCCATGTAATATTTGAGACATACTTATCTTATTCATTGTTTATCTGGAAGTTCAAATTTAACTGGGCATTCCATAGTTTATTTGGACAAATGCTTTATTTACCCTAACCTGTAAGAAACTGAGAACAAGACAGTTATAGGGCAAACTGCAGCCCCACCACTGCAGCTGTCTTGGGGTTGGGGGCCCCCCTGCTGAAATTCATCTCTTGTGCCTTCTCCTCTGCCCTTTCCAGATCCGCTACCTAGCCTTGTTCTGACTTGGGGACAGAATTCCCACCCACGGCAGCCTGGCCCCTAATGCTGAGGAAAGACCTGCCGTCTCCCTGTGCATTTCTCACTGTGACCAGTGGCCACTTGGATTACATCCTAGAGATGACGCCAAGTTGGGGGATGTTAAGGAAGCGGTCACAGAATGAGTGGACAGTGGGGCTGGCCCTCTGCACAGGGTTTGCTGATATTCACAGTCCCCGGCCTCTGACTGTCACCCAGTTTTCCCGCCAGTCATCACTTGGGACTGTCACCTCCACCTGCTCCCTGTCCCTCCTTAGGCTGGTCCTGAGGCCATGTCACACTCCCCAGGCTCCCTTGTACTTGGGCATGGCATGTGCCCCCATTTTTCTCCCTGATTTACCCCATCTCAAGGAGGCATCTGCTCCACTTGCAACTCGTTGACACCCAGAGTGAGGGGGTAAAGGACAACTGAGGCACCTCTGCAGTCTCCTGGCCAGACATGGGGAGCACTGGCCCTGTGGATTTCACCCTGCCATTGCCATGTTCCAAGGGTGAGGCTAGGCAAGCTGGTGAGACCAGCCCCAGTACTGTGGCCCCGAGGGAGGGGACGCACATGGTGGTAGCATCAGCTGACAGGGACAGCCTGGACATTGCACAAAATGTTTTGGTGTTCTCGAAAGGCATGTATAATGTTGATTGTTTCTCAAAAGGCTTATCAGACAGCACTAGAACATGGCACTTCATGTGACCAGCTGTGGGTTTTCAGAGGATGATTCTACTCGGAAGTCTGAGACCTCCAAGACTTGAGCTATCCTCCTGCTGGCGGTAATGCCCATGGACCTTTTCTGTCCAGCCTGGGCCCTCCATGGGGGCAGCCTGTTTTCCTGGGGTCCTCTGCCAGGCGGGTGATTTGGCTTGTCCTGCCGCTCCTCCCAGGCACCCAGCTTACAGGAGGCTCTCAGCACCTCAACTAACCTGTGCCCTTCTTCCAGTGTAAACTGAAATGACTATTTTGAAACTCTTCAGAAATTCTTTTTCTCTTCCAAATGCTGTGCTTTTCTTTCAACTTTTCATAAAATAATCTTTCAAAGCTAGTAGGGAGCACATTTTAATAAACCCATGGACTTGTCTATTCATTTCTGCTCACTGAATGCAGTTCTCTGCTCTTATTCAATATCACCTGTCACATGAAAAAAGGAACTAACTTATATAGAAGATAAAGCCTCAGAGGGGCTATGCTGTGAACATTTAAATTCAGCTTCTTTGGCTGATGTATTTGTTCTTATCTTGAACAATCGATATGTCACTAGAGTCCCTGACAATGTAGTCACATTTCATAAATGAATACTTTCAGGTCATACTTGGGTGACCTGCATAGAGCTTTTGGGAGGCTTCAAATGCATTTTGCCAGTTTTTGATTTATATGAATTCCTATTTTATAAATTAATATGTTATCCTTTTTTGGGTAAATTTTTATTCTTTTTTGGCTTCTTTTTGTAGCATCTGTAACAAAAGATGCCCTAACACATTCTTCTTTGCTCACATCTTTATAAATTACAAATTGATATTCCTTCTCTTTTTTTATAGAAACTTCCCAATCCCCTCAATGTCTCTTCCTTTTGAAAATCAAGTTCAGGATCTGTCAGCAAAATTAAGTTCTAGGATGTGTTTTTTTCTTTTTGATTCCTGCATTAGAACACCCAGTTGATGAGTGTATATTCAGCAGGTGCTGCTTTTTGCCTATAGAGTAATTCTCAGGAAAATTCTATTCTCGAGATATTGAATTATCATGCACAGAGCTCAGTAACTTTGGCACTCTCCTGGCCATGGGTTTGTGGATATATGCCCCCCTAGTCTCTGCGACAAGGCTCCCCATGAACTGTGTCAATGCAGTACAGCCCTGCCCCCAATCTTCTAGCTCTTCCCAACTGTCTGAGAGAGATTTCTGTTTGCTTTTCCATTTGCCTGGTTAAGGAAGATGTCTCAATGTATATACAACAGCATACCACAAGTGGCACTTACTTTTCCAGGGGCCATGTGACCAGGCCTCTTAGAGAAACATTGGCAGGTGCCTGCATATGTTTTCTGGAGGCACTGTAAGTCCTGCAAGCCCACTGCACCATTCCTTCCCTCTTTAGCGGTGTCATGGGCTGCCCCCCAAGGTGGCATTGAACACTGCATGTGTTTTTCTGAGTCCCCTCTCTGGAGTGGCTCTGTGAGCCTGGCTGCAGGTCCCCCCACTCCTCTGGAGAGACAGGGTTTGTGTAAGCAGAATCCTGAAACTGGCAGCAATTTCAAGCTGAAATTACATTCTTAATCTCATCAAAACATGATATGCTCCTGAGGTTTGTGGTTTATTTCAGATAAGCAACTTTTGTGAGGCACAACACCAGACAGCAGGGAGGACACAAGGATGCCCGCTTCGTGAGACGCAGCAGCTTGTGCCTGGAGTGTGAATGCTCTGCTCACCCCTGGGAGGAAACACACAGGGTCATGAAATACAGTTAGGGCAATGCCAAAGAGGAGGGGACACTGAAGGAGCCAGAGAGCATCATGATGGTGGCACTGACCTAAACCTTGAATTCACAAGGTTTCAATATCACAGAGGAAGGGAAAGGCTGTTCTAGGCTGAGACTAGCACGGTCAAAGTCCTGAAGCATGTACGAAGTCCTGATGTTGCTAGAGCAGCATAGTCCGGAGTGGAGGTAGGACTCTGGGCAAACGAACAGAAAGGAGGCTAGAAGCCAGTCAGGCCGGACAACGGAGGGGCTCGTACTTTATCGCCAGGGCACTGCTTCTTCAACATCACTGGGATCCCAGAGAGTCAAACTCAGGAATTTGCATTTCCATCAGCTGTTGGGGGATTTTGATTCAGGGATCCCAGGACCACACACTTCAGCAACACAGCTGAGATAAGGGCAGCAGTGGGAGGCGCGACAACAGCTTGGGGGCAGGAAGTGACATGACCCACCTTGAGGGAGGAAGCCCTGCCGTGGGCACAACATGGACGGGGTGCACTAGTGTGTGGGTGACCGAATGATGTGCTGCTGGGCCTGCAGCAGGTGCTGAGGTCCAAGGAGTCTACGGAGAAGGAGGCGCTGCAGTGGAAGCCGCTGCCTACGGTGTGGGCAAGGCATGGGGACGCCATGGGCTCTGAGGATCATGAACAGGAAATGATGCCGTAAGAGTGATGTTTAAGATGGAGATCTGGGAACTCAGGCTTGACGTGCCAGAGGGCCACTGGGGCAGATTGTCCTGTGAACAGTAGTTGGAACACAGTTCTGAGGCAGGCGAGGCAGGGGGCCAGGCTTAGGGTGTGCACACAGGGCCACCTGCAGACAGGGAGGCAGCAGAAGAGTCGGGAACCATCTTAAACACAGTGGATATTGTGGTTATCAGTGGGCTTCTCTATTTGCCTGCCCCAAACTTGTCAGGTTGGGGGCAGGGGGAGGTCAGGAGGAACTAGGTCTCCTCTGACCGTGGATGCGGATCACTTCCCTCGGGGAGGTTTCATGCTGCACGGCTCTGGAGTGGCCCAGCTGGGAACAGCCCAAGGGCTGCTGCAGGTTCCTTTGCCCAGGAAGGAAACATAGCCTGTGCCAAGCTAGTCAGAGCCGTGTTGTGCAGGGATGGGGGAGAAGGAAGGAAACACTCAGGTGTCAGGTGCAAGCAGGTGACGGCAGGAGTCATGCTGCAGAGCATCGTACGGCACAGCATCTTTTCGGAGGATTCTTCTCCCAAACTGAGTTCAAAATATGAAGCTTCTCTGCACTGCAAGGAGGGAGCCTGGGCCGTGTGTGCAGTCAGGAACCTGATCCATGGCCAAGGTGACCATGGTGGGTTAGAGTTCTTTATGAGAATGCCACTTAGGGTCAGTGTTGGGTGGCCAGCTGTAGAGGGACCACCTAACATTCAGTCCAGGGCTTGTGAAGAGGGACTTTCTTCACTGATTCCTCTGCCATTTTTCACTATAAACAGGTGGGGCAGAGAGCAGGTGCTAGGATTTCATCTCACAGGCAGCCTTGAGGTCCAGGAATCTTTAGAGGCACCATCGTCACCAGAAGGCACTAGGAGGGGAGGATGGCCCTTGGCACATGCCTCATGTGAAATGAGCCCAGTATGATCAACAGTGAAAACACAGGGACCTCCTCAATGACCACCTGTCACAGTCATCTGCCCGCTCTCCGCCCCGCCCCACTTCAGGCCTGCCCTTGAAGACCCCCTAGGCATGGGACCATCCAGGCTGCCAGCACAGCATCCATGCTCCCACATGCCTCCATCCTCTGGCTACTCCTGGCCCACAGCATCACTGCTGCACGGGTGAGGCCCTGAGGCAGAGCTTCCACACACTGGCTCACCACACGGCCAGCACACAGAACGGTGTTTGTACATATAAGATGCCCAAGAAGTGTTTTCTGAATAAATGAATAAATGAGCGAATGATCACTAAAAGGAGGAAGCAAATTCACACGTGTTTAAATGACACCACAGGAGATAACAGCTGTGGCTGGAATGAACACATTCCTTCTTGAAAACAACTGGACACTCTTCTTCAAAATGTCATGTCTGCATTTGTTACTGTCAAAACTTGGAATTAATTTAAATAATCATTGGGAAAGAATTAAATACATGTTAAGTTCATTCACACAGTTGGGAAATTATATTTATGAAAATTTTTGTTAATTTGGGGAAAATGCTTGTGATACGGGAAAAAGCTGAATGTAAAATTGCATGCATGATACGATCTTAACTGAGAAAAATATGCCAAGTTAGGGAAAGCCCCAACACGTGGGGTGAGGCCACACATTATTTATATGAATCGTTCTTATCGCCATTCTTTTCCCTGAAGTTTACAGTTTTAGGGGGACAAAACTATATTATCATTAAAACCATAAAAATTTTCTTGAGAACAGAAATTAATACACATTAAGACTGACTAATCTTGTTGGTTTATGTCAAATGCAATGACAGTATCTCTTGACCTTCACTTTTACCCAATTCCTCATCCATGTCATCCTTCTTTTCTCTTCTTACTGTAAAACTCATTCCTTGAACAGGCCTTTGAAGCAAGCTGCTCCCATCTTCACTTCAGTGCCTTTCTCCGGACTGCTTAGTATCTGGCTTGGATTGAAGCTCTCAGCAGGGAAACAGAACTCCATTGTCAAAATTCAAAGACCACATTCTGTCCTCAGTATTTTGGGGAAATACAAAGATATATTAGAGCGTGGTTCCTGCCCTCAGTAAATTTTCAGTTGAGTAACTGTTGCTCTCTGGTCTTTACTTTGAAGGAACTTCTTTTATTAAAACCACCAATGACATTCTTCTGGCAACAATCCACGGGCCTCATCCCTTTTCTGAGGTTCTGGACCTCTCTCCTCTGCAGAGTTCGGCCAGCCCCTGCTCCAGATGCCCTCCTACCCCAGTCTATCTGCAAAGCCCGTTCTCACGTGTTCAGAGCTTTGGGCATCTAACTGAGCCCCTTTCCTCCTCGGAATCTCTTGACCTCAGGGCGCTTAGCACTCTCAAATCAACCCCGATTATCAGACCAAGTACTTCAGAGATGTTTATCTTAGTGACACCAGTTAGCCTCCTAACCTTGGGCCCAGTGGCCTGTGCTGACCTCCCTCCAGCGTTGCCTCTCCCTCCAGCATACCCACATCTCCTAATACGCAGCACCACACATCAGCAGGGAAAGGCAGCTCTCTCTCCATTCCAAAACACTCTCCTCAGCCCTCATTCAACCATTCGACCACAGCTTTCCACTTCCTCTTCTCGAACTGAAGATGTCGACTTTAGTGGGCTGTCCCTTTTCTTAGCACAGGGTACACCTCAGAATGCATGCAATCCCTATGGCATGGTTTTTAAAATTAATTATTTATTTAATGTTTAAGCCACTTTATCAAGGTATGACTGACAGGTCAAAAAGTACACATTTAATGCGCACAACTTGAGTCTGGAGATAAGTATGCATCTGAAATCATTGCCACCACAAGGGCCATGAACACAGTCATGGCCTCCCAAAGTTTCCTCCCACCTCTTTTATTTCTGTGGTAAGAACAAGCAATGTAAGATTTATCCTCTTAGCAAAGCTGAAGGATGCAATGCAGTAGTGTCAGCTGCAGGCACCATGCTGTATGGTGGCACTCTAGAACTTGCTCACTGCAGAACTGAAACTCTGGGCCCTTTGACCATCACCTCCTCCCTCTCTTCCCCTGCCCTCAGTCCCAGCCTTCACCATTCTACTCTGTGCTTTTATAAGTTGAGTATTTTAGGTTCTACAAATGAGTGAGACCTTACAGTATTCATCTTCCTGTATCTGGTTACATCTCCGTTAGCCTAATGCTCTCAAGGTCCATCCATGTTATTGCAAATGGCAGAATTTCTGTCTCTTTTTAAGGCTGAATAATATTCCACTGTATGTTTACAAAGACATTTTCTTTATCCATCCATTATAGGCATGTTCTTAATCTTTGATTTGTGTATTTCTCTCGTCATATCTTATTTGTCCCTTGTAAGTTCTAAGGGCAAGGATCACATTTTCCATTTCTTTGTTATTTTTCACAGGACTTAAAATAGTGCTCTGTACAAAGTAAGTTATTGGACTAGCAAAATGAGGCAGAGAATTCAGGCAATTTTTCAAATAAGGCTAATATTTTTATCCTGCTATTGAGAAAAATAATAAATTTGGGTTTGCACTATCGTAACTGCCCCTCGACATTGCACTAATTCAAATGCTTTCTCTCATATTTCATTTTATCCTTATCAAGACCTCAGGGGCACATTTTACTTGGCTCTCAAGCCTTCTGGATGATAAACAACTACCTGTCAGGGTTTCAGAGCATCTCTTCATCCCCACTCTTCTCTGTTTTTAGGAGAGCAGGTAGGGCAGGTGATGGTTTCTCTGTCTTTCATGCCCTTGACACTTTGGGTGGTGCTGGTCAGTTACTTGTAAGCTCTCTTAGGATCTGGGTGTGTCTGAGGTTTTCTGCTGCGCAATTGCGTTGAGGTGGTACATTGTTAGCAGGGGTCTCATGGAAATGATACTGCATCCTCCTGGTGGCACAAATCAGGGGTCCCTGATGCCCACAGGTCTGCTTCCTGGTGACATTTCCCTCATCAACTGGTTAAAGTGTCTGCAGTGTGTCTCCATCGTAAAATTACAATTTTTCTTTCTCTAATTGATCAGTCTTTGGAAGGAGATAAATTGAGATTATGAAAATACTGTTTCTTCTCAAGCTTAGCTCGGTGATTTTTATATCCATCAATGAATTGGGCCTGCAACAATTATTCCTATAATGTTTGCCCATTGGTGATTTTGTATTTTCCTCATTCCTTTCACATTTGTTAACTTGAATTTTACAGTAAGGAAGAGCTGCCCCTTCTCTGCCATTTATTTATTTGTTTCTTTGTTTGCTTACATCACTATGGACTCAGGGATATTTATTTTATACTGTGGACTAGAATCCAATATTTCTAAAGTATGGGTTAGAATTCATTATTTATTTTATTTATTTCATTCTGTTTAAATCATTCCAATGCTGGCCATGGGAGCCACTTTGGAGCAGCTTTTGTGACTTCTGGTCCCGAACCTTTCTTTGTCAAGCACTGCCTTATTTTCTGGCCCGACAAGTCTGTGACTCACCTGGTACTTTCCCTTCTCCAACCATGGAATCAATGACTTCTCCATGAAATCCATCCCTACATTTTTGAATCTACATGTCACAATCACAGCTATATTCCCATCACCAGTTTCTAGGACGTACCCTGGCCCCAGGAGATCGGGTCCTTGCCTGGCTGGTCCTGCGTTTTCCACACTCCCGAAAAGAGCGCCCTACACATTTACGAGTTCCTGGTGCTCCGGGTGCGTGAGCAGAGTCGATTGCTCCTGTTCTTTTGCTGACTTCTCATCATTTAACAGAGAGTTCTGGTGAGTGGCACAGAAGGAGTTGGTGGCTTTGAAACACTTCCAGCTTCTTCCAGCCTGGGAAGCCTGAAACTAGGAATCAAATCTCTGTCCTCATTTTTCTAAAAATAGTTTTTAAGGAAGGAGAATCCAGGAGAGCATAAGTCCCCCACAGAATTGAATGCTACTCCAAGCAATCAGGAAACAGGGATATATCATAGGACATCTCAGCAACTATGCTATCATTAAATTTGGAATTTACCATGCAATATTGACACAAATTCTGAAAAGTTCATTGGCACACACATAACCAAATTTATAAACCAATAATTGAGAGCCAGGCAATGGGCCTCTCTATCAGATGGTCAGAAATGTACAAGAGCATTTGGAGTAGGGCTGAGTCTAATAACAAGGTGTGAGGCAGAGCTGCTGTTGAATATTCTCATTAAATTCATCTAAAGTGAAGTACTTTAGAAATTTGTCCAGTTATCTTTATCACTGGCAAAGCATTCTAACTAAATGAACTTTTCAAAAATAAAATGTGAATGTCATACACAGGCTAGAAAAATCTTTCCATTTGCCATTATTGTATTATTAAACTGAAGAGATTCACGAAGATTTGTGATGGAGCATATTAAAATGTAAATAGTAGTTCTATACCTTACAATGAGAAGCCACAGGTTTCAGGACCTTAAAAAAGTGTGAAGTGTGGGTCCTGGCTCCAACTCATGCTAGGAGATGACAATAGGCAGATTGAGTTTTTTGGCCTCACCTTTGGGAGGCAGCAGTAAAAAAGGCAAAGTTTAAAGACACACATGCTTGAGTTCAAATCCCAGTTCCTCCCATTTCTAACTGCTTCTTTAGGCAAGCATTTAACTTTTCAGTTGTCAGTCCCTCATCTGTTAAATGGTTATAATAACACGATTCCTTCACTCAAGTCTCATCTATTAAGCACCTACTGTGTGCCCTGTTGTATCTAGACCCTAGGGAGAGACAACAGTGAGTAGTGAGCAAGATGCATTCCTCCTCTCACTAGGTTGCATTTTTATCTCAATATGGACCCATGGACATTCACTTTATTCTGTGGATTAGAATCCAGTGCTATGGTTCTTGATTTTTGGAGGGAAGCTCACTCCACCTTTCACCCTTGTGAGCTCCACCAGTTTGGCTTTTACGCCCTTTTGAGGAGTCCCCATCCTTTTTTAAGCACCTCCTTCTTTCCTGGCTCCACAGATGGAGGAGGTAAAGGATTGAACAGGCAGTTACAGTAACACAGGACTGCCATTGCTGAGCTGGGGAAGCTGTCCCCAGGCAGGACTAGCTAAGCAAAGGCTAAAGGGACCAGGCATGGGAAGGATGGCGTTTGTTCCCCTGGAGCATGTGTCAGGGAAGGCAGGATGCCTTGCAGGCTGGGTGCTGCGGGTACATGGCTGGAGGAGGGCTAAGTGGGGTGTTGCAAGTCAAGTTAGGGGGTTTGGAAATTATTTTAAGGGCAACTGAAACCATCAAGACTTTTAAACAGAGCTGTTTTTAGGATTAAATGAGATTACGCCTTAGGACAGTGTTCAGCACATAGGAGGTATTCAGTAAAGTGTGGGCTGCTGCTTGTGTCACTGTTAAATTAACACTGCCATTGCCACGTTGCTGCTGCTACCTCTGCTCACACCACCACTACTACTGGAGAAGACAGGTGGGACCTGTAGCTGTGAGGCTCTGACTCCACCTGCATGTTTATTATCTGTCACCATGTCAGCCTTTGGCTCATGGAAATGTGATTTCAGTCCAAATACCTTTGCTCATTCAGGAAGCTGAGCGCCCACCATGTGCCCACACTGTCCTTGAGGCTGGGACGCAGCAGGTACGGGGTGGCTCCCAGCCTGCTCAGAGCTTACGCTCTTACTGAGCAGAACATGAAAGCGGTTTCCAAATGAATGTATCATAACTGTTTTTATTTGTTTTAACCTAAAGTTTAAAAAATAAGCTGAACTCATCGTTAGCCTAGAGAGTGACAGTGGCCCCAGGTAGCCGCAGGGAGTCCACCATGCCCCATCATCCATGGGGGAGGTCCAGATGTGGGGGTGGCCCTGAGGCCGAGGCTGGCAGTGCTTCCTTCCGTCGTACCTCCACCACGTGCTGTATGGCCCCTCACTGCATTCACAAGCGATATCTTCTGGTGTTAGGCAGCCCACCCCAAAAGATTCGTTAGCAAAGAAATTGTGAATGAACGACAGTACTTTTGTAGAGCAAGGACACAGCGGTGACCTTCTTTTCCTGAGTGAAGCTCTTTGTCAGCTGCCTTTCCAGATTAAAGACATGCAGTACTAATCTGACAAGAAATCAGTCCCCTACCTATGAGACTCTCAAAATGATATTTGAAATATAGATGCTATAGACCGAATGTCTGTTCACCCCCACACCCTGCCCTATTCATATGTGGACATCCTGACCCCTGTGTGATGGTGTTAGGAGGTGGGGGTTCTGGGAGGTGATCAGGTCCTAAAGGTGGAGTTCTCATGGGGGCAGCTCTTATAAAGTGGTCTGCACAGCCCCCTACCCCCCACCACATGAGGAACCAGGAGAGGGCACTGTCTGTGAACCAGGAGAACCCTGAGCAGACCCGACTGAGTCTGTGGATGCCTTCTTCTAGACGGGCATTCTCCAGAATGGTAAGAAATACATGCTTGTGATTTAAGTTCCCCCCCGCTCAGGCTGTGGGTTTGATGCAATAGCTCAAGCAAATTAATCCAGTAGATTTTCACCCCATCATTCACATTGACCCGCATGCTAGATGTATGTCTACCCCAGGGGAGGTTGTGTGAGCTGAAGTTTTCCCCTCTCAACAGAGATGCATTATGTAAAAGTCTGGAGTGCACAGACTTAGAATCACCCACGTGTGCACTCACTGAGTGAATGATCCATGCCTGGCAGCATGTTGGAAGCTGGGGGGCTAAGATGAGTAAGATGCCAGGTGGGCCTCAGGGTGCTCTCACATATAGGCACATAGGCACGCAGACATGCACAGGCACTCACACACAGACACAAATGTACACACACACACGTGGGTACATGCACACACAGGCACACAGACATATGGACATGCACATGTGAGCACACACATGGCATAATGGAGGGTGATCCATGATGAAGTTCTGTAGGGGCTACAGGGGTGTGTCGCAGGGAGGGTCCAGGCTCCTGGACAGCTGAGACCTGGAGGAGAGGGGTTGGGCAGTGCTTCTCTGAGACAAGCTCCTTCCTGAGATAAAAGCAGGCCAGACTGGGGTCAGCTCTGCAGAAGCAAGGCCTCCCATTGTGCACAGCATGCTGAAGGGACAGCAAATGTCCCAGGAGGGACACTGGCATCTTGGAGGCTTTAGCGAAGGGTCAACAGCCATCAGACTGCTGATAACCCCCAACCCCCTGTCACCCATAGGCCACACAGCTTTGCCCAGGGAACAGAAGCATGACAGCACAGACCTTGTGGTTTGCACGTGGGGGAGCAGGCGTGGGCACACACTCTGTAAGAACATGTGGCTTTGGGGGAGACAACTAACCTGCCATCCTAACCCCATGCCTATGTCAGACCTTCCCCAGAGGTCACCACGATCATCCTGTGGCCTATAGTCCTACCTGCTTGTAGCCTTTATATGTCCATCCATAAACAATATATGATTTTTTTTACTTGTTTTTAAAAGGTTATAGAAATTTTAAATGTAATTTTTCATTTCATTTATAGAGAAAAGTAAGCATGTCAAGATATTAAATTACCAGTTCTTATGGTGGGAACCTGGCTCTTTGCTATATTGCACTTTGTATATTTTGTTTTTCTTTCTTTAAAAATCTGGGAGAGGGAGAGGGCTCAAGATGGCGGAGTGAGGAGGGTGGTGGAAATCTCCTCCCCAAACCATATATATTCTGAAAATACAGCAAATACAACTATTCCTAACAGAGAGACCAGAAGATACAGTACAACAGCCAGGCTACATCTACATCTGCGAGAACTCACCATCCCGCAAAAAGGGTAAGATACAAAGCCGTGACCCAGGGGGACCTGAGCATTCCCCCCACCCCAGCTCACCAGCGGGAGGAAAAGAATCAGAGTGGGGAGGGAGTGGAAGCACAGGACTGCTAAATAACCAGCCCTAGTAAAATGCAGACACACATTGCATGGTGTATTGGATAATAGAGAAATGGAAAAGTAAAACCTGAAATGGAGACTGTGAGCGGGTCCCCACAGCCGGCTCCCTGGGGACAAAAGAAAAGTGGGCGTTTTAAAAGTCTTAAAGGGACAAGGGCTTAACAGGTGGACAAGATCGTCTCAGCACACTCAGCCCAACAGGCTGGGAATCTTAAGGAACTTCAGGCGTCCTAACCCCCTGTGGGATAACACAGCCCCAAAGCCCCTCATGGCAATAAGCAACCTGCCATTCTTTCCCCCTGGCCGGCACTGCAAGCAAACTGGCTGACCCACCACACCTGCGGAGCAGCCCCGGGGAACAGCTCCACCCACAGCGACCACACAGAGTCTTTTCCCAGCATGCAGCTAACTGGGACAGACCCAGAGGCTGCCGCCAGCCCGCAGCTGCCCAGCACAGACAGAGGAACCCAGAGCAAGGTCTGGGAGGCACAAAGGGGCGCTGTTCTAGCAGGAGAACACACCCGGCACGCGTCTGCGACCCCCCGCAGGACTCTACACTATCCCAAGTGTTGCCCCACCCACGGCAGCTCAGGAGATTATCCCAGAGACTGCTCCCTGTGTATGGGTAACAGACAGAGGCAGTGGAGAAGGGCAAGGTGACCAGCAAGCAGGAAGGGATTTTGTTCTCCCAGCCACCTGCCTGCAACCACTTCTATCGCCATGAAAAGGCAGAAGAATCTGGTCCAGTCAAAAATCACTCAGACAACCCCAGAGAGAGAGCCTGGTGAGATAGATATAACCAATCTTCTTGAAAAAGAATTCAAAATAAAAGTAATAACCATGCTGATGGACCTGCAGAGAAATATGCAAGAGCTAAGGGATGAAGTCTGGAGGGAGATAAGAGAAGTGAAACATTCAATAGAAGGATTTAAGAGCAGACTGGATAAGGTGCAGGAGACTGTTAATGGAATAGAAATCAGTGAAGAGGAATACAGAGAAGCTGATGCAGAGAGAGATAAAAGGATCTCTAGGAATGAAAGAATATTAAGAGAACTGTATGACCAATCCAAATGGAACAATATTCGCATTATAGGGGTACCAGAAGAACAAGAAGAGAGAAAAAGGGATAGAAAGTGTCTTTGAAGAAATAATTGCTTAAAACTTCCCCAAGCTGGGAAAGGAAATAGTCTCTCAGACCATGGAAACCAACAGATCTCCCAACACAAGGGACCCAAGGAGGAAAATGCCAAGACATATAATAATTAAAATGGCAAAGATCAAAGACAAAGAGAGGGTATTAAAGGCAGCCAGAGAAAGAAAAAAGATCACCTACAAAGGAAAACCCATCAGGCTATCATCAGACTGCTCAACAGAAACCTTACAGGCCAGAAAAGAATGGCATGATATATTTAATGCAATGAAACAGAAGGGCCTTGAACCAGAAATACTGTATCCAGCAAGATTATTATTTAAATTTGAAAGTGGGATTAAACAATTTCCAGATAAGCAAAAGTTGAGGGAATTTGCCTCACACAAACCACCTCTACAGGGTATTTTAAAGGGACTGCTCTAGATGGAAGTACTCCTAAGGCTAAACAGATGTCACCAGAGAAAATAAAATCACAGCAAAGAAAGAAGGTCAACCAAATACTAACTAAAGGTAAAAAATAAAGTCAGCTATCCACAAAAACAGTCAAGGGAAACACAAAAGAGTACAGAATAAAACACCAAACATATAAAGAGTGGAGGAGGAAGAATAAGAAGGGAGAGAAATAAAGAATTATCAGACTGTGTTTATAATAGCATAATAACTGAGTTAAAGTTAGGCAGTTAGATAGTAAAGCTACCCTTGAAACTTTGGTAACCATGAATCCAAAGCCTGCAATGGCAATAAGTACATATCTATCGATAATCACCCTAAATGTAAGTGGACTGAATGCACCAATCAAAAGACACAGACTAATAGAATGGATAAAAAAACAAGACCCATCTATATGCTGCCTACAAGAGACTCACCCCAAACCCAAAGACATACACAGACTAAAAGTGAAGGGATGGAAAAAGATATTTCATGCAAACAATGGGGAGAAAAAAGTTGGTGTTGCAGTACTTGTATCAGACAAAATAGACTTCAAAACAAAGAAAGTAACAAGAAATAAAGAAGGACATTACATAATGATAAAGGGGTCAGTCCAACAATAGGATATAACCATTATACATATCTATGCACCCAACACAGGAGCACCAACATATGTGAGACAAATACTAACAGAATTAAAGGAGGAAATAAAAAGCAATGCATTCATTTAAGGAGACTTCAACACACCACTCACTCCAAAGGACAGATCAACCAGACAGAAAATAAGTAAGGAGACAGAGGCACTGAACAACACACTAGGACAGATGGACCTAACAGACATCTATAGAACTCTACACCCAAAAGCAGCAGGATACATATTCTTTTCAAGTACACATGGAATATTTTCCAGAATAAACCACATACTAGGCCACAAAAAGAGCCTCAGTAAATTCAAAAAGATTGAAATTCTACCAACCAATTTCTCAGATCTAGAAATAAAGTATACAAAGAAAACAAAAAGGCTCACAAACACATGGAGGCTTAACAACATGCTCCTAAATAATCAATGGATCAATAACTAAATTAAAACAGAGATCAAACAATATATGGAGAGAAGTGACAACAACAGCACAATGCCCCAAATTCTATGGGACGCAGCAAAGGCAGTTCTAAGAGGAAAGTATATTGCAATCCAGGCCAATTTAAAAAAGAAGAACATTCCCAAATGAATACTCTAAAGTTAGAATTATTGAAACTGGAGAAAGAAGAACAAATGAGGCCCAATGTCAGCAGAAGGAGGGACATAATAAGGATCAGAGAAGAAATAAATGAAATTGAGAAGACCAAAACAATAGAAAAAAATCAATGAAACCAAGAGTTGGTTCTTTGAGAAAATAAACAAAATAGATAAACCCCTAGCCAGACTTATTAAGAGAAAAAGAGAATCTACACACATAAACAGAATCAGAAATGAGAAAGGAAAAATCATGACGAAAACCACAGAAATACACAGAATTATTAGAGAATACTATGAAAATCTATATGCTAAAAAGCTGGATAACCTAGAAGAAATGGACAACTTTCTAGAAAAATACAACCTTCTAAGACTGACAAAGGAAGAAACAGAAAATCTAAACAGACCAATTACCAGCAACAAAATTGAATAGGTAATCAAAAAACTACCCAAGAACAAAACCCCTAGGCCAGATGGATTCACCCTGAATTTCATCAATCATATAGAGAAGATATAATATACCCATTCTCCTTAAAGTTTTTCAAAAAATAGAAGAGGAGAGAATACTTCCAAACTCATTCTATGAAGCCAGCATCACTCTAATACCAAAACCGGGCAAAGACCTCACCAAAAAAGAAAATTACAGACCCATATCCCTGATGAACGTAGACGCAAAAATACTCAACAAAATATTAGCAAACCGAATTCAAAAATACATCAAGAGGATCATACACCATGATCAAGTGGGATTCATCTCAGGGATGCAAGGATGGTACAACATTCGAAAATCCATCAATATCATCCACCACATCAACAAATAGAAGGACAAAAACCACATGATCATCTGCATAGATGCTGAAAAAGCATTCGACAAAATTCAACATCCATTCATGATAAAAATTCTCAAGAAAATGGGTATAAAGGGAAAGTACCTCAACATCATAAAGGCCATATATGACAAACCCACAGCCAACATCATACTTAACAGCGAGAAGCTGAACACTTTTCACCTAAGATCGGGAACAAGGCAGGGATGCCCACTCTCCCCACTTTTATTTAACATAGTGCTGGAGGTCCTAGCCACAGCAATCAGACAAAACAAAGAAATAAGAGGCATCCAGATTGGTAAGGAAGAATTCAAACTGTCACTATTTGCAGATGACATAATATTGTACATAAGAAACCCTAAAGAATCCATTCCAAAACTACTAGAACTAATATCTGAATTCAGCAAAGTTGCAGGATACGAAATTAATACACAGAAATCTGTTGCTTTCCTATACACTAATGATGAACTAGCAGAAATAGAAATCAGGAAAACAATTCACAATTGCATCAAAAAGAATAAAATACCTAGGAATAAACCTACCAAGGAAGTGAAAGACCTATACCCTGAGAACAAAAAGACACTCTTAAGAGAAATTAAAGAGGACACTAATAAATGGAAATTCATCCCATGCTCTTGGGTAGGAAGAATTGATATTGTCAAATGGCCATCCTGCCTAAAGCAATCTACAGATTCAATGCAATCCTGATCAAAATACCAACAGCATTCTTCAACGAACTGGAACAAATAGTTCTAAAATTCATATGGAACCACAAAAGACCCCGAATAACCAAAGCAATCCTGCGAAGGAAGAATAAAGCAGGGGGGATCTCGCTTTTCAACTTCAAGCTCTACTACAAAGCCACAGTAATCAAGACAGTTTGGTACTGGCACAAGAATAGACCCACAGACCAGTGGAACAGAATAGAGAGTCCAGATATTAACCCAAACATATATGGTCGATTAATATACACTAAAGAGCCATGCATATACAATGGGGAAATGACAGCCTCTTCAACAGCTGGTGTTGGCAAAACTGGACAGCTACATGTAAGAGAATGAAACTGGATTATTGTGTAACCCCATTCACAAAGTAAACTCAAAATGGATCAAAGACCTGAATGTAAGTCATGAAACCATAAAACTCTTAGAAAAAAACATAGGCAAAAATCTCTTAGACATAAACATGAGCAACTTCTTCATGAACATATCTCTTCAGGCAAGGGAAACAAAAGCAAAAATTAACAAGTGGGACTATGTTAAGCTGAAAAGCTTGTGTACAGCAATGTACACCATTAATAGAACAAAAAGGCATCTTACAGTATGGGAGAACATATTCATAAATGACATATCTGATAAAGGGTTCACATCTGAAATATATAAAAAGCTCATGTACCTCAACAAACAAAAAGCAAAGAATCCAATTACAAAATGGGCAGATGATCTGAAGAGACACTTCTCCGAAGAAGAAATTCAGATGGCAAACAACCACATGAAAAGTCGCTATTCATCAGGGAAATGCAGATTAAAACCACAATGAGATATCACCTCACACCAGTGAGGATGGCCACCATCCAAAAGACAAACAACAACAAATGTTGGCGAGGATGTGGAGAAAAGCGAACCCTCCTGCACTGCTGGTGGGAATGCAAATTAGTTCAACCATTGTGGAAAGGAGTATGGAGGTTCCTCAAAAAACTCAAAATAGAAATACCACTTGACCCAGGAACTCTACTCATAGGAATTTACCCTGTTTGAAAAAGATATATGCACCCCTATGTTTATCGCAGCACTGTTGACAATAGCCAAGAAATGGAAGCAACCTAAGTGTCCATCAGTAGATGAATGGATAAAGAAGATGTGGTATATATACACAGTGGAGTATTATTCAGCCATAAGAAGAAAACACATCCTACCATTTGCAACAACATGGATGGAGCTAGAGGGTATTATGCTCAGTGAAATAAGCCAGGCAGAGAAAGACAAGTATCAAATGATTTCACTCATCTGTGGAGTATGTGGAGTATAAGAATAAAGAATAAACTGAAGGAACAAAACAGCAGCAGACTCACAGAACCCAAGAATGGACTAACAGTTACGAAAGGGAAAGGGACTGGGGCAGATGGGTGGGAAGGGAGGGATAAGAGGGAAAAGGGCCATTAGGATTAGCACACATGGTGTAGGGGGAGGGGGCACACGGAGGGCAGTTCAACACAGAGCAGACAAGTAGTAATTCCATAGCATCTTACTACACTGATGGACAGTGACTGTAATGGGGTATGTGGTGGGGACTTGATAATAGGGGTAGTCTAGTAACGATAATGTTGCTCATGTAACTGTACATTAATGATACCCCCCCAAAAATGCTGGGAAAGCCTGGGATCTCTGGTCACTTGTAGTCCTGCTCCTCAGACCCTCTCCATTCTTGTCGCAGAGCCCAGAAATCCCTTGGGGTTTACGTGAAGCTCGTCAAGGGCAAGGCAGGTGTAGCCCATGTCCCTGTGTGGCATGGGGACCCAGACACTCAGGACCTGCTCTTCAGATTCCTGGGGGCCAGTCTCTGACCTGCACGAAGCAGGAGCTCGGGGGTGTTTCTGCCTCACACCTGCAGTGCCTCTGTGATCACGCAGGGCGGAGTGGGGTCGGCCACATCCCAGGGCCAGCATGGTCACTTTGAGTCCTGGCTGCACCATTGTTAACTTCCTACCCAAAGCTGAACGACAAGAGGTTTTGAGAGCCCTTGGCAAGTGGCTGGCTGGCCTTCCTCGGATGACTGCTCAGCTCTCGGTGGCAGGAAATCCAGCAGGTCTCCTTTCTTCCAGGCCCCATGAGAAGTACCAAATCTTCCAAACCACAATATCATGGGGCTAAAACCTCTTGTTGCGCTTTGTGTTCTTGGGTGGAGAGATGGCATAGACACAGCAGGGTGAGTGCCCTGCTTTCCGGGCTGGAAGGCCGGCCAGCATCGCTGCACTGTCTCTGTGTGTGTCTCCATCCTTGGGATAAATGTTTCCTGAGTGCCACTTAAAAATAATAGCAACTTAAATTCTCTTATTTACAAAATATAATGTCTCCAAGAAGCCCTAAGAATGAGAAAGAGGACACAGAGGTGGCCGGGAGCTGGGGCTGTTCCTGATAAGTGTCCTGCCCCTGGAGGGTCTTTAGGTCTCCTCCGGTGGCAAATGTTTCTTCGGAGGGCAGAGTGTCTCCGTAATGGAAGAGCACATGTATTCTGCTGGGGAATAGAAAGAACAAGCAACAGCTACTCCTCTCTGAGATTCTAGGAGCTGCATCAGTTTGTTCATCACTTCTGGCCAGAGAAGGGCACAGGGGAGTCTCAGAACACCTCCCCTCTCTCTACCGCCTCGCACAACTGATAGTCAAAAGACTTACCCTAGAAGAGGTTTTTTAAAACAGTGAGGGTGGGGGAGGAGGCTTTCACTTTCACCTTCTTCTAATTACATATATATCTAGAGAGAGACAGTGTACATATACAGAAGTTAAATGGAAAGCCACAATCCACTGCTCTGCTCTGTTGTATGAAGTACAATTTGATCTGGTATTTCTGGAAGTTATTTAAATATGCAGATCCTTTTCCCCATAATAGCACTTCTGGAAAATAATCTTCAGGAGAAAACCACTTCGTCTTACCAACATGTGTGCATGAGGGTGTTGAGGGAGTGCCATAGATGACCTGCACCACGACCTCCTCGTGCAGAACCTGACCTCTGCCTTGCCAACATTCATGGTTGCTTTGTTGGTTCATGTATCCCTGGACCCAGAAGACTGCATAGCGTACAGTGGGTGCTCAGTTAGTACTTGCTGAATGAGTGAGTAACACTGACAAATTGGCTCAGATCTCAGTGTCAAAAACAAAACACCATACATCTTCCCAGCATTTAGCACAGAGCAGGAATACACTGATGGAAGCAGGGAGGTCAAGCATAAGATCCTGGGAGTTACTAGAATGGAGGGGAGAAGCTCTTGGAGGTGGCTGAGCATGAGGCATGAACGTGCCTGAGCTTCTGTAGACTATAAGCAATGCTCTTGGGGCAGCCTAGACTTCTAAGGTCACAAGCATCAACTCTACTTGTTTTGGTGTCAAACTTTTGCATTAATCCAGATCCAGTCTTCAGCAGGGTCAGCTGGGCTTAGAGAGTTTAGGTTGAATTCATCCCTAGAATTTCCAGTAGTCAGAAATCAAGGTCTTGGCTGACTGAAGGCTTGTTCCTTGGAGATGGTGTTGGATGATTCCTTTCTCAGAGGCATCTTTTGCCCCAGTGTTGGGGTTTTGAAGTCTACTTGTCTTGCTCTGCTTCCATAAAAGGGCTTAAAAAAAAAGAGATATTATAGGTCAAATAGATCACAGGGATGAATCAGTGTGGCTTTTATAATGATGATAATGGAATTATATGTATTGACACAGAATGTCAACCTGTTGAGTAAAAAAACCCACTACATGACAGTATCTGCACCAGAGTCATTTCTATAGAACACAATCCTCTATCTATCATCCATCTATCTATCATCTATCTATCTATCTATCATCTATCTATCTATATCTACCTATCATCTATCTATATCTATCTATCTATCATCATCATCATCATCTATATCTATCTATCTAATCTATCATCCATCTATCAACCTATCTATTCTGCCTAGAGAGACAGCAGGAAGAATGCTCAGGAGTTGTTAGGATTGCTTCTATCTAGGTGAAGAGGCTGAGATAATCTTTATTTTATTCTTTATATTTCATATGTGTATATGCTATTTCAATTACTAACATATATCACTTCTGTCTTCAGAAAAAAACCTACCTTCATCTTAAGAGACAGACTAAGGCTTATTATATTCCTGAGCTTCAAGTTCATGTAGGTCATTTGTTTGCTCAAGTTGAATCAACTGTCAATGGTCTTAGAATGACTGAGCTGGAACACTTATGTGTGGAGTTTTATCTTCTATTTTTTTAACAGACATAATTTTTTTAGAGCAGTTTTAGGTTCACAACAAAACTGAGAGGAAGGTACAGAGATTTCCCACAGATCTCTCTACTCTGGCCACACACACAGCCCCACCGACCATGCCCAGCCTCCCCACCATAGGGGGTATTTGTTACGATGGATGGGTCTACACTGACGTGTCAGCACCACCCAGAGTCCATAGTCTACATCAGAGTTCACTCGGTGTCATACATTCTGTAGGTTCAGACAACATATAATGACTGTATGCAGCATTATATTATCACGCAGCATTTCCACTGCCTCAGTGCTCTGCCTATTTCACTCTGCCTACCCCACAACCACTGATGTCTTTTTTCTTTGGTGAGTTACAGCTTTTTAAAAGCAAGTTTTTCTTTTGTATTACTTCTCTCTTTAGAATCTGGATTTTGAGAAAACTTAGTTTCAGTCCTGCTCTACTACTTACCAGCTGTGTGGCTCTGAGCAAATTATTTAACATCTCTCTGAGCAAATTATTTAACAGTCTTCAACTGTAATATAGTCACATAATATCTAGCTAGCAGTGATGAATAAATGTGTACAAAGTGCTTAGGGTAATTTTGAGGAATGCATATACACACGTGTGTGTGTGAACATATTATACGTTCATGTATGTGTCTGCATATGTGTTGTGTGCATGTGCAGCTATGCATGTATGTCTACATGCATGTGCATGTGTTCTGTTATGTGTCTCATTGCACATGCATGCATGTATATTTATATATTTCACCTTCAGCTTTACTTCCACAACAGATTGCCGATGTCATTTACTGTTAGTGCAGACAAGAGGTGCTAATGAGACTTGGGGTGACAAAGGACATTAAAATACAGGAGAGCCACCAGGAGACCCACTTCTGCTCCTTCTCTCTTCCCAGCCATATACCTACCCTGCCCCTCCACCCTCTCGCCCTTTCCTGTCACCACCCTGCTTCTCAGGGCCGAGGCCAAGGCACCCACTAGAACCAAAGACAGGTCAGAGGGAGGAGAGGTGCCTTGAGCAGCTAAAATTTTGCTGCTTATTCGTCAAACTCCACAAGGTACCTCTGCCAAGTATGGTTTACCCCTCATGTCACATCATGTCTCCTCCTTAAGCTCCAACCAGAGCACTTTGTTTCTAATTAATCATCACACGAAGCCCAAAAGAACTGGTAGATGGAATTCCATCTCTTGGCATTTCAACCACCCCAGAAAAAAAACAAAACAAGCAGTCAACAAAGTCCATGGTCTCAGACAAAACATTTTAATTCTGACTCACTTCTTATTTCCAAGAGGGGTTTTATACTGCATCAAACACTGGGTGATAAGAACTTCAGTTTTGTTTTTTAGATCTTTTAACCTCTGCCCCCATGGTAAACTTTATTCTCTAACGTTAAGAACAACAGTAGATTCAAAATTCTGGAGCTGAACTGGCAAAATATAACTCGAGTGAGTGACATTGGTGCTCCAGAAAAATTATGGAGCAATTTGTGGTTCAAACAAACTTAATGCACTTTATCAAATGCCCTTCTTATGAGCCTCCCAGTGTTTCCTGCAGATTCCTGGAAACTTAAGATGTACAAGCCAACACTATTTGCTACTTTTCTATTGCTAATATTTCAAAATCAGGTTGTATTGAGATCCCAACCAGTAAACAAGAATTGTACACTTTTTTTCTCTTCATCCATCTCTCTGGTGGATGGTTCAACCTACTGAATAATAACCTAGGTGATTCCAGAATTTTCCCAAATGGTAAAAAAATTATCAGTTTCACAAGTGAGTTCATCATTTAAACATACAAAAAAAAATTAGAAAAACAGAATAGCAATGCAATGACATTAGTGCAAAGGGAAGATTTCCATTGTGAACACTTGATTTTAAACATATACCCTGATGATGAGTAGAAATTCAGTAACGTCTAACCCCAGGATTCTCAACTTCAGTAACATTGGCATTTGGGCCTAGTAATCCTTTGTGAAGAGGGCCAGTTGTGACAATCAGAAATGCCTCTAGACACCCCACAGTCAGGTCCAGTGAGAACCACTGGTTCAGCCCACTACTGATGAGCCCTTAACACCAGTGAAAAGCAAACCAGGCTATTCAATAATAAAAAGGAAAGAAACACCCATACATGTTACACCATGGATGAATCTCCAAAACTTTGTACTAGATGAAGGAAGCCACCCATGAAAGACTGAATCCTGTGTGATCCTGTTTATATGAACTGTCCTGTAAGGGCAAATCTCCAGAGACAAACAGTACACTAGTGGCTAGGAATGGAATTAACTGCAAGCGGGCAGGAGAGGTTTTAAAGGGGAGATGAAAGTGTCCTGAATCTGGATTATGGGAGCAGCTGCAAAGCTAATAATCACTGACTTGAACACTTTACATGGGTGAATCTTATGGTATGTAACTTTGACTTTGATAAGCTGTTTTATAAAAAACATGAAAAAAAAACCCCAGAAGGGTAAATTGTATTACAGAAGAAAATCAAAATGGGAGGCAAACACAACTGAAATGATTTCCTTTAACTATGAAAAGTAATCTCCTGAAACCAGAGCAATCAAGAGTCCCCATATTCTATAACCCAAATGACAGTTATAGCAAGCCCACAATATTTTTGCTAGCCAGACAGCTGCAGCGTCTGTTAACACCTGATGCAACTCAACGGGCTGTTTAATTAGGTCTGGTGTGTATCTTTCTATGGAAAATAATGTGTATGCATGGTCACCCACGTTCAACATGGCCAGGAAGAAAGCTGGGTGATTACAAAGGTTTGTCTTGTAAGACATTTTGTGTTTTCTATAGCATATAAAATAATTCTCACTCATGAGGAAACATGCCTAGTGTGACATGGTATATGAAGGGGAAAAAAGTTTGAAACCACCCAAAATCCCCCATTGCCCATTCAAGCCTCTGCTACAATACAAAATGTTTCTCTCTCCTTTGGTGTACATCAAATAACAGCTGTGGTTTCTATTCAAAGAAATTCTGGGGACTATCTTATTGTAAATGGGACAGCACATGTCTTCTTGGTTAATGTTCAGCTGCTGTTAACTTACTGTAAAAAAAATATTCACTCTTTACTTAGAGGCCTAGCATTTGCAAGGGGCTCGTGACCCGTCTGAGGGTGTCAGCAGGTGGGGTGGAGGAGCGCTCCCTGGTCAAATTATAAACACAAATTTGGCAAATGCATAACCCTACATGAGGCAGCATTTGAAAATTCTAGACTCTTCGGATGGAGCTAAGAAAAGCAAGAAATGGGTTAGAAATTGAGGCTTTGGGTAAATTATCCCAAGACCTCAATCTGGCAAAGTTTGGGTAAAGGGAGCTGTTGAGAGTAAATTCACACCACCTCCCCATTTAGCTGGAGACTGTGGGGACATGGAAGAGAAGAGATCATTTCAATAATTTTAATTTACCCCAAAGGCCACACAGAAAAAGATACTTTCTTCTTTTAACAGCTCTACATTTAATATGTCCACAGAACATGGAAATTCTGAAAAATCCTGTCCCTAATCTGAGGCCTAGTAAGCGAAGGACTGGAGAAATCACACCTGACCTGAGCATGGAGACACCTGGGAAGGTGATGCACCAAACACTGCCTGCAACATCAGGAAAATAAGGGAAACATTAAATAATTCTGATTAGGCCCAACTTGCAAACTTGGGGGTGAGGACAAGAAGAATGCTGTTCTGCCTGATTAAATCCCACCAAGTTCCTAGAAAATGTCATGTCAAACATTCTCTTTGAATTTTTCTGCTCAACTGACAACAGGCACTGAAACATCAGGGCAGTGGTATCTGTCCCACGTGTGTTCTGTGAAATACACACACCACAGTTGTACATTGACATTTGGCTTGAGCAGGATTCAGGCAACAAACACATTTTTAAAATATTCATTTTCTAAGATATGGAAATAAGAAAAAGGTAAGATCACCTTTTATTTTTTTACCTTATGTTGCCTACCTCTTTTTGGCAAATAAATAAATATAAGTTGCAGAAGTAGTTTTGAAATTTTCTTTCCACATATTGAGAGTTGTCAAGCGCCATGACCAGGTTGGTCAGCACAGAGCTGGGACAAAGTAAAATCCTCAAGTTGTGCAAGTTAGGCTGTTTTCCAGAATAACAAGTTGTCTTTTACTTCCAAAAAACATTATGTTTTCTGTTTTCTAATCTTTGAATTTTAAACTTACAGAACCAAAGCTGGGGGCAGGGTACCGATTCAACATCTTGATGAGGTTTATTCCAGCTAAGAAAGTCAGAGATACATTCACTATTATACTTAATCACTGTCTTTTAAAATATTTACTCATTATCTCTTTAGAATGGTTGTCATAACTACTTTTTAATTGCCCCATTGCTTCTTTCCCTACTTGAACTTTTCTTTGGAAAAAGTCAGTTCTTTTCCATGGACTTGAGGGAGAATTTTTGTTTGTTTTTGTTTTTATGAAACGTTTTGGAACAAAATAATTCTTACCAGGCGAGATGAGATGACTCTATGGATTTAAGAGTATATTATCTTATGTCTGATGATTTGATATTACCCTGAACAGCAGTCAGTGGTCCAGAACTGTGTTTCTTGGAATGTGTCTCAGTACCACCTGTCCAACTGTAGACAGAGCTTCCCTTCACTCTGCCTGGAAATACCTCAGGGGCACAGGGGCACAGGGGCACCCCTTCGATTGGAGCACCTGCTCTTGGACAACCCACCTGACCCAGATCATATTCCCTCCTCCCTGTTTGCTCAGTTCTGAGGCCACCCACCTCACTCCCTGTCCTGAGCAGCTTCTGTCTTACCTCCTGCTTCTTGTCTGCACTTTTGTCTTTCCCAGCCCTTCTGGAGGTCTCTTCTGGAAGGCTCCCATGTCTGTCTGCTTCCCCTCCCAATCTGGATGCTGCCCAGTGGCTTGTTCGGACTTCTTTCACGCATCCCAGACACAACTAATTCCAGTCTACGAGCCTCAAAAAGATTATTTCAGATCCAAGTCATCAAGGAAAGCAATTGCTCTGCAGAAATGTATCATGTGGAGATCACAACTGTGGCCTCTTCTAGCATTCATTTCTGCTTTATTAATTCATAAATTAATCCATTGAGAACCAACTATGTCATATGATAAAGTTGCCTCCACCTTTGTTTCTAAATTATTTTGGCAGCTTATCTTTGTTTTGCCCACATGAAGATTTCATTGTCCATTGGTTCCAACGTGGTGTAGTGCAAAAAGCACTGGACTAAGAGTTGGACCTGAGTTCTGGATTCTGGTCGTAGTTAGCAGCTACATGTGTATGCCAGTGGTCCCATGGGTTTGTGGAGAAATGAATTAACATATGTGAAAGTGCTTTATAAGTGGAAAACACTTTATAAAGCATTGAAAAATTGACCAAATAAAAATAATTTTCTGAATTCCATTGTAGACTTATTTTATTTTTGTGTGTGTGTGGGGGGAGTTTCATAATCTCAGAAAAAAGCTATTGGGCAGGAAATCTAGAGTCTGGACTTTTCCCCAAGAAACCTAAAGAAAAGATGTTGTAAACGAAAACAGAGATAGACCTGGATACTAATCATGCACTGCAGTACACGAGTGGCCCTTCAGCTCTCAGTCGGGAGTCTGCGTGGGGGCCTTGACCGTCAGCCTGTTGGCTTGGGGCTCATCGCTCAGGCTGTCCAACATCAGCCTGTGTCTTCTCTAGAGAGGTGTGGGATTCCAGTATCAGAGCTGCTTAATTCTAAAAGAAAAGTTGCTTTAAGCAACCATTTCATCTGGTACCATGAACTTTGCTCAGAGCTAGTTTCACAGCAAACAGTCAGCATCAAACTTTTCTGAGAAATGAGTGCAAATTGTGAGAAAGGTAGTGAATGAAGAAATCCAGGAAATGGAGCAAAGCTATCAGATAGCAAGTGCATGGATTTGAGTGAAAGGTGACAAGAATAAGGTAAAAAATATTGTAAGATATAGAATACTTTAAAAATTCAAGCCACAAGAAGATACATGAAGCCAGAAGAGTATGGCTGGGCTCTGGCTGGAACTAAAGAAGCAATTTGCAGAAGGCCTTGGGGGAGGCCTGTCCTCAGCACACAAAGGCAGCCCTCAACCCTCTTGAGTGGACTTGTGGGCTCAGCCGGGCAGAGGTCTGGCCCACTGTGGCAGGTATGCTTTGATTGACTTAAACACAGAAAAAGGAGATGAACATGTTAGTATGATTTTTTTTTAATCTTAAGAAACAAAATGAAACAAGATTAGGATGCTAATAGAAGGGCCTTGATAAAAAGAAAGTTTAAGATACAATTAATTCCCCCTCAAAATTTGACTTTTTTTTTTAAGAGAAGGGCTCAGAAACAAACAATGTTAGCATGTGGGGAAGATTATGAAGCTCCAGGTGGGTTAAACCAGGTCCTGACTAGTACACATTATGCTCAGATTTCTGCAGTTCCCAATGTGCTGACAATATGGAGGCAAAGAAGGTCCTGAGCATATTTCTTTAAAAAGTAGGTGGGGAGTGTAGAAAGGGCTTGGTGAGCAGAAAGGCTGCTGTTCCTTGGTAAATGGCTCGGCCAGCTCTCTCACTGAGCAAACAGGCAGTGACGGCAAGCATGTCTCCAGGAGTGCACAGTTTCCAAGAAATAGGAAAGAAGTTATTGGGGTGAAAGAATTTGTTGAGGTTCTGGAGTATCAGTGGGGAGGGCAGGAGTGGGAACCAGGGGCAGTAGTGCACCCTGAAGCATCCTTGCTGGCCTAAGGGTGCAGGACAGCCTCAGTAAAGCATGGCCATGAGAAAGCTCTGATAACAGGTAAAGCGGGGAGTAGCAGGCAAATCCACAGGACCAGTGATCTGGCACGATCTGGCCAGAGTGCACCGTGGAGCAGGACGCCGCCAGGCCTGCCTCCCCGCAGCTGGAGGTCCATTGGCAGAAGCTTTACCCCTACATGAGAGAAATGCACTTGGTGATTTTCAGCACAGAGGAAGGGCATGTTTCATGACTGGGAGTCATCAAAACTTCACAGACATCTAAATTAGGTCCCATCACGAAATAGAGGTGCTCTGTGATTTTTGCAATACAGGAGTCTTCATAAGCTGTATGTACATGCACTTACTATAAATCTTACTCCCTGAAGTCCAGGAGAGATGGTGATTTAAAGACACATTGATGGGAATTCTTTGACAAAAAGAATGAGAGAAGTTTCAGCCTGCATTAACCCCTGGTGAAATGTAGACTTTCTTATATTGAGCCTCTTAACGGGAGGGATACCCAAAGAACACAGGACAGGAAAAATAAAGCATCTTTCTCATCTAGGCTCCTTAAAAAGAACCAAAGTAATCTTCAATTATCTTTGAAGAAAAGACCAGAAAAAATGAAAGGAATATGTGAAAAGTCAGAGACTTTTCATTTTCTTTTTACTTCTGTCTCTGTAAAGAAAAGGACATGGACACAGTTGGCCAAGTCTCAGGTGTTAGGAAACATGATAAAACCCCACTGACATGGGCTACAGTAAAATCAGATGGGCATGCAGGGCTCCACTATTTCCTAAAGATAGAGAAAGAAGGAAGTAAAGCGCACAGATGGTTCTTTCATGAAGGACCTGGTGAACACAGGTGCAAACCCAGAGTATCTGACACCTGGGTCCTGTGGGTGACCATCAGGAATGGCCATGGAATGAAGCAAGGAATAACAGGGGACAGAAAAGAAACACATGCTGTGGAAATGTTATATTTATTACTGTGCCAATAAATCAGAGTAAAATAAAATAAACATTGCAGTGAAAAGAAGGAAAAAGTCATGTATTCATACTTTTTAATTATTACAGTGTGTATTTTAAAAAGTGGTGAAAAATCTGCTGGTCTGTCACATTAATGAATAATTACAATTTTTTTGAGCCCTAATTTCTGCAAATTCATCAATGATTTTGTCAAAACTGAACCTGTCTTTATGTCAGATTTTTCACTCTATCTTCACTCATCATTGATGGGACATTTTTTGCTTTATTTTCATTTTGAAAACTTTCTTTCACATTAAGCAACACATATACAAATAGAAAAGGCATTGAACAGAGGATAAGATTGGGAGAGGTTCATAAAAATCCCAATTTCCATCAGATTCCATAAATAACATGTCTGTTTCTTTAGGACCAATTATGGTGGTTTTCAAATTATCTCTGATTTCTAAAAACAAGTAACCATTCAAGTGTCCACACAGAATGACAGGTTCAAGTGGCTGGGTCTGCTGTCCTTGGTTGTATCAAATCTACTCTGCAAGTGCAGAGATGTAATATCACAGGGGTTGGAGTCCAAAGAGCTCAGATTCCAAATCATTCTGAATTTATGGGAAAAGAAAAAAAAAAGACCAGCTGATTCCCTGGGCCAGTCCTGCCTGTTAAGTGGGAGTTCTCCACATTCACTTCTATATAGAATAGGTTGTTAATTAAAAGATATGTAATAAAAACAGGAACATTTGAAGTTTACATATGTATTATTAAAACTGGACAGCAGACCCAGCCATTGTTAAGACTTAGAGCAGCAAAAGAATTTGGGGGAGGCATATTTTATCACTGGAATGGTTCAGAATTGCTGGTCTCCTTGGAAATAAAATACAGGCCAACTTTTAGTTGTTTATCACTAAACATTGTTTTTAATACATGCTCCAGAGGCCATGTGTCGCCACATGTCCGGTGCTGGGAGTGGCAGGTTCCTGCCGTAGCCCTGGTGGCCACTGAGGCTGCAATTACTATGAAGGACAGATGGCATGCCCAACCCCTGGTGTTGCTTTCATGCTACTTTCCCTGCACCCAGCTCTGATCTGAGAAGGGGGAAGGGGTGAAAGGAGGAAGGGAGAAGGCTTCACTTCAGAAGAGGCACCCCAACAACCAAGCCATATCAGAGGCCCTTGCACTGGAGTGTGGGTGGAGTGTCTGGGCGCCCTGCTGTGTGACACCCAGTGGAGAGCAGGCAGGCTATGCCGTCCTGTGAGTGTGGTGCATGTCCCCAGGCTCTCAGGGCCGCCTCACCCAGCAGCCCAGGATGCTCTCCGGGAGCCACATGGGGCCTAGGGCTCCCCTGAGTGTAAGTGGGGCTGCCCTGTGGCCTGCCAGCCCTCTGCCCCGCCAGCCTCATCCCCTGCTGTCCCGGGTGCTACCTTCCGATAACCTTTTGCACCTCTGACTCTGCTTCTGCTTTTGGAGAACACCAGCACCTCTGGTCACTACCTCAAGGTGATTATCGAGCTATGTCAGTCACCTAGCTTAGAGAGACCCTGTGGGACACCCAGCCCATGCTGTGAGGCCTGCTCCCTCCTAACTGCCAACCTGCCCACCTCGAGCCCCTCCCTCGGGCCCCCTGAGGCTGCCGGCAGGCTAGCGGGATCAGCCCCTTCCACTCTCCAGCCCTGCCTCCCTCCCAGTCCCCTCCATGTGCAGGTCCAGGGGATTTCCAGTACTCCTGTGTCAGTGCCTTTCCTTGCATGCTGACCTCCACCCTTAACGCCCTTGACTCTTCTTGAAAGTTTTCCACCCCAGCCAGGGCACTCTCATCAAGGTCCCGAGGTCCTCTTGGCCAGCATTCTGAGCTTCTCTGCTCAGCATTGGCTCAAGGAACATTTAGAATGAGTGTCTTATCCCCCAGCTCAGTTAACCGTCTGTGCAGACAGGGCAGCAGCCAAACCCCTCCTTTCCCACAGGGCAGCTGTATGGGCTCTGCAGGCCTCTCCCAGAGTGGCGTGATCCCACCTGCAGGCCGCCTGGCCCTGCTCCTCAGGGACAGGGTCCACCTGGCCCTCAGCCTTGCCTCAGAGGGCATCATTTCTTCAGAGAGGCTATGGAAAACACAGATCAGTCAGCATCCCTTGTCGGGTGTGGATGCTTCTAGAATGCTTTCTAAAGATGAAAGCAGTGAGTCACAGGCCAAGCTCCAGATAGCACACTTGGGGGCGATGTGCAGGAGAACCGAGTCTCCCTACTCAGACCTACTTTCAGTATCAGCATGTTGGCGCTCAGACACTTCTTGGAAGCACTGGTGCTTTCTCCCCCTTTGGCCCATGCCTGCCCAGCCGGGACTGAGGGTCGGGTTGCCTATTGTAAGGCGAGCATCATGCGTCCCCATGGCCAGCAGCATGCGGAGTCCCCTGCTGGCCAGCTTCCTCTGGGGCCTGGGGAGGTAGGACAGTGGGACACTGGACAAGAAACTGGCCCTGCTCCTTCCCAGACTTCCCACTCTTCTCACTGCCCACTGGCCAGCCCTGCATGGGGCACTTTACTGGGGTCCTTTCCTCCATTTCCCAGCCAGCCCCTCAACCCCAGCGTGGGAAGGAGGCCCTGCTGGCCGGTGGCCTCAGCACCCACTGTTACTTCTCTTGCTTCTGGCCTTGATGAGTGTCTCCACTTGAGTCATTTAAGTTGAATAACTACCAACTTCTGGCTTCTTGCAGACACCTCACTTGTGGGGGGCTAATTTGCGTAACATGGCACACTAGACAGAACTCCACAGGCCAGGTCATCAAGCTCCCCAGCCCACACACAGCAGCGATTTGGCGTTCCTGCCAAGGGTCTCCTGGGGGCCCAGGACAGGGCAGCACCCCGCCTGCTACTCTTGCCTGAATCAGAGACACCTGTCAGAGCTACGGATGGTGGCTGTCATGTACACACAGAAGAAATGACCTGACCTGTGCCATTCCCTGTCTTCTGCCTGAATCTCCTCATAAGGCCTCTAACCTAAGCTCACCTTCAGAAAAGAACTTGGACATGAACGCCCATGACTGTCAGCCTTTCACTGGCTCAGGCCCCTCAGTGGCACTGGCATTTCAAAAGGAGTGGTGATTTTCAGGCACACCTGATGCTTGGATTACATCCAGCCCTCACTTGGCCACTTTCTGGGCCTAAGGCTTAAGTTCTTGAGCACTTCCTTTTTTCATCTGGAAAGTGGGGATCAAAGTATAACCCATGCCCCAATCATGGGAGGACATGATTTTAAGAAAAGTTTTGATGCCAGCTCCCGTCACACCCGAATACTCAGTGATGGTCGACCACCATGAGACGGACCTCACGTCATCTAAAGACAGGAGCCTTTAGGGTCATAAGGGCCCCCTAGACATAAAACGCCACCCGAGAAGGCCGTGATCGACTCTGGTCACATCCCTGTGCACTGCAGAGGGTGGTGTCCAGCATCACTCATCTCTTCTGGGGAGTTTTCTTTCATGCCAGTCTTGAGAAGTTCCCCGCATGAGTGGGTTGCCTCCCCTGGGACTTCCCTAAGGTATTCCAGAGAACCGGGATCCAGCTGGACCTCAGTCACATCTTCCAGGCATGTGACTACCACGGCTGCCTGGTCTCCAGTCCAGAACCTCGCCTCTCATCTGCTAAGTACCACCTCCACCCCACAACCTCCTCGAGCATCAGGGCCCACACTTTTGTGTTTCTGGCAGGTGGCAGGTAATGGGAAGGGGCTTTGGTAAAGCAGAGAATAGGCCTCTCTTCTGTGGGACAGTTACCATGAAAGCATGAAATGGGTTTCAGGCCACCCCTGTGGTACACCTCTGGGATGTTCCTGACTTTAGGAGACTCATGAAGGCCTCTGCACAGAGTTGGGAGAGAGTCCCCATCTCTCCTTCTTTCCTTTCCCTCTGTCACCACATCGATCTGGCTTAACATGAGTCAAGGAGAATACACACATCTGACCCCTGGCAAGGTCTGTGACGAGCCTCTCCAGGGACTCCTGTTCTGAGAAAGCTGCACCACTCCGACCTCTCCCCATGAAGGGCACACCCTTTGCAAGGCAGAGCGTGACATTTTTCTAGTGCACATGTGGAGGCCTTCTGATTTTTATTTTCCAAAAAGCCTCCCCATTGGTGCCATGGGGAAACCCAGAGCCGACCAGCGAAAGGCAAACCTGTTTACCAGGAAGTATGGCTCCTGTTTGGGCTGGTGGGCCCCCTCTGCGGGTGGGCACATGGGGCTGAGGGGCAGGCGATAATGGTGGGTGGGCCTCGAGGGAGGAGAGGGGACAATGCCCCAGAGATGGCAATGTGCCAGCCATACATGTCACTGTCAGTAGTGTGTGTCCCAGAGGACTAAGCTAAGTGGAAGGGCCAGGGTAAGCTCATGTGGCCTCCTTGGGTAGAGCTGGGCAAACGGGCAGTGGTGTGATCGGCACTGTGACCAAAACCTGTCCCGAACTACATTATTCCTAGAAGGAATTGTTAACTCCCAAAATCAAAGTCCCTCCCCAACCCTCCCCAGCCAATCTTATTTTCTTAAATAGGCCTTGGTATAAATAATATGATCCCATCCACACAGTCTCTTCTGTTAAAGCTACTTAAGCATAAATAGTCAACACCATACTTGATTAGCATATTGAGTTGCCCAATACTTTCAGGCACCTGCTAAAATAGTTCTTATACCCAGGACTCTAATAACTGAACCAGAAGCCTCAGGAAAATTAACTTCAAAATATGAACTTTTTATGATCAACAGTTTGCATACAGGTCTAGAACCAAAATAAACCCATGCTTGCAGATGTTCAAACATGTACTCGCAGCTCTTCCCCCCATGGAAAGGGACACAGACACGACGTTTGCAACCTTTAGCCAGATGTTTATTAGGGGGTTAAGCCTAAGTTGCAAAGTAGAACACTAATTGTGATACTGGCTGCAGTAATAATATCCCATTATTGCAGGCATAGGTCTGAAAGCTCCAGCAGGGTCAGGAAACCAGAGAGCAAAGTGTCAAGATCTCTCTGCATGATGAAATACGGCCATTGAGTTACACCTGGCCAAGCCCTGCCAGTTCCAAGAAGCTCCAGGCCTGAGGAGCCCCTGGGAACCCTAAGAAAGGACCCATGGACAAGCCCAAGTCCCCAGTGATGAGGCAGAGGCAGGCTTTTTCCTTCTTCTCAGTTTCTCCCTTTCTCTGGGCAATGAGAAGGAAAGGGAAGAGGAACTTCCCTCTGAAGTCTTAGTGATTTCTTGTTAAGTACATATATAAATATAAGCGTGTTGAAAGCACATTCTTAATAAAATTATTAATAACTCAGGGTCAGGATGGGAGGAGTCATCTCGTGGGGATCACAGGGTTTTGATTTGTAGTGTGTTCCCTATTTTTATGACTAGATGCTGGCATGCCCAAGCAGCCCTTCCTGGCCAGCCCTGGTTCCATAGCGCAGGCTCCACAGTATCCCTGGGCGCCCCAGGGATCTGCAGCACAAGGTCCCCGAGCTGGACATGCTTCTTGATGTTGCACACATGACTACCTTTAAGGCTAAGGATCTCTCTAAATTAAAATTAAAGAGACAAAACACAGCTGTGTGCAAATACACACACACATGCACACCAGTCACCAGAACTTACAGGTAGTAAGTTGAAACTTACTATCTATAACGAGTAACATGAAACACCCCAGAAGTTGGAAGTGGGGTTCCCTGAGACAGAATCTAGAGAGAACAAGCACACAGTAAATAAAAAGGGCACCAGTGGGCACCCATCCTCAGGGAAAAGCCCAAATGCTGCTGAGGCCATGTGAGGGTATCCAAGTGAAAAGAAGTGCTCTGAAACGTGTGCTTTCAGGCAAAGAATCACCAGGGGCAGTGTGTATAAACAGGGGGGGTCCTGTGAGGACTCTGGAAAGGCGATGTTCAGGGAGCAGCAGGCCTGTTTGGCCAGGGAAAGACTAGAGCCTGGCGTGTGCCATGGCAATGGCCCCCAGCCACAGGTGTGCCACTAGGGCCTGCCACCCGTAGGCCCTCAGCTCCAGGACAAGGCCTAATGACAACTGTGGCCTCATCAAAATGTTGATAATGAGAAAGAGGTAGCCTGGACGGGGAATACAATGAATCTTCATAAAGTGAGGGTTTTATCTTTCACAATAAATTAAGAAATTGGACATTTGAATTCTACATTATTGTCTCAACTCTGGTTCATTGGGAGTCTGTTCTGGGTGCTGGGACAAACCTGAGCAGCTAATCTGCAGAGCTGGGCTGCACCCAGGGATGAATCCCCAGAGGTGTTGGTGGAGAAGTCGCTGAAGTCCAACCTGGACCATGCACAGCCCACATACCCCTGTCAGGGGTAGAGAGAGCTGCCCCACACTGTGTATCTGCACCAAGAGCCCTGTGTGGCCCTCCCGGCCTCCCTCAAGTCCCTTTGCCTCTCCAGCCCCTCTTCATCTCTGTTGCAACCATTCTGTTCAGGGTGCCTTCTGTCACCTGGATGGTCGTTAACAGCTGCCTCCTAACTGAGCCCCCAGCACCCGGTGCCCATCCACACACTAGACAGCACCCCACCAGTCCAGCCTGGTCAGTGAGACCACCCACGCAGGTGGAGATGGCGCCATGCTGCTTAGGAGGCTGCGAGCCTGTGAAGGTTGGCAGGGCGCCTGCCCTCGGAGCTCGATTCACTTCAAGGCTGGTGTAAAAAGTAAGCCAGTTAAATTACAGCAGGTACTAAGCAAACAGTATGAGGGTGCAGTGAGAATGCCAGACTGACCTGGCCTTCGTGCACAGCTGCTGCTTTGTACCGCTTCCCATCGCTGCCACGCGAGGGCTCCCTCCTGCCACCAGGCCAAGGCGGGTGCTGGATCCCCACTGGACCTGCCTTCCTCCCGCTGTGCCTGCCGAAACCAGCACTTACACTTCAGGGTTCAAACTTGGCATCACTTTTTTCCAAGCTGGCCCCTCTCCCAAACTGGCAAGCTGATTCTCCATCCCCTCCCCCTCACGGCCCCTGGAGCACCTCTTCGGGGTCCCACTCTAATTGCCCATTTTCCTACCCGCCAGCCCCACGATGGGGCCCAAATCAAACTCTCCAGAGAGACTGCGAGGAAGCTGCCAAGAGGTTCCCACTAAGAGCAGCGCCCAGGGTGGCTCAGCCCTGCCCTCCCATCCTGCGCACTGAGTTGGGATCATAAGATCCAGATTCAGGCAAAGCTGTGCTAACATTTTTAGTTTTCCATGTATTTCTTGACCTCTCTGAGCCTCAAGTGAATGAAATAAATAATGCCCTTCCTGTGGGTTTATAAAGCTTCAGGACGAGAGTTTGTGACCTGCAGGGCAGCAGACAAGAATCAGCTAGTCATTGTTGGTGCCAGACCTGGTCCTGCAGCAAGGAGGGGTGAACAGGAAAGGCCCTCAGGTCAGCCTGCAAGGGACTGGCGGCCCTACTGGATTGGGGCCAGCCCAGAAAACCTGTTTTCCCAACACTGCTGGCTCACACCCTGCACACAGCGTGGAGGGCTTCCTGAGGCTCTGGGCTCGAACTTGGCCCCTGCTCCTGAGTTTTCCACAGAGACAGGGTTCTGGCACATCCTCACAGGTAGGAACTGGGTGACATATCAGGGCTTTTAGGTATGGCACATGGGGTACCTTTAGTGCATTTCCTGTGCTACCTCCAGGCAAGCCTGCGGAGTCGACAAGCATTGTAATGCTCCAAAATGACCACTGATCACACCCCTCAGGGGCTGCTGCCAGCACAGAGGGTCCTCTGAACCCCAACACACAGCTCCCAGCCCAAGCCCCTTGCTGGGAGCTTCCAGGCATTAGAAACAGAAACTCAGAACTTATGTCAAGCCTGCCACCTGCAGTCAAAGGGCTCATGTATATTAGCTGCTGCATCCACCTGCCTCTAGTTCAAACCAAACCTGTTCTTGGAGTTCAAGGTTAAATTTCCTTCTTCCCCATCTGGACTTAGACAAGGAAAAATTAAACTGCTCTTCAAGCCAGCATGTGTCCCTCAAATTAAAAGCTGGATATGGAATAAGAACAACTTCATTGAACAATGTGCACAAAGCAGAGCCCCCAAGGTAAAGGCGGTAATTCCAGGGGAGCCCCCCATTCAGTTCCCACACTGTGCAGGGGGACTATAACTCCAATCTCCTAATTTCTTTCTGTTCACATTGAGGATCAGTTTGTCTCTCGTGGTAAAGTTAATTCACTTTTCCTAGAATCCACTGAACTACTTCCTAGCGGAAGCAATAGCCAGGATTACGGGAGGAGCAGGCCCTGAACTCACTTCATGGTCTTCAAAGGCAGAGACATGCATGGTGCTCACACCTCAGGGAAGGAAGAATGCATTGAGCATGAAGTTAAATATGGCTAGGTTGCTTTGTCAACAAAATGTGTAGCTTTTGGTAAATTACACCATGAAGAACATGACACATGGATAAATTCCATCATGAAGAACACGAACCATGGATAAGACAAACAAGAGGTACTTCCCAAGCTGGGGAATTTACAACACAGGAGCAGTTTATACAGCACAATCCTTGTGAGAAGCAATCATGACCACTGAACAGCAACCAAAACTACAGAGGGCTCTTGAGGTCACCTTATAGGCATCCAAGTCAAGGTTAAAGAGATTGCCACAGCAGTGGAATTAGGGTAAAAATATTTTATCCTTAGTTCTCAACACATAACAACAGGATTATACATGTATTCAGTTTAAAATAAAAAACAGGTTTACAAATCACTTTTGGATAATAAAAGTAAACTCTAAACTGCTTTTCTTTTTGGCAGAACCAGCCTAAACTCTGTGGCTTTGTAATATTTCAGAAACTTCAGGTAAAATTACAGTCTTCTTAGAAAGGCCCAGTACTTCAGAATTCCTGGAGTAGCTGTGGAGAAAGAACATTACTGGCAACAAATATTAAAACAATATTTCAAGACCCATAGGAATATTATTCAGACATTCATAAATGTACACACATATATTCCAGCTTATATCTTAATACTTTCTCTGTCAACAAATTTATACTTTTTTTGGTTTAGGGGGAAAAAAAGTACTTTATAGGCAAATTGTTTTGGCTGTATGTGGATAATTTCGTGGCCACGTTTCCCCTTCTCATCATATATCTGGGGCCTGCACACAAGTGCAGTTAAGCAGCTTCATTCTCTGGGGTCTCCAAAGAGCTCACCTTTGACATACCCTTACCTGCATGGGAAAACTGTTTTTCTTATTCAGGGACTCTTTTTGTGCTAGAATTTGGAGAAACTGGGTTGCAACATCGTTTTTAGGGGGAGGCTGAGAATATTTTTTCATTTTTGTGGCTCTGTGTGCTTAAACAATCTGAGTTGGTGTAAAGGACTGGCCCACAGAATTGCTTATGCCATCCTAGATGCCTGCTGCCCCAAGCTGCACCCTGCAGATGCCATCCTGGTCTGCATGTGGTATTCTGCCCACCAGGAAGCATTATTGGTGCCCAAATCAGAAACTTTAAATAGCTCAATGATATTGATGCTTTTTCCCTTTGGCTTCAAAAGCAATCATGACTGAAAACTTTTGACTATGAGGCAGAGTTCATTGGAATAACAAAAAACACCGTTTCAAAAATCATTTAATGAGGTAGCTGAGATCTAATAACAAATCTCCAGCATACACAAAGGTGCTTAATAAGTGCTCAGGCAGTTTTAAATGTATTCTTAAACACAAATTGCTGTAGATCCTAACAAATGCTCTTCCTTCCTGATTCCTGAAGGTGCATGCAACCTTGCGAGAGGCCCTGCAGGGTGAGCACGAGTGTGCAGAGGCTGGGGAAGGAAAGTGGAGTGAGGAGGAGGGTGCTCTGCATGCAGCTTTGCCTGAGGCAGAGGTGTTCTCCGTGGTGCCATGATGCAGCCAGGGCCACAGAGGATAGACACCAGGGGATCGGGGACACCAGCTATAAAGGGGGCCTTGACTTGCAGCACAAGGAGCCACAGCTTGGGTACTGTCATCAAGAGTGCGGCAATGCTCAGAGCACCCCACCCCCTGCAGGGCCCTGAGAGGAGCCCTTTGTGGGGGTATGTCCTCCTGTGGTCCCCTGATGCCCTCGGTTCTGGAGAGGCCACTGCTTTCAGCTGCTCAGCCTGAGTTCTCCTCACTGTCTGCTCATAGGCACCGGCTGCTTCTGGCCAAGCAGCTTCTCAGATGTCAACCTCAAATGGCTGCCAACACCAAGGTGGCAGCGTGGATTCTGTGACTGCTCCAGCAGAATGAACATTCAGAGTGTACTGCACAGACACATTCATGCACGTGTGCACACATGCACACTAGTCACACACAGGAGTGTATACACACAGAAGCATGGCCTAGAGGGGCACCCAGAGCAGCACCTCCAAGCATCCCAGGCACAGGGCAATAAGCTCAGGCTCAGGGTGGGCAGGAGGGAAGGATTGAGGGGCCTGGGGCAGTGTGGCTGGGATTGCAGGAAGGAGCCTGGGTCCACCTTCACCACATCCCTGGGTTGTCCTCCATGCTGGGCTGCCAGCACACCAGGGTGCCCACAGGGCCTCACTGAAGACAAGCGAGAAAGGCAGGCCCCAGAGCGCCCAAGTTAGGTCTCTGTTGTACAGTTGCTGTAGGCTGGAGGGGGCAGGGCCTGAAGGCTGCTCCACCGCCTTGCTCCAGGCTGGGACTCCACATGCCCTCGTTCTTTATATTTACCCAGAATGTTTTTGGCTTCTTCTGCATCCTGCAAAGGGCTCTCTCCATATTCTTCCTTCAGCCACTGCCGGTACTGGAGAAGTTGGACACAAAGCCAAAATGTCACACATAAGCCTGTGTCCATGTAGACTTTTACCTACTACTCAGTGGCACAGATTTGCCATATGTAAACAGGGAAATTAGTGGGCATTGGGCAATCACAACTCTGTGGTTGACCAGCCAGTGCCAAGCAAGAGAAGTAACTGCTTCTTCAAGTTTTGGCTCCAGGACATGAAAGCAAGCCAAACCAAGGAAGCGGCCCTTGACCCAAAGGAAGAGAAACAGAAGCTAATAGGGCCCTGAGAAGATGGTAAAGGGTGAGATACTGTGGTGGCAGCTGGGGACCAAGGGACCAGGGACCATGTCATAGGGGATGCAGGAGAGGTGTCTCAAACAGACATCCTCTGGGGCTCTCCAGCTCCCACCTCTGTGATTCTAGGCGTGTACAGAAAGACTGGGCATCTTCCGAGGGGCTGCTGCCTACATCACCGAAGTCCCCTGAGCATGGTTACCTGATGGACTTCATGCTTCTCAAACTCCTGGAGCTGTCTCTGGAAGCCCAGGTTGGGGTTGGCACAGGACCTCCCTGCACGCACAGTGTGTAGGGCGTCTTCCCAGCCAAAGTCGGTGACGGTCATGATGTACGCGATCACCAGAGTTACGCTCCTGGAGACACCAGCCAGGCTGCAGGGCCAAAAGAATGCCAAGCAGCGGATGGGGGTTAAGATCCATCTCCCGACGCAGGTGGAGCAGGACATTCTATGGACCTTATTTAGAAAGTCTTCCTGCCTTGGAGTATGATGGACAGCAAGCCAGTATGCCACCAGGAAATTATTCAGAAACATACAAGCTTCTTCCTCATTTATTACACTAGGCTCTCAGGCATTTTTTTTTTTTTAGCTGTGTTAGCCTGCTTTTTCATTAAGTTTCCTACTGGTTATGACTCTGGACACTTCAGTTTTATGATTCTCAATCACTCCTGAGCCCCTCCTCAGATATTCCCCAGTTCTCAGGACAGATAAAATATCTAAAGCACATCAAGGGAACTTGAGGGGTCCGGGATCTATGCAATAAATCCATCTAACCTGCAGTAGTTTAGAAGGCTTCACACTTTTTAAAAGTCTGGTTTGCCTAGATATATGAGGGCAAACCTACAATTTAAAAATCCATTAAATACAGAAGGCTTTACCAAATATTTCATGTTTTTCTTGACATAATTAAGCACAGCAACAGAGCATGGACTCTCCAGGTGCTCTGGATGTGGGGGCAAGGTGGACGCTCTGTAGGCAATGACGGTTAATTATGTCTAGGAAGTTGAGTAAGGTGACCAATTTTAAATGTACATGCAAATTAAGGTGGTCACTAAGCAGCTGTATATCAGACTTAGAGTGTTCTAGTGACAGTCTAAGATGGGGAAGTTTAGAGAATTCTCAGTTTTAGAAAAGCCTATCTCCAGATTTACACTACTATATGAAATATGAATTCCTAGAATATCAGGCCTATACATATTCAAATAATAATAATAACAATAATAATAATAGTAAAACCACTCTCAGATGGCACTTCCCTAGGGCTTTATATCAGAAATACTGAGAGGGCTTTTTAAAAACACATCCTCTCGGGCTATAACCCTAGAGATTCTAATTCACCAGAAGTCCTACAAGCCCAGGTAGAGAATTTCAGAACCCCCCTTTAAATGGCTCCAGTTGCACTCCCAAAGTGCTTTAAAGCAAATGTAAATGATGTTACAAAACTTATTATTTGTATTTATTACATATATAACTCTTCTGAAAAGCAAAATGAAAAATCACACTACTTCAAGAACTGTATAAAACTACAGAACACCATATTTAGAGCAAGCAACCTAGTGTCCCTGCTTCCCCATTATAGGTTACTGGCCCTTAGAACAAATTTCAGTTTTCATGAATAGCTCTTCTGGACACTATGCAATGGACCCCCTCCGTCACAGCAGGACTGCTTCCCATCTTAGCACCAGCACTCCCCAGGACACAGCACTTTGCATGCCCAAAGGGCTTGCACTGCAATAGCAACTCTGGAAGAACTCAAAAGATTGTTAAACTTTTAGCTAAAAAAGACTAAGTCTCATTCAAGACAGAAAGAGGATGTGTTCATCCTGCCTATTAGCAGACAGCAGAGCTCTGGCTACAGAATGTTGGCTGCAGGTTCCCTAGATGTAGTAGTTATGTTATAAGTATGAATAATGGAGGCAATCAACATGGATCCCACCCTCACTAGGAGCCCACTGTGTGCCAGGTGCAGTTATAAGCTTTGTGGGTGCTGCCCTTGGGACATGTGTGTTGGGCAGCTTTCTCGGCACAAGTGTACATATATACATGCACAGAAAGCACAGCTGAATGCTGGTGGATCCCTGTCTATGAACTGTTTAATTCTTGGAGTCTATTCATATCTTTTCAAGCAAAGTAGTAAGCCAAACACACATAAAAGCCCCAACCTATAAAGAAATGGAGAAGAAATGGTCATTCTGGTGTTACAGTCATGCAATACTAAACTCCCACATACGCAACAAAACTCTCCAGGAAGAAGCAGCATTCTAAAGGCCACTGAAGTTTCAGGGCTGAGCCTAGTAAAACCTGTGCCCCTGAGGGAGGCTGCTCGGGGGATGCTAGAGGACAGGGAGAAGCGGAGCTCTGGTCGTCCGGTGACCTTGCCATTCCTGCAGAAATCCTAACTGTGAAAATGAAAATTCTAAGTGAAAATGGAAAAAAAAAAAAGCTTAGGGTTCACTTTCAACAAAAGTAAACGATACTAACAAACAGCAGGGTCAGGTGAGGTGTGTCCTCACGATTCAGAGGGTAGATAAAACTATTAGGAGATAAAATAATCAACAATACAAAGAAAGGCACTTGATGAGAAACCAAACTGAGCAGGATGTGCTAAGCTGTTATTAGGCAAGAGGCATACATACCAGTGTACAAGGCAGCCCTCACCCCTGAGTCGGCACTCGTGAATGAATTTAATGCTTTCTTTGAAATGTCTTGTCCTGGTGGAAGAAAAAAAGAGAGAAGTGACATCTTTCTACTTTACTCAACATAAGATGGGAAGAAAAATCTACCTGAGGTTTCTTGAAAAGGTCTCAGAATCCCACAGCTTCAAAACCCTGGTCATACTGTTTGGGGTCAGAGCTGCCTCAGCTTTAGAATCTGAGGCCTGGGGAGGGCTGACCATTTTCTGGGGTTTTCAGAATTTCTCTGCAAGGAATCCCTGAAACACACAGCTGCCACTGACTGTTGGAAAATGGACACCCTACCAGCTCCATGGTCAGTTTGGGCCCTTCCAGGCTCAGCAGCACACCAGCGACCCCACAGCCATGAGCTGGACATTCACAGCCATTCACATCAGGAGCGTGTCCACATCCTGCAGGCTCCCCAAAGTCCTAAAAGCTAGTTTACTTCCAACAATCTGAAAAACCTAATACTCTCCCTCAACCTACTAATAACTGGTTTCCCTTGATTTTAGTAAGGTCCTCCTGCACATCAGCAGAGAGCTGTGGGGCAATGGAAACTGGAGCTGCAATCCCTGCTTGGCCACTTACTGAGTGCATGATCTTGGGAAAGTCACTTAGCTTTCCTTTATTCCCAACTTACAAGGGAAGTTTTGTCTTACAGGTGGGACAAAGTAATCCATGCCAGTATGCTTTGCAAATTCTCAAGTCCTGTATGACGTGGAACCATGGTCCTTACTCTTTTCGACCCTTGGCTTTTTCCAGCCCTTTCTCCTACACGTGTGCACCAGCAACATTTGGAGCTCATTATGGACTAGTTGGTGAGTTAGGCACAGATGCCCTGAGTGGACCTACAGACTACATGCTTTCTGATGTCTTCTACCTCTGAACGGCTTGTAAAGCAGCAAAACACCTAAAGCTGCCCATGGACTAAATTCACCTCCCTTTAAACTGACTGAATACTAACCACATTCCAGGAACTCTGCTAAGCTGCAGGAAAGTCAGAGATGAAAAAGACACAGTTTCCAAGTACAAAAACTAGGCCTACTGTCTCATGAAGAATGGCAGGGCAAATGAGCTTAATGAGAATGGTAAATTCAGATGTGCCATAACAAGCTCAGTCAGGTACTGATTGCAGAAGAAATTTAGCCACCTAAGTGTGGGTGCCCAGCTGGATTAGGACAGGCAGGTAAAGGGGGAAAGTGTGAATATGCATGCATGCACACACATGTTCTGAAACCGACCATACGGCATGATGTTGCCACACATGGGAAGTCCAAGAGGTCCAACCCATGGACTCCAGACTCTCACCTGGACTCTCCAACTACCAGAACGTTGTAAGACATGCACCTGCTAACTTTCCCAGAGACAAATGCTCCCAGACATAAACTTATCAAGTGACTCAGGGCATTACAATTCTACTCCTGAACAAGGGCTTGGTATAAGGCAGGCAAGAAAAGACTCCTGCCGTAATCCTGAAATCTGAAGTGTTTGTACTAAGGAGACCTCAGAGCAGGGCTATGAAGCAGCAGCCCAGGAAAGTTAGGCAGCCAAGCCGAGTGCATGGAGGGAGTTGGCATGAGGCAATGAGGCAGCAGGGGCCCAGCCCAGGGCATGCCATTGCAGGCAGCAGTGAGGGTTCCATGCTAATAGAGCTCAGGCAAAACCAGCAAGCTAGAGTTTGCAATGAAGTCTTCTGATTTTTAATTATCCAAACATCAAAGTTCAAAGATGAAGTGGCTAGCATATTCTGTTACACTGATTTTGTTTGGGCAGCAAAGAGCACAGTCCCTTGGAATATCCCACCTTCCCTCCAGTTCCACCACAGAGCTGAGGGAAGGCTGTACGATGAGGACTTTTGGGAAAGTTTTCTCTTCCTGATGCAAGGAAAGCCATTCCCACTCTGCGCAGAATTCCTACCTACCAGGCAGCTGGAAGTGCGCATCATGCCTGGAGCTGCATCAGCAGCCCTGGACCCAGGAGACAGGCCTGTGGTGGATGGCCAGCAGGTGGAAGGGGGCCTCAGGAGCTGCTGTCCAAGCCTGGGGTCACCCATCTCCATGATTCTTGGTCAGAGGCTTAAATAAATGTCTTTACAACTTAAAACACTGTCAGTCAGATACTCTGTAACTTACACCAAATACAGTGTACCCAATATAGGCAACGGAATTATAATTTCACAATTTGAAAAACACTGAGCCAATTCATCTGGCCTCAGAATGGGTTCAGCCTGCCTGTCTGCCATCTGCTGCGTGGTTTATGCAGTATGGCCTGTCCTCCTCTATAGGGTAAGTCCTGCTTATAGCAGACAGGCCAGAGGAGGGGATGGTTTGCCTTCAGACCCCAGGCTCACCCTGTTGGCTAGCAGTGGAGGGGTGCGGCCTCCGTCCACAAGGCTGGCCAGCCGGAGCACCCGAGGGCTCTGAGAGCCTGCTCTACACCGGCAGCACGTTCTTGCTTGTCCTTCCCGGGTCTCCTTCTGGCCAAGGACGGCTGCAGCTGAGACGGGCACGCAGGGGAGAACACAGCGACCAGGGAAGGAGAGAAATGAAGGACAGCTGCCCGGCTAAGGGCATGAGCCACAGGCTGCCTCGAACAAGCTGCCAAGGCCATCCAGTGACACACAGGCTAACACGGCCCCTCTAGGAGGGCAGGACCCAGGGTCTTGGACACCTGGCTTGTGCTGTGGAGCTCACCAAGATCTTGCAAAGTGACAGCTGAATCTCTTTACTGAGAGAGATCTGAGAGTGGGGACAACTTACGTCCGGCTTTCACACCTGCACATCCTGACCACATGCACAGTGAATGCTGGGGCCTAAATATTGTGGGGTGTACCTGGGTTCAACAGTTAGCCTTGCATGTTTCAGGATAAGCAAGTGAAGATGTGGTCAGTAAGGCCACAGACCACCAGAGCCCGAAGCAGGCGTGATGGAGCCCAGGAGCCAGGAAGTCACATGGAGGTGCCCCACTCCCTGAAGGCTCTCACCTTGCTCAGCTCTATCTGCATCAAGCATTAAGTCCTGACAGAGCCCCCCCAGCATCTCTGCTCCACAGCTGTGTTGGGACAAGGCCATGGAGCCCCACTGCTAACGTGACTCATGCACAGCTGGGCACCAAGCCAGGCCAGGCAGATGTTCCTAGAAATGCCTTTTCCAAGTAAAGCCAGGAGGCAGGCATGCTCACCACTGCTTCGGTGTGTTGCAGGGAGTGGGGGTTATTTCCAGGGAAGCTAATAACATAAGTCCAAGCCCTGGTCACCAAATTCCCACCTCCACAGTGGGAAATACCCTTGCATTGGCCCTCATGTTGCACAATTCTCCAAAGAGCAGCAAAGCACATCCCACCACAGGCTGCCTCAATGGCACAGGTTCCCCATTCCTGCTCTTCATCTTGTTTCTCTACATTTTGCACCTTTGCTGCCACACACAGACATGTGGAGTGACCCCTGCCCCATGAAAGCTGGTGGTGGGGCTCATCCAGAAGGAAGCTCGACCTGCATATGTCACAACAGCATCTGCAGCTGCCGGCAAAGCAAGACACCCAGGTGGGACAGAAGGGGTGCTTTAGATAAGAAGGGACCTCTGTGGGGCCTTGGCCGGAACAGTGGCAGCTCCCCAGCCCCCCCTCCTTCTTTGTCCTTGTGGACCCTCCTCCTGGACCAGTGCACCTAAGCCCTTTCCTCTCTCCATCCAGAGGTCAAGGGCAAGGACCAGCCAGGTTTTCCCGACCTTGAGAGAGTCACAGAATGGATGGTGGGTGGAGCTAGTGAAACCATACCACATGATGCTCATTTTTTGAGGCTGAACAGCCTTACTCCAAGACGGCATGATTTGGAGGCTGGGATCCCCACTGTGGGATCTGAGGCAGTCCTGTCCCGCTGAGGACTCTGCTTGTCTGAGCAGGATCCAAGGGACCTGGCCAGGCACCCTGAGTGGCACCTGGGCTTACTCTGAAGCCAGCAGTACCAGACCAGGCTGTGACAGCAAAAGCACAAGACTTCTCCTTCCCCTCAACATAGCATGAATGTGTCTATACATACATACATACATACGTATGTGCATGTGCACGTATGTACACATATGAAGGCAAAGGAGAACAAAACCAGGAAAGGCAAGCATCCTTAGACTTTTTTTCCCCCAGAAAGGAAGGCTTAAAAAATAAGCTAATGGGTGGAGTGTTCCAGGAGTCAGGCTCCAGAAGTTGGGCTCAGGTCACAGCTGCTTCTTGTGGGGGCAAAACTGGCCCAAGGCCCCCAAGCTCTGTCTGGGCCCCTCCAGCCGGAACACTAACTGTAGAGCTGCTCACCCCCGGAAGCAGCAGGAAGGGATGCTCTTCCCCCCTCCATACTATCAGAGTACAGAAGTAAACACACAGAACTTACTCACATTTACACCAGAACATATAAATTTACTTTTATATAAAATAAGTTTCCTGCACTGTCAACATTTTTTAAAAACTGGGGGGGCATGTGTATATATCATACTGTTCATTTTACCAGATAAGGTCATTTTAAAAACAAGTTAAAAAAAAAACTCTCTACCATCTTTTACATCATTGCACAAGTTAGTTCAGCACTAAAAAAAGGAGGACACAGTCGAAGGATAAAGAATAGTTCTTTTTTAAGTTGAATAAGTGAAGTAATACAAAAAATGCAATATGTATTGTCCACATATTTCTCATTTCTATGGGCCCAAATTCCTCAGGAGCCCTGTGTGTGCATCTCTTTGGAAGAAGGACCATAGCAGTACAAGGCCCACCTAGCTCTGATCTTGCAAAAGTGCTTTTTAATAATGAAAATAAATAAAAATGTAAAAGAGAGAATAAGGTTACTACAAGTACCAAAGATACCAGCTAAAGGAAAGAAAACATACACAAGAAGACAGGGAGGTAGAATAAGGCAAAGAAACTTTACTGATATTTTAAATATGGGCTCTCCCTATTGCTGATGCCTCTTCTCTCCACAAAAACCTCAAGAAATTTAGAGACCTGCTTGATTCTCGAACCTTGGGATGTCACAAAGGCTTGTTGTCATGATGCAACATTACAAACTTCACAAAACAGACCAGATTCCCCTGGACTTGACAGAAGGAGAGGATAAAAAAGATAACTATTCCCTTAATGATGTCTAAATATAGAATATCAATTTAATAAATATTAAAGTAAGAATTAATTAAAGAAGCTATTATACATCCAACAATTCACTCTCAAAATACATGAATACTCCCTTACTCGAATAGACAGAAAATACAGCATTTTTTTGGGAAATGACAGTGTTCATAAAAAACACTTTCATTTATCTCACCTAATATTATAAAAATTGTGTGAGATAGGCACTTTACAGAGAGAAGTGAGAAAGTACAGACATGCCTAAGAAAGCACAGAGAAAAAAGCAAAAGCAAATACTTCCAGAAGACTTAACTCCCTAACCCACACACCAGCCACTTGGAGAACATGTATCATTTGACACAAACTCTACAATGCCTCTGATTGTGACAAATCATGCAAAACACACCAGCCTGGGTCTGTGGGGTTATTATATTCTGAGAACTTGAACTTTCACATTTCCTGACTTGCAAGGCAAGGTGGATGGGAGAAATGAGCTAAAATTTTAATGTGTTAACTCAAAATAGGTTTCTGCATTTTAAGTTCCTGGAAGATCATAGGGGGAGTTTGTGAGGATTAAGGCCAAGACAGAAAATTGACCTTTCTGGGCCGTTTGTAGCAACTGAATGCCAAACTTTTCAGTTGGTCTCAAAAGGTCACAAACCTTTTACTAAGCATAATTAGCAAGAATTATGTCTATTGGTATAGATACTTGTGGGGAAAGATTTAGGATATAAAACTTCAAATTATATCCAAAGTTGGAAATAATTTTTAAAATCTGTATAAGTTTAAAACAAGAAACAATATAGTTTTTTATTTATTTTATTTTATTTTTTATAATTTATTTTGGTATCATTAATCTACAATTACATGTGCATTATGGTTATTAAACTACCCCTTCATCAGGTCCCCCCCACCAACCCCATTACAGTCACTGTCCATCAGCGTAGTGAGATGCTATAGAATCACTACCTGTCTTCTCTGAGTTGTACAGCCCTCCCTGTGCCTCCCCAACATTACATCTGCTAATCGTAGTTTTTTACATTTATTTTGTCATTAAATATAGGAACTCTCAGGCATCAGGAATTAAAAGTGGCTAAGCAAAAGAAATACCAGTTCCAATTGCTTGGGTGACCCACAGCACATTTTCCAAGTGATGGATATGATTTCTCTTGCTTTTGTCGAGCATGAAGAGTATTTGTCTCCTGACCATCTCCACTGGTTGGTGATACAGCAAGTGTAGGTTCATTATCAGCCTTCATAATGTTCCTAATGTTTGATGTGTAATAAACACAGGCCACCCAAAGTGAGGTAGGTCATATAAGTGAGTCAAGTGTTCTGCTTGCCAACACTAATAGCCTGATTATGTCATGAAAGCATGCCCACCATTAAAAGACATGTTACACTTCCGAATGAAACATTTATAACAGGTAAAGAGAAACTCAGTACAAGTCACTGTCCTGGATGTCATGACAGTGCCTGGTTCTTAGAAAGGCGGAAAAGTCCAGGAAACTCAGGTGCAGGTGGCCATCTGCCCAGATGACAAATGCCCAGCATATGCTACATTCTGATTCTTCCAATGAGTTATATTGCCAATCAGGTATTGACAAGTTCAACAGTATGTTAGAATCTCAGTCTGAGATAAGAGCAAAGCAACCATTCTAAAAATAGTCACTCAAACATGGGCAGAAGATCACTGTGGTCTTCAGAGAAAGGCAGTGGCTCACTTCCTTCCGTGCATGCCATGCCCTTCCAACCACTTCTGTTTCTTGACACGACTAGTAACCAAGGAAGTTCTCTTATGCTTCTAATCCTCCTTCTAGACCTAGACTACTATGTGCTTTCCCAGTGATCCTAGTAAAACCTTTCCTCCACTATCCTCAATCTTAAAGATGGGCTTTTTCTGTGAAATATGGAGAGTTAGTGTGGAAACATAGGCCTTAGGGTGAACATATTTGCCCCCACTTCCAGCCCACTCCTGCCCTGTACTGGTCTAACTCTATACCACCTGTCCCATGTTCTATCCCCACCCATCCCACCCATGCTATCAATCCATCTGACTCCAGCAGCATTTTCTTTTTAAACAGTTAGATCTCATAAAGTTATTGCATAATCTGTAATTTCTCTGCTCTCCAGCAGTGAAAACTCAAGGTTGGCTGATTTTCAGTATTTGGTGGTTTTCAGAGAAGTGGGCACGTGGAATTACTTTGAAAATTTTATGGTCTGTGCTTCTGAAATGCAGGCTTCATAGGCAATAAATCTTGAGAGTCACAAAGGATGAGTCCTGACAAGCTGGTGGACTCCCAAACTCACATGCATCCCATAGGGTGCAACTTCCTGATGAATAGCAGCAACACGTCATTCTAGGAGGGCCCCCGTGTCTAACCTCCAATACACAGGGTGAGATGAGTGGGGGAGTAGAGGCTGGTGTCCAGTGGGGGTGCACTGGCAAAGTACCTGACTTGTGCCCCCAGCCTCTCAGTCTGCAAGGTTCAAATCTGTGCTTCAGCAAACTTTAACCTACTCCATGCCATGGTCTTTCTGGGTCACTTCTGGGCACTGAAGAGTGTGAATGATAAGCCAGAAATGCTGTTAGTCACTGAGTCCTGCCCCCCTATTTCTGCCAAAACCTAATCCCACAGTTCTCCACACACTGCTGTGACCTGGAGAGGACAGCAGTTATGAATTTCTCTTTATAGGGACAAACAGTTTAAAATGGCATCAAAGCTGTATTCAGCTGTGAGGAAATAAGAGCACTGGACTTTCCTAAACTGGGAAGACCTATTCACAGAACTCTGACAGGCTTTAGAAGTGCACTTGGTGGTCACAAGACGTGTAGCTGTGAGCGTTTGAAATAAAGCTGGTCCAAACTGAGATGTGCTGTAAGCATAGAAAAGCATACCAGACTTGGAAGGCATAATACAAAAAAGAAAAACAATGTAAAATACCTCATTTAAAAAATACTAGGCACATGTTGAAATGACAGTATTTTATATATATATTGGGTTAAATTAAAAATACCATTAAAATCATTGTCACCTGTTTCTTTTTAATTTTTTTAATGTGTCTCTTAGAAAATTTTAAACTATATGTGTGGCTCACATTTGTGGTTCATCTTCTATTTCTATTGCACAGTGCTGCTGTGGACAAAACCCAACTGCATCTTTAAGGGTTTGCTTCTAGAGAAAAAATGGACACACCAAAGGTTTGGTTTGAAGTATCCTTTTTAAAAATTCAACTCTTCCCATAGACATCTGATCAGTTAATGCTGCTTGGTGGAAGGGCCAGCAAACAAGCATGCCTCCAGCCACTGTTCTGCCTAACTCGGCAGCACAGGCCTGCCCTGCAGGGCAGCAGCCATGCCTGGCATCAAGGATCCCACTGGCTCCAAGACATCATAATCCTTTACCTATTTGACTTTTCATCCCTTTATTAATTTTTAATTATCTCCAAGTAATATAGGAAAATAAAACAACTTACAGGTTTTGAGATGGTGAATCTGCTGCCAGAATGCACAGGTACTTAACCCCCTGTAGAACGATAAAAAATAAAAAGATGATACTCAGTGGAGAAAAATATTTAAAGGAACTATTTACTCAGGTCAAAAAATAAAACATAAAAAGGAGAAGTTTTCACTCATTTTTTGTTGCCAAGGAACTAGGGAAGAACGCTAAGGTTCCTGGTTATTTTCCGTGACCATGTGTATAAATATGCATGCTCTAGTTTCCAAACAGCTTGTGGATTTAGACAGGGTGTAATAAAAAACGTGAAATAATTGAGTACTTTCCAATAAGTGTTAACAAGTTTTAAAACTACCATTTCGGATGCTTGTGCACACATTCCATATTGTTTAACTATTTCATTTGGGATCCTGAATGGCCAAAAAGGAAATATTGTTAGTAGAGACCTTAACATGATGACTGAAAATTGTAATGTTATGTTACATACCTATGTCACCTTTTAGTATGAGAGTTACAATTTCACTGATGCATTAATAGGGGCTTTACAAATGGGAAACAATTTGATTTATTCAGCTTGCTTTTCAGAAAAATAAAAGCTTGTTTACCAAATCAATGCATTTAAAAAAATAATGGCCCAATTATAAAAACAATTAACTTCATAAAATTCTCTATGAAAATCTGCTAAAAATGTTTATAAATGCATGCTATAAAAATCATGCTGTATTTGAGTTTTACTAAAAACCTAATTGTTTCTTTTTCAGGGAGATGTAAAGCATAGTTCATAAGGTCTTCAATGTCAAGTAAAAGTACAAAATCTAGACCTCTCAGCAGCCTTTGCAGAAGCATATGGCTTCATGAAGACTTAGATGAACCATTTTTTAAATCTTCCTCTCTTGATAAACTAACCTCATAGAATCTTGCCACCATGATAACAAGTGGGGGAAACACATCAGAAACTAGGAAAATGACAAACCTAAGAGTAAATGAAGGAGAAATGTGTAGAAGCATGGCATAGATACCACAAGTCCCACAGTAGGTAAAGTCCAAAAATAACTTGTCTTTTAGAATTAGTTGTTGAAATATCATTAAAATTTTACTGTTAAGTTGAATCCTTAGGAACCTGTGCTATATTTCTTAACATAGTCTGTAAGGAACATCTAAATCTGTGGCTGCCCCAAACCCTTCCACACCTCTGCGCTTGATACTTTCCCACATTGTGAATCCCACTTTTCCCATAGAGAACTCACATAAACTGCATTTCTCAACCTTCTTTGCTCTTAAGGTGGAGGCTCAGGCCCTCATTTCACCATCTGACACACCTACCCAAGGCGGATTTGGAAACGGGACATGTAAGCGTTAGATGGGTACAGAGCACCTGCTTGGCAAGGGCAGGTGGCAGCAGTGGTCGGTGGTACCAGGGAAGATGTGGCAGCAGAGCTCACTGAGCTGGTTGTGTGATACGGTCTGGGAGCTGTTTGTTCCTGGAACTTCAGCTGAAAGCCTCTTTCTCCAACTGCTCTGAGGAGACCCTAACCTCTCAACTATCTAAACAAACCCCCTTCCTGTTGAAACTGGCTCAGAGTGGAACCTGTTGTCTGCAACGAAGACCTGAATGATACAGTTTCCCTTCCTGTCTCCCACTCTATGAGAGGTCAGAAAAAAATATTTTCCTGCTTAATTCCTATATGTATATATACTTTTTCCAGCTTTGAGTTAACTATTACATCTCCCAACAAAAGCTCCTTTGGGCCTTCCAGATGAGTTTTACTGCTGGTTATCCATAAGGGAATACTTCACAGGAGACCCAGTGGGTTTCGCATCCAGGGTAAGAGCAGAGGATTGGCAGCTGGAAGAAGCAAGCACAGCGGCCGACTCTCCCTCATTTGGGGTCCTCTCCGTCACCCTCCATTGCCTCCTCTGCCTCTGCCTTCATGTTTCTGGGACCCTGGCCACTGCGCTCTGCTGGAAACACTGAGGCAGTTGTCTGGAGTTCTAATGCACCTCCAAAACCAGAGGGGAATTAATGTAGTGATTTAAAGGGAAAGAAAATAGAAAAGGAAATGGTACTGTAAAAAAAAGGTTACTTCCCTCCTTCCCTCCACAGGCCAACCAGCCTATTCGTACAGACACACAAATGGATCAATTCATGTCTGCCATTGGAATGACTCATTTACTTTTTTTTCTTTTACTCTTAAGTGAGAGTTGGCCATGGATCAGGCTCAGAAGCCTGTGAGATTCTCCCGTCCCACACACTTCTCCCAATCTCTAGACCAATACTTCCAGGGAGATAGGAAGGCATCTCAGGCTTCCACCTCCCTTCCACCACAACTGGCAGTCTGTGCAACCTCAGCCAGTCAAGGCTGCTGAGGGGGGTCCCTTCTAACAGGATGAGACGCCTGCCTGCGGCAAGGGCTGGGTGACAGCCTCAGAATTCTAGCAGAATCTCAAATCAGTGCAGCCCATATGTCAGGAGGAAAGGGAAAAAATGAAGTAAAGAAAGAGAATGGCCAGACAGGGAGGCTAAATAACTCTTAGCTCATTAAGAACATTCACCATAAATGCCAACAGTGGTATGGGTGGAAAGCACTGTGCTTCCTTCAGGCAGTCCCCCAGTGGGTCACATTTCCCCTTTGTAATGCCTGATGCACAAAAGGAAAGGATGCCAGCCCCACAAGGCAGCAGCCAACTGCAGCCTCCTGTGGTGCCCAGAGGACCAGATGGCAACTTTCAGCCATGCTGTCCCCTGATCCCTGCCAGCTGGGAGGGCACATGGCAGCTACAGCTTCCCATCTGTGAAGCTTCTAAGGAGGAACAAAGCACCTACCAGCCACAAGTTTGGGAATCCCCTACTGTTAAGGCAGGACAGAGAAAATGTAACACGTAGATCATATCATGTCCTCTCAAAGACAGAATAACAACAACCTTCCCTGGAGTGAGGTCTGGCACATAGTAGGCATTCCCTAGATGTCTGTTGATTGATGAGAACAAGGTGAAAACCAGTGAACATGGAGATCACACTATAAAAGTACAAGGGAAGAAAAATATCCTAAAGTCCCCATGCCTCATCCCAGTGACCACGGAAGAAAGCTTCCAGCCATGTGGGTGAAGGGCAGGCTGCACACGTGCTGCACACGTGCTCCACAGGTCAGTCTCCTGCCTGTGAATCCAGCGGGGCTTAGGATAAGGGACTGGCTACAATAAGAAGGGAACAAACTATGCAAATACAGTAAAGAAAGGAGTCAAATCTGTCCAAAACGTTCAGCTGCTCGCCACCCAAGAATATCTATTTATCTTGGCTTAGTCATTAACAAAGCATGAAAAGCATCTCTCTGGGAGGCCACAGACCATAGAATAAAAAGGTCCTGAAAAAAGGCTTCCTATGCCTGCACATGTGCACAATTCATGACAGTTAATTACTAATTCAGAAAGCAGCCAGAGTGCTGGCAGTGTGAGGGGCTCAATGCTATGCAGGAGAGCTTCACGGACTTTAATTTGCCCCATATTAATGGACTGGGCCCCGCAACTGTGTTAACATGATGAAGAATAGTTTTCATCTAATCAGACCTAACCAAAGGTCCATTCTCTAGGGTTGAGGTTTGTAAAGGAAAAGGTAAGGGAGGGATTTGTTTAGCTAAATTATGGGAAGTATAGCAAACTTAATGGGAAAAAAAAAATAATTCTAGAACAAAACTTTAGAGCAATCTAAAAATTCATAAGTAATAAAAATAGCAGCAGTGTTTCCATTGGTATAGCATTTGCTATGTGGTATTTACTCCTTCACATTAACTATAATATTAAAAAAACACAAAACTAAAATTGGTTATCTTCTTCTTTGAAACAAAATTCTTACTAAATAAAAATTGAGTATTTTCCATGATGTTTCAAAACAGAGACTGGTAGAACGTCAATTAATATTAAATTTTTACAGACTTAATAGATGCCAAGTTCAAATTTTCTTAGAGAGCTGGCCCAAGGATGCACTGGGAAAGGGGCTCAGTCTATGCTTTTAAGGCTGTCATGATTTCTATGAAGGACAAAGAAAAAGTGGCTAATTTCTTTTGATGACATGGCAGCCTCTGATTATTCATCAGAATCAACCACACTGAATATTCATCATACCAAGTAATACATCAAGTAGGATGACATAATTGTGGGAAATTAGAAGGTACAAAAAAGGAGTAAGGGTCAGGTAGATCTGCCAACAAGAGCTTTTTGGATGATGTTTTCATGATAGGTTTTGAAAGACACAACAGACATCTCTTGCTGAGAAGAAAGTTTAGAAAGCATTCCAGAGGCTCTTCTTGACAAAAGGCTTTCTAAGTCCATATCTTCAAAAGTTCTAATATTTTTCAGTTTTCTGTTTCAACAAGCATAGTAACCACCAAAAGTAAGGTTTTTGCCTTTCTTTGGGCCTGAAACTAAAGATTACACTTAAAACGATACACAGGCAGGTATTGAAAAGCAGAGCTGACATTCTGATTTCAGGACTAGTAAAGAGATCAAACTCTCGCTTGTTTCAAGTACAATTTCTAAAATTCACTGTTCTTTTCTTTCTGAAACGTCATAGGTAAGAGTCTTCTGAAGAACCTAGTTGATATTCCCTCCTTCAAGCCCTTCAGAATCAGGCCCTCTCCCAGGAACACTAATAAAAACCAGTTATAGAAATGAAAACAAGTTATAGAAAACTAATTATATTTTTTATAATGACCTAGTCACAATCTTCTAAGGGGAAACACATAGAAAGAGAGTTCATTACCAGGCTGGCATCGGGAAACCCATGCAATGCAGAAGCTACCTGAGCTGCTAATAAGATCAGCTTGATGAGAAGCCTTGTTTTCCCATTTTTCCCCTCCAGTGCCAGTAGCAACATGTGTACACAGGACAGGGGACTCCTAAAGAGATTTTTTTTTTTACAATCAGGGTGGAGTCCCAAATTGCACTCTGCAGTTCCTATACACAGAATTCGATCAACACTGATTGTCTAACACCCATTAAGGAGTTGAGCAAAATAAGTGGGGGACACTAGTAAGACCTAATTTCACCATATTCCAAAAAAAATTTTACTGCAGGAAGAGATGTAAAATTAAAATAAATTACATTTGGACTGCCCCACTGCTGATCAGAATCAAGATCACAGCTTACACACCATTAAAAAAAGTCCCTCCCACTTAAGACAACTACGCTCTGCACTTTTTTTTAATTGACATAAAATATACATAACATAGAATTTACCATCTTGACCATTTTTAAGTGTACAGTCCAGTGCCATTAAGTATATTCACATTCATATCACCTCCATTCACCTCTAAAGCTTTTCATCTTTCCAAATGGACACATTAAACACAGACTCCCCACACCCTCCCCTAGGCCCAGGTAACACTCTTCTACTCTTTGTTTCTATGAATTTAACTACTTCTCTGATTTCATATAAACCTAAAGGTAAGCAAACCCTGAAAAAAATCACTCTGGGCACACTCCTGAAAGTCACAGACCCAGGCATTGGTCATTGCTGACTTGAAATTGTATTCAGGTGCTTATACAAGGGGTGACAACCGTACTCTCCTTTATGAACCCCTTCAACACAGTGGCTCACTCCAGAGAAAGCATATGAAGATTTCCTCCTACCTTACGTATGTGGAAGCCAAACACAGTACCTGGCACATGTATTTTGATAATTATTTCTACTCAGTTTAAGAATTTTCACATAGCCAACAACATTTCAAAGGGAAAAATGAGAATGCAAAATTGTATCCATAGAAGATTACATCTGGAAAAACTTATGTATGTCTGTGAACTAAAATCTAGAAGTCAGCATAAAAAGAACAGGTAAGGTCCAGGGGGGTGATTCTTGGCCATTTGTCTATAACAAAATTCTCAAAGCGATTACTTAGTAAATCACCACAGAAGATGAAAACAGCCCTTTAGCTGTGCTGCATGATATGCTAAGTCTGGGCTCTAGAGGGAAGATGCATTTTCTTAAGGGACCCATTTGCCCCTAATTCTTCCTGTACCAGCTATGTTTAGAAAACACTACTACAAATAACAACTTCCAAGAACTCTGTGGTGCTTAATGGGGTGGGGAGGGGTGGGAAGGTTGGAGTGAAGAGACAAGATTTAGCTCTTGGTTTGATTTTGTGAGAAAAAATGCAAATGAGAAACCTCCAACACCTGTTGACTTCTTTCAGGTTAGTCAAAAAATGACATAATATGACCTGTCAGATCAACAGATGAGGACCAAAGGCTTATTTTTGCTCAAGTTACTTCAGTGAGGGCTAACATGGGCATGTCAGCACATTGGATTTCCTTGAGCCGACGTGGGTGGGGATGGGAAGGCTGCAGGAGGCACAGCCAGCCCCAGCTCACCACCGAGAGCCCGCTTCTGTGATTTTAGTTCTCTCTGAGCACCCACTGATGCACCCAGTGTGACTCATGAAAATTGGGCCAGTTTCAGCAGTCTCTCTAAACCAAGAAATTCTACAGTGTTACTTAATGATGCTAATGCTGAATGATCATATCAAAAAATTAACCTAAATGGAAACTGATGCTTAGAAATCATGAGAAGTTGGCAGTAGATTTCAGGGCCTGCTACAGATCCCATGTATAAAATATACAAAGATAGGTTTTATCTGATCTTGTCTCAGCTATAAAACACATTCAGTGGCTTCTACCTGTCTGCAAAGTAGAAGACCCTCTTCACAGTCCCCTGTAGTGGTCCACAAGTCACCCCAACCCTGCCCCCAGCTCCCCAACTCCAGGGTCCCTAGGATGCTGTCACATCCTTGCTTCCTGCCCCACACTGGGGATCCTGAGGACACCTCTCCCTGGATGCGCCTTCTCCCTCAGCCGTCCTGCCAGGGCCATAACCTCAGTATAACCTCTCTGAAGTAGCCCATCAGCCCCTGTAGGGGTGTTCCCTGACCTCATCCCTCCACCTCAGGGGTCAGGGCCCCCATCCTCCATTCCCCTTTACATGTGGGCACTAGGGCCACAGCACAGAGGGAGAGGACGTGCTTGTGACCCGAACTCCTCAGTGCCTAGATCCTGTCTTTCTATCAGTATCCCAGTGTGTTTGTCTTCAAAGACCATCAATATTTGGTTGCTACATGAAGGCAGGAATGATGGGAAGAAGATCCATTTTGAGAATCTTGACTATACAGCCACCAACCCAATGCATCTGAGAGTGCTGTCCCAGGTTGCCAGGGGCACCTGGCTGGCTCCAAAGTCATGATCCAGTGCAGGCCAGCCAGGCACAAGTGGTCCTACAGGGCCAGGCCTCCTCTTTAGTTCACCACATGCTCTGAAGGGTCTCAGCAAGATGCAGTGACTCCTCTCACTAACAACGGATAATTGGAACTACAGTGACAGCAGGCAAAATGCTCAGAAGCTTGCAGGGCTGCATTAAACAGGGGAATAAAAGGTCCCAAGCTTTAGACCCAACACAGGCTCCTGGCCCGGCCACTGAGTCCGTCCCAACTGTGCCCCCTGCACCTGGCCATGAAGACCGGAGTCAGTCCCTCCGTGTGAGACTGGACCCTAGAAATGTTTTTTTTGGGAACGAAGCAAACACTAACCCATGGCAAGGCCGTGCCCCACAGAGCTGGTCAGTCCCTTGTGGGCAGGACTCAGACTCACACATGCAAAGGCCAGATGTGGTAAAGACTACTTCGTGAGCCACACAGAGGAGGACCACATTGCTCAGTGTGGTGAGAAAGCACCATGAGCTGGGGTCAGGGGAGATGAGCAGAGAACTGGAAGGAACTGCCCTCATCTTTCCTGAAATACGGAAGAGCTTTCCTCTACAATGCAGGCAAATGTGTACTATTAGAGAAGGTGCTACATTTCTATGTGTCACGGTACATTCATGTTCAACAGGTGTGGGGTGTCCCATTTCCCAAGCATGGTGGGGTGAGGGGGCATTTTCCTTGCTCTGTTCTAAGGACTGGCTGGTCAGTGTTCCAGGGCCTTCCTTTCAAGAGAAGCAGGTCACCAAATCCTCCCTCCCCTGCAGCTGCCATTAAAAGCAATCTGATGTGCTATTTTTATTTTGACAGCTGCATCCTCTTGCACTGGGCACAGAAGGAAGTCCCAGGCTACCTTGGTTAGAGCCCGAGTGGAGACTCACAAGGAGAGAGTAAGCACAGGCCACCACGGAGGCCAGGGCCCCTGGCCGGCATCAGCAGCCCACGATGACTGGTCGAAACCACTCACCAAGGTGCCACGGCGCCACCCCACACAGAGGGGCACAGCAGGAGAGATTTCTACTTGAAGAGGCTCCGTTTAAAGGATGATTAAAAAACTTGGATATGTTATCCTTACTTTGTTAGCTGTGAGATTTTCTGTTTTCTTTAGGGACTAGTGTCAGGGCATTCTATAATGCAGTTTAAATTAACCAACATTTAGAGCAGATATTTGGAACTGCCTTCCACTTGAGTGCTTTGGGGCCAGTCTCCTTGACAAGGTATTTCATTAAATAGGTAAATTCAAGTGTGACCAGTTCCACCACCAGCTGGGCTCCCACCACCCTAGAGGCCTGTACACACTCCAAATGATCTCTAAACTACTCTGCTCAGTAACAGCCTCCAGGACCAGAAGGCTCAGGCCAAGCTCAGCTCTGTCCAGGATGCCCCAGCTGGTGATCACAAAATTTCAGAGAAGCTTTCCTTTTGCAGCTGATAAAGAACAGCCAAGGGAAGCTTTCCCACATGTCCTCTCCTTTCTCCAGCAGCTGGCTGTTGCTCTCACCACAGTAGCCTTATGGGTCATTGTCCTTTAACCGGAGAAAAATCTCGGAAGCAAGTAAGCACGTGCACAAGTTGGCCCTCCGAGAAGAAGGCTCAACCTCTGATGTTGGACGTACCTACTGCCTCTCTGTGGCCAGTATTGCAGGCAGCTATGGTTTGGCTAGCTGGAACTCTCACCTTACGTGTCACTCATTTTCCCATCAGAAAAGAGGGCAGGAGCTCAGTGACCATGCCCCACTCAGCAGTGAACGCTGAAACTTCACATCTGTACCAGCTGTATCACACATCCCCATTTGACCCAACCCCTGCCCAGCATACACACAAAAGTTTCCAAAGCATCCCAGGACTCAGACAACAGCAGGGGAGGCATTCAGAGAGCATCTGGCAGAGCCCCTTCCTAGCAGGCACCAAAGTAGTGACAGAGGCTTGGCGCCACGGCTGGCTCTCGGCTTTAGTCAGGCTGTCACTCCTCACACAGGTGTGGGGGCAGAGGTCCACCTGTGGCTCCACCAGCAATGAACTGTTAGGAGCACCTGGAAAAGACAAATTTGCTTAAACCAGTCTTGAGTAAACCAGCCTACATTTAATTGTCATTTTCTTACAGCTGAAAACAACGATACCCACAGAGCTGTTTACCCTACTTGAGATCTTCACCTACCAACCACCTTCAATTTCTCACTCAAACTTCTGAGTGCAGACCCAAAGATTTCCCATCCAAGGAGCCTGCAACCCATCCAATCCCCGTGCCAGGTATTCCTGCCATCACCACCTCACTGCCATCACTGCCATCACTGCCACCACACCATCACCACCCCAATGCTCAGGTTTCCTACTGTTCTGCTGGCCACCTGCTGTGCTGTCCCAACCTGGAACCAGAAACATATACCTCTCCCCAGATACTCTCCTTGGGTGTTTTCCTCAAAACTAAGCTTCTCCTTAGCAAAACTGCAGCCCTATGAAACCTTTCCAGATTTGCTCCCATATCACTTACTCTCCCTGCTTTAGTGTCCACAGCACCTAACAGAGCTACAAACACAAGCTTTCTTGTTAACAGTTGATGGCCCAGGAGCTGCACAACTGCAAAACATCTGCCCCAGAGCCCCTCCTCTCCAACCCCCTGCAGGGGGCCCCCCACAGACTGTACTCAGAAGAGATGAGACTAACAAGAACCCCTAGGGGTGTGGCCTCAGGAATAATAATTAAGATGTATCCACCTTGCAACATGAACATGCAGTGGTTGATGGGATAGTGTGTTTACAGGCTTTAAACATCACACCACTGTGGAAATGTCTATGCTGCCACCACCTAGGGCTCTGCTCACATCCTAGCCTCCTGGCCGTGCTATGGCAGCATCCTGCTGCATGGCTTTATTCAACCCCGGTGGCTTAGCCACGTGTCTACAGTGAGGGTGCTGAAGTCTTCATCTCCAGCCAATACCTTGCGCCGGAGCCTGGACATGTAATTTTATCCACTTGGAATATCACACAAGCAGCTCAGCCAGACCAGAGCTGATCCTCCCTTGGCTCCAGCTCTCCCTCTGGGAATGCTCCATCACCACAGGTAGCTGCCCTCAGGCCAATCAGGCTGTGCCCTCAGGCATCCCTTCCTCCCCCATGCTTCACTCTCTACATCTAATCAGTAAGCAAGTACTATTCATCCACTTGAGAAATGGCTTTCTACACTTGAAGCTGTTCTATGAGGTGGGTACAAGTACATGGCTGTTAGGACTTCTTGATGGGTTGTTCCTCTTTTCACTCATGTAGTTTTCCTTCTTACTCCAATTCTTTCTTTTGCTTTCAATTCTATTTTGTCTGATAAAACTGTTGCAATGCCACCTCTCTTTTGGTTTACCTTTGCTGAAGAATCTTTTTCCATACTTTGAATTTTCAACCTTGATGTGCCACTTGGTGGAAATGACTCTTCCACTTCAAGAAATTGCATCCCGAGTCCCAGTTCAAAGCCTCATTTCTGAGCAGGATTACTGTAATGGCTTCCCAAGTTCCCCTGATATCCATCTCCCTCGCTCCATCTCATTCCCTAGTCAACACCCTGGAAAAGAAATCTGAGTGTGTCACCTGACTTTGTTCATAGATCTTTGTCAAGTCCTACTTTACACAAGACAATGCTTAGACTCCACAGAATGACCAATAAAACCTTTCCTCATCTGCTCTGCGCCTACTTTTCCAGCCTGGCCACCCTGTTAATCTGCTCTGCCAAGCCCTGCATGAGTCCCAGAACATGCTTTGCCTCTGCCCACCAGCTGCCCTGCACATGCTCTTTTCTTACCCAGAATCCCACCCTCTGCTCCAACTGTCCCTTTTCACCATCACTGCCTAGCAAACCTCAGTTACCTTTTGGAACCACACCAAAGCATCAAGTCCTTGGCAAAGACGGGCGGACCAGGCAAGGTTAGCCATTTCCCCCTGAGTGCCCGGGGCCCTCACCTCTGTCACACATGCATAAATTTGCCCTGTGGTAGGGGTTTCTGCTTCTCTCTCTTCTTTGTACTGGATCTCACCTCACTTCTCTTTGTGTTTTATCCCTAATCCCTGCTAAGTACTCAATACACGTTTATTGCATCTGAAGGAATAACTCTCAATTTAACCAAAAGAAGAACTGAAGACAGCCCCACCCTCACCCCCACCAGGCTACCTTCTCCACTCCATGATCAGCGACCTCCACACATCTACAGCTCCAGGGCTTATTTCCCCCTTCCTGACCAGCCCAGAAGGGCTGCTCCTGCTTGAGACACACCTCCTCAGTGAACCAAACCATGCTAGTCCTACAACACTGCCTCAACACCCCTCTTTGTAAAGTCTTCCCCAAGCTCCTAGCCCACGGGCATGAGGATCTTGTACAAAGAAGAGAGCCTCCAGCAGCCATGCCATATGCTTTGGCACTGTGGGCATCTAGCTGCAGCTGTGCCAGTGTGTGCTGTCACTCCAGCTGGAGCAGGAGAGACGGCATGCTACATGCTCTTCCTGAGACCTTGGTTTGGAGATGCTATAGTTTATTCAAACTGGCAGATCTTGCCACTGGCATATCCCCCTTTGAGGGCTGGGAGGGATGCCAGCTAGGCAAGCCCACTCCAGGAACCCAGTGTGCTTGACTGCTGGGTATTTGATGACAAGGTGGGGGGTCAGGAGAAAAGGGATGTGGGGGGTTCAGCAGCAGGCACTCAAGAAACAGGGACTTGACTCTGAGAGAAAGTCTAGGAAGGGTACTTTGCAGAAGTCCTTGTTTATATGGAGAGGCTGGTCAGTAAGTATGAGCACCAAAGAGAAGGCCCACAGTGAGGTGCAATTTCCTTTGTAGAACCTATGAAGTACTACATGATTTCAAGCCCCTTCTAGTACGTTCGTGCTGGAATTCTGGTTGTAGAACTCCATTTGCAAGTGAGCTTGTTGCAGAAGGGTCAGCAGCCAGATGGGGCTGCCTTCTTCTGCACTTGACTGCCCACACACAAGGAACTCAGATACAGCCTGATTCGAGAACGAGCGATTACTAGACAGTTTTCGATACCTACCATAATCATTTCTATTTGAGTCATTTCTATTTAAGTCTGGGGTTGGCTTCAAACAAATTTACCTGAACACATGAAAGCTGCTGCAAGCCTTTGGTGCAGGAGGTACCACTGATACTTGGGTGGCATCAAAGAGTTTCCTAGAGAGGTGATAACAACTGGGGTTCACGGGAAACAGATGTCAATCTGGAAGCCATTCCCAGTCAGATGATAATGTGCTCTCAAAGGCTCTGGGCCTCATTAGTAATGTGATCGTGTGGTATATTTTCCAATGCCAGTAAAATAACTGAAATCATCCACACTGATCAATGGCCAATCCAAATGGGAAACCTTGGCCACTGCTTCAAGCTGCATCACTAGAGGAATCTGTGAATCCTAAAGAAGGGCATACACCCATTTACCTGAAGCAGGGAGTAACAGAACATAACTGATACCGAAAACAAAACCTATACAGCTGAAAGGTGTGTCTTGGGCTCTCTTCTCCCCTTGAAGATCAAGAAGACAGAAATGAATGCTTTGTACTCCCTGACCATGGATGACAAGGATGTGGCATGTCTGATGCCACACATTTGCACATGAATCCTTGGGAAACATTGTCACAAACTCAGGACCTGTTCTGGCCAAGCCGGAACAATCCACCTGTCAACTAACACAAACACCAAGAGCATGCCACCTACCTGCCTACCTTCTTCCCTTCACTCAGAAATACTATGAAGATACACCCATTATAAAAAATAAATAAAAATAGAGAAAAGAGTGAAACTCACCCTTTCCACCCTCTTCTCCCATCCTACTCCTCTTTACTATTCTTAGGACTCTACTCCTTTCAAACCCTTATCTGTGCATTTATATGCTTATACTTACAGAAATACATAATTTACATTTAATTTTAGATAAAAGGGATTGTACTATATATATTATTCTATTACTTGTTTTTTTTACTGAATAATTATCTTTTTCTGTGCACACATATAAACCTGTCTCTTCTTTTTGAATTGCTGCAGAGTATTTCTTAATATGCATTAATCATAACTGACTACTACTACTCTGATGCTGAACATGTGGGTTGTCTCCGATACGTTGCCATTACAGACAGAGCTGCCCATACTCTTGTGTGCATGAGGCCAGATGTGACTTTCAGCCATTACCCTCTAATGCCAGGGGCAAGTAGCCAATAGCTCCCTTGACTCGAAGGTTCATGAACAGGACAGGCCCCTGGGTGGCCTCTCCTTCATGAGCCAGAACATGAGCCCCTGTGTCTTGAAGGTTCTCTCAGCTTCTCATGATCTGACTATAAGCTCCCTGAAATTGGAGACAGCATCCTAACTAACTCAGGAATGCTTCATTGGCTGTGGCAAATATTTTAATTGATTATCCACTGTCTGTGTCTTTGGGGTATTGCCCTATTTGTAGAACCAAGCTTCTAATGCAAGCTCCAAGTAGCTGAAGGAGCATTAAGAGGTCAGTCAAAAAGTCATACAAGTGTCACAGGGGATTCCTGATTGTAATACCTTAGCAAGAAGTAATTTTGAATGAGAGGCCATAAGCAGGACATCTATACCTGCCAAGGCTTACTGACAACAGAGGAACCACACCACAATCCACTGAGTGAGGCTGTAGGGCACTGACTGAGCCTCTGGCCTCACAAACTGCTCATGACTGATAAGCCATTTGTGGCACACCCAACAGGCCACAGATGGCCAGAGACGTGCCTTCTCACTTTGGGAAGATGCTGAAACGCACTAAGCTCTGTTGGGCAGCAGGCATCTGCAGGAGGCCCTGGTGTGCCAGCCCCAGGATGAGCACTGGGGGCATCTCCTGCAGTGGGGCTGCGAGCAGCTCAGGAGCCTGGACACAGGCAGTGAGGAACCAGACCATCAAACCGAGGTTAAGCAGCCATTTGACACCCTGCAGAAGCTGGCACAGGGCACATGTGATTCACCCCCAACAAAGGACATATCACAAAGAAAAGGGAAGCAGCCCTGAGGTTGGAGAGCATGGGAGTGTCCACAGGAGAGCTGGGCCGAGCCATAGGGGATGGGAGGAGAAGGGCATACAAGGGCTTCACTTCTCAGACTTTAAACACCGCTTCACACCCCCGTTCTGGTTTGCTTTACACATGGAGGTCAACACACTCTGCAGGGAAACAGGGAGGGTCACCAGATGGACACATGGCAGGGGACTCAGGCCCGTCCATGGCCCCTCCACCTTGGTACTGCTGTCCAGGCAGACAGGACATCTCACCTGGGTGAGAGTTTCCTCATAAATGAGCGGGTACATGTAGACAGCAGAACAGACATACAGATGACAGTAAGTCTGAGAACTAGGAGAAGTGGCCAACTACAAACAAAAGTAACAAATGAAATTTTGGCCTAGACATCTCAAAAAAATGTCTTTAGTGTTAAAGGAAATATCAAATAAGGCAGGAATAAGTGCCTGCCTATGAAAACACCTTGCTCCTTAAAAAATAAACAACTTAAATAGTTCAAAACATAAAAGTCACAACTTAAAACAAAAAGAATATCCAAGCTGACCTCCAGTGCTAAAAACTTATCTGGTATACATACAATACCCTGGTTTCAATATATGTATATAAACTACTTTTTTGCATCTAATTCCAAAATATACATCATTTAAGAATTAAAATTCTTTGTGTTATTAGCCCAATGAAGAAATGAGAACTCTTTTTTTTCTTTTAACAGCACAGGGAATATAATCAGTAATATTGTAATGACTTTGTATGGTGACAGACAGTAACTACAATTATTGTAGCGAGCATTTTGTAATATATGTAATTGTAAAATCACTATGTTGTACACCTGAAAAAGGATAATATTGTATATCAACTATACTTCAATTTAAAAAAAAGAGTAAAAAATATAAGTATACTTATTAAAGCATTTTTGTTAGTAGTGAAAAATAGTTTTGTTTCCTGCAGGTGCTCTGGTTAAATACCCAAAATGAAAAATGAAACAAACGCAGAAATTTTTACATTAGAAAGACAGAGTTCTGTTTCTTTTTTCAGGGGAAGGGAGAAACCTTTCATTGCTCAATATTACTTCCTCAGCACCTACAAACAATATGGGGTTTCTGATATGAAAATGCACTGTCTTTGTGACAGGAGTTTTCACCACCCCTCAAATATGGAACAATCAGTAGGTGCTGAGACACAGTTCACATGTAAGGAAACACTTGAATGAATGTAAGCAAACTCCCCAGCTGAGTCCTAAACATGTAACAGATAAAGCTTGCTTTTTTTCCTCCCTCCTTAAATGTTCTAATTACAGGTCTGGGCTTAATTCCTGTTTGAAATTAATATAGGAGACAATATATTCCCTCTGGCTCTGCCCCTTGCTGGCAGGTAATTTTAGCAAGTGGTCAGAACTGATCTGCTCTGAAAGAAGCACGACAAGGCTATCTGCCTTGCTGGGTTTCCTGGAGGAGATTGCTGTGAACTTGTGGAGTCAGGGCTCCACCAGAAGGCATGTCTTGGCCTATCTTCCAGCCTCCTCCTGGCTGGAATGCCATTGCCCAGATCTTCCAAACCCCAGTTACCTCCAAATGTCCCATCAAATGCCTGGTCACTGAGAAAGCCTCCAGGTTCCCATGGCACAGGAGGGTCCTTGTTCCTGAGCTTCCATATCCTCTGTGCATACTTGATATCTAGCACTAGGGTCTGTCCTGAGCCAGAGCTCTTCTTTCAACTGGCCTGTAATTATTATTAATACTTAAAAATAGCTGTAATATATTTCTTATTTATACACTAAGAGCTTTGCCAGGGCAGATACTGAGATTGATTCACTTTGGTTATTCTCCAGTGCCTGTCCCAGGGCCTGCAAGGCAGTAGGAGCTCAAGTAAGGAATAAGTCATTAACTCCCGGCTTTCAAAGGGAAGTCCCTTGGGGACAAAGGACTCAGTAGTGTAAGGAAGGCATTCACAGCAAATAAAACAGAACAAAAATATTGCTAATTAAAAGTAAATAAGAATAAAATTCTCTGCCAGTGATGGTATGGGAAAATAGGTGTTTTTATAACACTCCTAGTAAGGGCACAAATGGTACAACCCTTTCCAAAGCTGGCATGCCAATATCTACTAATACTGTCAGCAAAATCAGAAGCGTCAGTCATGCTAGGAGAACACCAAGGCAGTACTGCACTCTGGGAAAATCTCTGGTGTGACAAAGGAGATGCAGGTGCCCATCAAGAGGCACCTAGACCAGCTGTGGAATCATGGGCAAGTCCCTTTGTGTCTCGGAACTTCAGCTTCCTTTTCTACACAGCAATGGAGTCAGGTAGGTGAACTCCAGGACCCAGTTCACCTAGTATTTCTATGTCAAAGAGCAGTAGGCATGTAAATGGAGTCAGAGCTCTTAAGAACCTGATGTTAATTTAGGATTGACTCAGGTGAGGATGAAGGTTTCCAAGTTTCTAGCATGTTCCTAAGAATCTTCATTCTGGAAAATCTTCTCAAATACTCTTCTGAAGAAACACTAATTGGAGACTTGGGCCTCTTTCCCATGGTTGACCACCTTGCCCCATGGTTCAGAGGATAAATAAATCTTGTCTCATCTACCAGATAAGCATCCAAGACCACCTGGCTCCATCCAATGTCCAGAGGCCTGAGATCAGCACCTTCCACTCTTTCATTTTCTTCTGCATACTGGGATGGGGAGAGGACAAGACCCTGCTATGCTGTACTGGGAAACCCTATCAAAAATTACCCAAATGAAGGAAAATCACATCTAATGTAACTAAGATTAACTAAGTCAATAGTTGCATAAAGTCCTTCCTAAGTGAAATCAGTAAATGCACAGTAGCTAAAGATGTCTTCAGCATAGTCATGAGGCCTTTCACAGCCGGTGCACTTTCTAGAAGTCTTGTCATTGGTGAAGTGCCAATACAGGGTACAAATCATTACCACCTGAGAGGATATAACAGGCACACACACTGTGCAATCTCCCATTCTCCTATACTAGGTTCCCACATTTACACTAGGCAGCCTCAACCATAACAAGGTCAGACTTGGTACCACCTCCTTGACCCCAGCTGCTTTAGTTTGCCAGTCATGAGAGCATTCCGTTGGACGTGCACTCATCCAGAAGACTCAGCTGGACTCCAAGGGCCAGTAGACCACTCTCCTGGGTCCTCCTGAATCTTGATTCAGGAGAATATAGTTCCATAGGGTGTTATTAAGCATGCACACACACAAACTAGTTCCCTGATCAGAAAGACTGACAAATGTGTGTGTTCAATGCAGAACTTGAGAGCCTTTATTCTGTCAATACAACTGCGAATCTTCCAAAGGGGCCTGTGATGTGCTAAATTCCTAAAACTTATTTATTTTCTGCAAAGCATCATATCCCAGGCTTACCGTTCAATAATTTATCTCTTGAGAATCCTCACTAAACCCCTCACCCATGAGCTCTGTTCTAGAAACCGCACTGAACAACATGACTGCCCTCTCTCACTTAGCCTCCATGGCAATAACAGCAGACCTGCAGATTTTAAAAGCCTCAAAAGTTGATGCTAAGCAAGCTTTTAAAACCATCAGATATTTTTTGGAAATAAGGCAAAGGGGTACTTACAGTATAGAGCCCAGTACGGAGCTCCATGGCAGTAGGGGTCACAGAACTCCTTCACGGAGGTTGTATGACTGACACCTTCAGTCTTAGTAATGACCTCTCCACTTCCAGTCCAGCTCCAAGCTGGTGCTGCCCAGAGTACAAGGGACCATTTGATAAATGCGCACAGTTTTGAAGATCTCAGAAAATGCAGGATGTCCCAGCTCTGTCCCCTCCTACCCCAACCCTTCTGTCCTGCATTAGAGCCCCTCACCAGGCTCTGCACACAATCTGCCCTCTCACCTCCATCCCTGCCCTAGCCCTCCAATAACCAAGGCCAGCAAAACATGGGAATGCTGAAGAATAAAATCCACCCATCAATTCCCTACTGACTCCAAACAAACAATTTCCCTGACTCATCTCAGGCTACATGAGATCATGGCTTCTGGAACTGAATTTGAAATTTAAGACAGAAGACAGCCTTTACACATTCGGCAGAGGCCCAAAGATCTGAGCTTCGGGGACCCTGGTGAACCGTCTCTCTCCCAGTGAGTTCATATGAGTTGTGAGCATGCCAGTTCAGATAATTGCGTGTCTCAGTTTTCCCCCATTGTGCAATCAGAAAGGCTATTGCTTTATTTCTTTGTGTAAGAATGTATTGATTATGACTATAAAGGGGTATGTGGTGAGGACTTGATAATAGGGGGAGTCTAGTAACCATAATGTTGTTCATGTAATTGTACATCAATGATAGCAAAATAAATAAATAAATAAAAGATTTGTTAATAATAAAAAAAGAATGTATTGATGAATAACTTGTGGAGTTAAAAATGAATAAAAGAAGGGCAATATTAAACTATGTCATGCTATAAAGTGGTCTAACCCTTAATAAATATGAACTCACAGGAAAGCACTTATTATCAAGCTGAGGTGTTACTAGCACCCAAAGACTACACTAGGATGTCACCAAGGAAAAGCCATCCCTGAGATACAGGCAGAATTTTCCAAGGCAGAATTTGCCTCATAGACTGAGATGTGCAGGGACTAAAAAGGATGTGCAGTGTGTCACTGATGAGGGAACACAGTTTGCCAATGGCACTCAAGTTTTTACTCGAATAGTGGTCTCTTTATACCAAGTTACAGCCCCACTTGTTTTACTTTCCAGCCCTTCATTTCCCTGCCTGTAACATGGAAGGCTGGACAGATAAGGGCAGGAGCTTTCCTTTCTAACACATGAAGATCTTGTATCTAGACAGAAGTTACGGGAACAGATTTAAGGGCCATATCCATGCATGACAATGTGCTCCATTAAATGGAGCACAAAGGAGAGGGGAGAAGGACATCTATGCAATTTATTAAAATAAAGGAAACCTCAAGCCTCATCTTGTGATTTAAGAGGAAGTCAATCATGACCAGTTTGTGTTTAACTTATCATCTTGGCCTTACTTGGCTCTATTTTGCAAATAAACTCTTGTTGATAGATGAAAACATGGTGTAGCAGTTTTCAGAGAACTCCAAGAAAATGATGTACTTTGCTGGTTTCAATAAAATCACACTGCAACACAAATTACAGCTCCGTATCAGAAAGCCATGGGCTCAAACAACAGCAGGAAGGGCGAGCTCACAGAGCTGGAGGAGTGAACTGAGGTTTGTTCCCCACCTAATGGTTCCCCTGGTACAACGTTCAACAAATCACTCATTATTCCCTGGTCTCATTTGTTTTACACTAACTGAAATTTGGTAGCTCTGATGGCTAAGGAAAGTAGATATGTTTAAAATAAAAAGTCTATTACTTACTCTTGCATAATATGAAATTAAATGAAAGCACCTTGAGCTAGGATTATTTCTTTCAGAACAAGTCACCCCTCCCTTTCCAACACCCCACCCTAAAGAGGAAAACACATATGCATCACAACCACACATGCATTATTTTCTAAAAAGAGGTAACCTGGGCTCTTTTGAGGCTAATAAACAGAAATAGATTTTACTCCTGGCCAACAACTCAAACGGTCCATTACGTAAAATTGAAGATGTTTTTGGAATTAGTGTACAGGCACACACGCCCTGTTTACTCCAAAATCTAAGACAATAAACAACAGCTTCTGCATTGGCAGTCTCTGTACCAGAGAAGCCCTGGAAAATCTCCAGTGACCATTTATTTTCCATTGTCTTTTATTCCTAAACGCAAGTAGTAGATAGCTATAATTGAGCTTAAATGGAAAAAATCAGAAAATAAGCAGTCTGAATTCTTTTGGATTCTAAAACTGGAGATAATTTTGAAAGGAATGAAAGTGGGTTTTAAATGTCCTTAAGATCCAGAGGGAAACGCAGCATCAGCTTATTCTTGGCAGTCAGCCAAGAATGCCATGCTAGCGATGCAACAGGAATACAACCAGAAGATATGCGCTGCCGCCATGCCATGGATAGGACATAGACATAAACATGGCCTGAGCACGAAATCAACATGGCCAACAATCACAGGAGCACACTGGTGTCAGAGAGAACACTTGCCTGCATTAATGTCCCATGCACGCCCACAAACACAAAGGAAGACACACAGTGTGACTCTCTCTTACCTCCAACATAGGCCTGGCACTATCGTGGACAGACAGAATATGTGTCACCTTGTTCTTGCTCAATTGTTCTGCATCTCTGGCATCTGTCAAAGAAGAAGGAAGATGGACATTTTAATATTTGCTGGAAGTGAATTACTCTTAAAGTTTAGCCAGGAAAAAACACAAAATGACTTGCATATTTCTTTCTTGAAACTTCATAAATGACCATATCTAGAATAATCTACACCTAGGAAATTTAGGGCTATTGCTTTTATGTATTTTGGAGAAAACTAATTTTATTCATGATTGGCACATCTTTTGATACAAAGTGGTCATCTAAAACTCAAAATGTATTACATTAATAAACACTGTAATCATGGTTATTGCTGTTAAAAGGAAGTGAGTTTATGAGGTTATTTTGTAGTTGACATTTGTTAAGTTGTAGCTCCTTAGGTAAGTCTTGTATATGAAACATGTAACAATAAAGATGTTTAAAATATTTTAACAATTACCTTTTAATGATTGGTAATACAAGTTAAAATTAAATACAAAAGACCCATTTCTATATAAGATATATAGGATTATACAGGAACCTGCCAGAGATGACTTTATCCTGATGTTAAAAGCAGGGATGGGTCCAGATGTAGAAAAAAGTATGGTTTAGAACATTTACATTCACTTCAGGGCAAAAATAAAAATGGAACATTTTCTGGAAATTCCAAACAGAATTGTCCCTATATTATCAGTTGGACATTAAATTATCTGCATATGAAATTAAGGAGACACCAAAATTACATTCCCTTCCAATCCTCCTACCTTTCAGAAGAAAGACTGAATGAATCCCCCCAAGTTGGAACCCTTCTGCTAACATACAAAACATGGGTGCAGCAAGAAACATGATGAGTAGCTACAAGGTAAAGTGGACCAAAAGTCAAATGTTTAATTATTGTGTTTCTGGAGAATATTAATGACATGAGAAAATGCTCAGGATATAATGCCAAGCAGAGAAGAGCAGGCACTAAACTATAAATCCAACTTAAATTGTAAAAACTTGTAAAGACTAACATACACATTGGGGTGGAGGGGAACTGCTATAAAGAATTAGCCCCAGTAGTGATAATCTTGAAGACATAGAATTACAAGTGTTTTTAATTTTTTTTTCTTTATAGTTTTCTGTATTAAACACAAGTGGTTCTAAAAGTGTATATGCCTATAAACTTCTGGGAGGCTGGCTAAGAAGGCAGATTCCTGTGCTCCAACTTAGTTCTAAGGTCCATGGCAGGTCTGAGGAATCTGCATTTCTAATAAGCCTTGATGATTGTATAGAAACTAAGAAACAATGTTGTAAACATTCTGCAATAAGCATGTGCTACTTTTAAAGTCAGAAAAAAATTCTTTAAAAGTAATATTAAATGTTGGTTTTATTTTAAGACTTCGTCACTCCAACCATCTCAAGCTTCAATTCAGTTGTGCACAGCAGCCATTTCCATCACACATGGGAACTCACTTCTACACACACACACCCATCACAAGTTGACTCATCAGTGAGCTTTGAATTTGGCAGGAACTAGAATCATTTAGGATCCCTCAGCAGCCAGCCTCCACATTCTCACCAATATGCAATTTCCCAGGCACCACCAGTATGTATGTTTTAGACCACAGTGAAACAAGTCGGAACTGGAGCTTTTGGTATTTACAGGAAAGCCCAGACAAGGTGGGGCAGCCAACAGGGGCCAGAGGCAGAGGAGCTCTGCAAAGCAGGCACATGACACTCTAGCACAGGGCCCTCCAGATTCAGATCCTGACCAGGATTTGAATTTCAAAGATCAGTATTTGTTTAAATATTCTTTCTTTCTTTTTTTAAACAGCTTTACTTAGATAATTCACATACCATAATATTCACCCTTTCGAAGTACACAATTCCATGGTTTTTAATACACTCAGAGTTGTCTAAGCATCACCACTAGTTTTAGAACATTTCATCATCCCATAAATATACTTTAGTAATATAGATTAAGATTTTTTTTAAGTGGTTTGGGAATAAAATTGTATATTTTTTAACAGAAGACCATTCAATACCACAAATGAAACACCTGATGGATGGACTCCAAAGAACACGGCTGTGACCCTGGGACGACACAGTGGCTCTGAGCTCCTCTCTATTCCCTCAAAGCCCTGTCCCCACGGACAGCCACAGCAGGATCGCCCCCTTCCACAAGTACACTCTCTCCACCTCCCTGAGACTTGGCCACAGGGTTATCAACTTGCTCATGTGCACAGGCACAAGCCTGGAAGTTTCATGCCAGCTCTCCCAGAGCACAAAATCAGAGGGGCAGAACACAGTCCTTTGCTGCTCAAACCCAGGTGTGCCAAGCAGCGGCATGGCATCCCTTGGGAACAGGCTGGAAATGCAGATTCCCAGGTCCAGCAAACATCTACACAATCCGAACCTGGCCCCTAAGCACGAAGCCCAGAGGTTGTGTGTATTCTGCCATGGAACCCTGGAGGGCCTGCAGGGAAGACCTTTGCCCTGCCACCAATGGTGCACCTCCCCCACTGCGGCATGTACCATTTCAAAGCCAGAAAACAACTCACAGCCATTTGCATTCACAAATGCAACAAGTCAGTATTAATGAAACCCCTGGGAAGATTTCAGGGTATAATTCACATGGAAAAAAATCTGGAAAGATAAACGCTGCCTGTGGTTTTTCTGGGATGTGGTGTTTTGGGAAGTTTTCATTTTAACACATTTCTATCACCTTTGAATTTAAACAATTTTAATTTTATTTTAACTGATGATCCCACATTACTCTTACACTTGGAAAAAAAATTTTTTAAATACTGTTCATAAAATCAATATAAATTGCGTTGATAAGTAAAACAATCAATCCCTACCTAACTATATTCTTTTCCTCTCTCTCCTAGAATCTCCCCAGGAGCGTAGACTCTTGTCCATTCTTGCTGCCTGCCTCCAGTTATTCCCTCCTTCTCCTTGAGGCCTCACTTGGCCTCTGAAGGAGCAAACGTCACCTTCACACAGTAGGAGCACTTGAAGAGAAACACCCAACCTACCCTCACCTTCGCCGCTGCGGTGTTCTCTGCCCTGCTCAGAGGAAGATCCCACCCACCACTGGGAAGACCAGGAGGTAGCAGGTGGGTTCTTGGATGATACCATCCTCAAAGAGCAAAGTGACAGCCACATGCTTCCTTAGGATAGGAACTCAGCATTCTAGACCTCATATTGGTACAAAAGATGAACAGGGGTAGCCAGTCCCAAGATGTGGGGGATGTCAGGGTGGCCATGGAAAATAAGCTAGTCCAGCAAAGTTGATCAAAAATGCCTCTGAAAAAGATCATCAAAAGTATTGGGGAGGAAACACTAGAAATTAACACCACCAAAAGCAGCACTCTACAAGAACAGACTTTTGGCAGGAAGGACTTGTTTGGTAATGCCTGTCTACTACAAGGAGCCCCGGGGCACTGCTGTGTCAACTCACGAGCACGGCCACGCAGGCTGAGAAGGAAGAGGGACCCAATTCCCTATGCTCCAAACCTGAATCCCTGGCCATGTTCTGAGTCATTCTCCAAATAACTTCTGCCTCCCAAGTTGGCAATCTACTGAGTTATAAGCAAGAGATTGCTGTGTGTTTTGTAGTTTATTTCCCACTGTGAAATTCACTTAGTGGCTTTAAGAGTTATAAATTATTACATATCATCATAACTTCTAGTTATAAATTAGCTGCTAGTGGGTTCAACCTTTAACTGGGTACATTTCCAACCAGGGCTCAGAGGCACAATTGGGAAGTTCCTACCTGTTCCCTTTTTTGCCATATCCTGGCTCTTACATTTGTTGGTGCTGACTTTGGGCAAGTTTCTCTGGGCCTCACTTTTCTCAGCTGTAAAGTGGGAAGACAGTAAGAGCACCACCTCAAAGGGATGCTGGAAATACTAAAGGCTATAACATGCTTAGCACAGTGGCTGGCTGGCACATAGTAAATGTTATCGTTGCCATCATCATCATTATCATGAGGACCAGATTAAGCCCCATGCTGTGGTATGAGACTCCACCTCCGTCACCTCTGAGTGTTTCCAAGTATTTAACTTACTTCAAAGGCAACTGAATCCCAGCGCACGCTCACCACCTGATGCTCACCCCTCCCTACCACCAGCCCTCCTAAGCCAACAGCAGAACACCACACACAGGTGAGGCTCATCTAGGGGCCACCACTGGGAACCACAGCCATCCTCACAGGCAGACACAGAACACAAGCTGTGAAACAGCAAATGTGGGTCCACATGCATCGCCAGCATACACACAGTGCCTGAGCTCATTTCCCACTATTCTAGATTTCTATGGACGTCTTCAAACACTGAGGGCTCCCTGTCAGCTCACATCCACTTCTGCATGCCAGGCTATAAGGAAGCAGCTAACACCAGCCTCTGGGCCTAGGGAGGGGGTGCTCTTTAAGCTCCACTTCCACCTTCCCTCCAGCATCTGGGCAGAACCAGCTGCCAGCTACAGGCTCCTCAACAATGAGGCTCTCATCAAAGGCCAGGCCCCAGAAGCTGGGGTGGTTTGTTTGCGGGTTTTTGTTGAGGTGGAAAAATCACCAGGTGTTGTAAAACCATTTGTGATTCATACCTAAGTTACAAGAAAAAAAAAAGGAAGCTGTAGAGTGACATGTAAAGGATCCCACCAGAAGGAAGGAAGGAGAGAAGGGAAGGGAGACAAGGGGGAGAGGGGGAGGGGAGGCAGAGGGGAGACAGAGACCATTCAATGAGGGTAGCAGTGCCAGTCCACACTCTGGAAAACAAAGATCTCTAAGAAAGTCAGAATTTGTTTCCATTAAATTCTCTTTATACACCTGTGCATGGGCTGTTGTGTTACAGTACACATGCATTATTGTGATTTAAAAAGAGAAGGAAATGAGTACCTGTGACATCAGGCTAAAGAACAGACAACAGCCAAATTCACTGCCCAGGTCATGATCCCCTCACCTTAGGCTTCCCTACTTCTAATGCTGATCAGCGCCTGCTGCATACCTGACTAGGTGTGGTTGCTGTAGGAGTATCTCTCTCCTTCCCACAACAGTGCCAAGTAGGTATGTGGTTCCCATTTCATAGATGGGGAGGACAAGGAAGGCCTGGACTGGCTGACCCCCCAGGTCCCAGGAACCAAACTGAGTGTGTCAGCCATGCTGTCTAGCTCAGCCCTTCCCACAGCCCAAGGGCTGACCATCTCAACCTCTCTCCCATCCGGGTTGTGTAAGATGTCCCAGGGCAAATGTCTGGTCCGAGGGCTGTGGGGTAACCAGGTGCCAGCGCAGCTTCCTCCACTCTGCAGGACCTGCTCCCTGCCTCTGAACCTCTGACGACAAGGACATATCTCCCCACCAGGCTCCCACTATGGTCCCCTGCACATGGGACACACCTACGGCTAGTCTGTGTACTCCATGAGCTAATCCATAGTACTCAACTGTATGGATGCAACCCCTCCTTCCAGCTCCTTGTGGACTCACTGCACTATCGCCACTTCATACCTGTTAAGTGTTTGATAATGTTTGGTGAACTAATCAGTGCAGGAGGCAGTGACACAGCCAACTCCCTGGTGAGGAGACGTGTGGGTGGCTGTAAGCACACAGCAAGAATCCCTCAACTGTGAAGCATTCCAAGGTCACCAAATATTTAGAAAATGGTAGAGACTTAGTACAAAGCATTTTAAGTACTTTCTTAAAGTTGTACACACATGTCCTTCTAAAAGAAAGTAACTTTCTGTAAGGATAAAACTCTCATAAACTGTTGGCAGAAGTACTGAATTTGATTTGTATTTATAACAATTTCTAGTTGTAAACTTTCACCTAGCAATTCTACTTCTAAGAATCTCTCCTAAACTCTACTTTCAAACACAAAGACATCCCCCCTCTCCCCATGAAAGCAGTTTAACCACTCACTAAGTAACTTCTACAGATATTTGCTCCTTAATATATCCCAGCACCACTATCTACCTACCACAAGGTGCTTGCTGCTTTTTTCAGAACTACACAGCTTGCTAATTTAGGAGCACTGGCGCTATTTTTAACATGTTCTAGTAGCAATTAGCAGCTGTCAGTTCCCTGGGCTCAAGTCTGTTTGAGGCCAGTTAGCAGCATTAGCAACCTACAGAGAAGAGCAAATAAATATGCAGAGAGATCATGATTGTTTTTACAATCAGTTTGAAGCTAAACTCACAAATTTAAGCAACAACCAGAAAACAGACTGGAGTGTGTTCTGGCTTGTTCTGGGACGCGGGTGCTTCAGATGCCTATGAAGAGGCCTGGTTCTCTCCCACCCCACACGGGCAGGCTTGTCTCTGCAAGTTTCCTTGCCCATTCCATCCTGTCAGGGACACCCTATCCCCAAACACCAAGGAACCACTGTTTTCACTTACACACACTCAAAACGTCACATGGCATTGTGACCCAGGCCCTCCCTGATAACCAATAAAAGCCTGTTCACCACCATCACTTTGCTCCGTGGGTTTCTACTCACCTCTGTGACTACAGAGCATTTTGAGACACATGAGCTAAAAATAAAGTCAATAGCCAAAAGCAAATCAATAAATGTTGAGCAAGCCACAGAGAAGTGTTCGAGAAGAAAAGTCCATGCAAATGAGAATGATTTGCCACTTATTTTTCCCAGGTAGTTAAAAAATAGTTTCTGAAAATTTATTAATAGCTATGAAAATGATAAACATTATAAATAAGTTACATGGCTGCTGAATATGTCTTGTAGCCATCTTTTCTGGATAATAATGTCCTGCATGCACACAGAATCAAAATGAAGATCAGAGGTCCAGTTGGAACTTGCATGACCCCATACTGCCCTGTCAGCCATTGGCAAAGGGGCACAGGCTGCAGGCCCACCAAGGGGTCTGGGCATAAGTGGTGGTCATGTCCAGATCAGACTTTATATAAACGGAGCATACACCTAGACTCAATCATGTGTAAGGAGTCTAAAGAAGATCTCCTATAAAGTGAACTCATCTTTGGTGGAAGCAGTCCAAATGTCCATCAGCAGATGAATGGATCAACAAAACATGGTGTGTACATACAACTTTGACAAGAAAGGGAATCTTGACACAGGCTACAAGTGGATGGGCCTTTAGGACATCATGCCCAGTGAAATAAGCCAGACACAAAAGGACAATGACTGGATGATCCTGCTTATATGCGGACCCTAGAATAGTCAGAGAGGCAGAAAGTGAAATAGGGGTCTCCCAGGGCTGGGGGAGGGGAAGGGGGAGTTAGTGTTTTAATGGGCACAGGGTCTGTTTTGATGAAGCAGTTCTGGAGATGAATGGTGATGGGTGCATTAACAGTGTGAATGTATTTAACACTACTGAGCTGTACACTTAAAAATAGTCAAAATGGCAAATTTTATATTATGTATATTGTCCCACAATAAAAAAAAGAGAACTCACCTTTGAAGTTGCCGATGTACAGACCAGGCAGGATCTGGGGAAGAGACATAGGCCAGATGTGAGCATTGCAGTCCTGATGCTGACAGGTTCTGCACACAGAGTTGGGCTCCCACCAGAGCATTCAGAGTCAGCCCAGCCCATGGCCTACCACACTCACTCCCAGCACCACCCAGACAGACGGCATGGGCCACTGGGCATCCCGGCCGCCAGGGCTCTGGCCGGCCCACAGCCACTTCCGACAGCCTGTGCATGGTGGTGTGCTGGTGCCCATCAATCAACTCATGGAATGCTAAAGGTCAGCACCCCCCAGGGACTCAAGGACTCCATGGGTCCTTCCTCACTCAAACCCCTCAGTGCTCCTCAGCAACCAGGGAGTCGGGTCCAAACCCAAGGACCTCCAGGATCCCCTCCACCCCTCCTGCCAACCCTGACCCCATAACTACCCTTTTTGCTACACTCTACATCCCCTACATTCTACAGCTCCTTACACACCCTCTATACTCTACAGCCCCCACAACCTACACACCCCTTACACCTCCCTATACCTTACACATACCCTAGAGCCTACACCATGCTGCACTCTACACACCCTACACCAGCCTACATCTTACACCCTCCTACATACTACACTTCTCATATCCTATACCCCCCACACCCTACTCCCTTGTACATTTTACACCCCACTATACACCCTTCTACACCCCCTACAAACCACACATCCCCTATACCCTAACATGCCTCCCTACCTACATCCCCCTACACTCTATACCCCTCTATAGCCTATATGCCCCCTACCCATCCCCAGCTTCTCTCAGAGTTCCAGCAAACCAGCCTTCTGCTGTCTGAGGTCTCTGCACATGCTGTTCCCACTGTCAGGAAGCTCTACCCCACTCTCCTCATCCTTCAGGTCCCAGTTCTGACTTAGGCCCTGGGGAGGCCTGTCCTGAGCCCCAAGTCTGGGGTCAGTCCCTGCCTCAGGCCCACAGTCCTCTGTGCGACTTGGTAGGGATGCAGTCAGGGGGGTGCTGCTGGGTGAAGGCCTGTCCCTCTGCTGCACTGGGAAGCCCCGGCAGCAAATGCATTCTGTCACTCATCCTGCACACCTGCCCCAGCCAGGTCTCGGCCATGATTACCAGGCAGTAAAGAGCCTCTGTATGAGTTAACAAGAATGTACATTTGCTCCTAGAAACCTATTTCTCTTAAGGCAGTAGTTCTCAAACCAGACTATCAGAATCACTAGACCTGTTAAAAATTCAGGCTTCTGGACAAGCCCCAGCCCAACTCCCACACGGAATGATTCAGTATATTCTGAGACCAGAAACAAGGACTGTGCTTTTCACAAGCACCCTTGTCTCTGCAAAATACCAAGTGAATTCTTGTCCTGACAGTACTTTACAGGAAAACCCTGAAATCCAAACATAGACACTGCTTTGGAAGCTACACCACCCAACATGATTTCCAAATGCATATGGCACACGGCATTGGGGACACTTTAGACCCAGTACCCCGGCAACAACCCTAGAGCCAGCACCACCACCTTGCATGGACTCAGCTCCATCCGCTTCACATTTCCTAGTTTTGTCCATTCCCATGAAGAAAACTGAAAGCAGCATGTAGTAAAGTTCTTCACATGCATGGAGTTCTTCAAGCATCTTCCTGACAACAAGCTGCCTTGCTAAAGACTAATGGCACAGGTGCAAGTCACTGTGGGGGACTCTGTTGTGGCAAACATCAGAGCAGCCTGTTGGGGCACAGGACTGTGCCAGGGGGACAGCCAAGCTGAAGGGCCATAGAATATGCCAACCTAACTAGGGCACTTGGGAGAGTAAAGAGAGGCATTGTTAATAATTACTCCAGGACAACATGCAAAACCCAGAAGTGACACACCCAATGGGCATGCGCAATCACCCTGGCTGGTTCAATACCCAGGGAGACAAAATTAGCTTGAAGAGTGTCCCGCAGGGCTGAGAGATCAGTTATGTCCATGACAAGTCACAAGCCAGGCTAGGTCTGTAACCAGGAACATGTGAAACAGAATCTCAGGAAGATGCCAGCATCACTGCCAAGGAGCTAAACACCTGGCAGGTCTTTCTTGAAGCATAATCAGTCTTTGGGATGCTCCTAGGAGGAAGGGTGGAGTAGATACTTCATGATTCTTGTTTTAAAACATAAGAAAAATGCAAGTCCATCTTGGAGATGGATCAAGTTGATATGCTCTGGCAGCTCTTGGCTGCACAGAGCCTTTTCATGTGTGATCTCCATTCTCCAGGGTCTCTGCTATCTTTATTAGGACATGAGATGAGATACTAAGGACACAACTATCACCTGGCTCTTTTGGCTGACGGTGACAAAGACTTCCTCCTTGACCAAACATTAGCCCAGCTTCTTTAAGCTCCCTTCTCAACTAGCCTTCATCCTTGCCCTAGAATCTGTTAAGTTTAGCAATGAATCCTGCCAAGCCAGTTTACCAAGAATCCACCCCCTTGTGACATCTGATCAAGCTCCTCTTCCTCCACCCCTGAGAGCCCATGAAGCTCTCCTGAGTAATTTTCCATCCACTCCCTCACCCTGTTGACTATAAATCCCCACTTGCCTCTGTTGCATTGGAAGTTAAGTTCAATCCCTCACTTGGAATAGTCTTCCCCCTATTGCAAGAATCTTGAATAAAGTCTTCCTTGCCATTTTTAGTGTCTGAATAACTTTTCTTTTATAATGTTGATCCTAGATGGCTCCAGAGTCATATAACTGACAGTTATAATGGACTACAGTATGAGCATGTGTGTTTGCTCAAAGTCATAGAACTTATTATAGTGACTGAACGGTTTACTGAGTTCATATTCTTGCTAGGTCATTTTCTAGACCAAAACCCCTTCCAAGAAAATGAGGGCCAAAACTGAAATTCAGCTGAATGTGGCTCCCACAGAATGGTTCCCCCCACCTCCGAAGGGTTTCCCTTACCTCTCTCTAATCTCCAGCCAATCTCTCAATACCCCTTTACTGGTCCCACCTTGTAATATCACCTTTCTTTTCTCAATATTCTCTCTAAATGGAGAAGAGGTCCTCACTATTTGGGGGTCCCTCATCCCTGGATATGCTCAAAAAGTATAAACCCTGTAATGGACAATTATTTCATGTTATTGGTTTCCTAGCTTCTGAAGTCCTTTCCTATGTTTGCGGAATCCCCATCCCCCACTTTGGAGTCTTATGAGAGGTAGAGTCAAGCTCTTACAACAGAAGCTGCAAATGCCAGATTCCCCCTTGACAGGCCTCCACAGCTGTTCCAGACTAGAATTCAGAGATAACCCACAGTATTCTCTTACAGCAGAGTCACAGCACTGTGACACATCTGGGGCCCACAGGCTATCAGTATATTGGGGCAAGCCCAGAAATGCTCTCACCAGACCTGTTCTGGGACCCACTTCAGCAGGGTAGCCTGAACCTGGCTCTTCAGCCTTCCCAGCCATCTGACCTCTTCTACCTAAGCAGCCACATTTGGACTCTGTTGCTTGCAACCACAAACCCGGATGTGGCCTTTCAACCTAGCAAAATGCACAAATGCAAATGAGTTGCACAGACCTTTGGGCAAGTCACAGACTAGCAAAGTTCCACCCACCTGCCAATAGCAGCCCAACTGGCACTCCTATGATTTGTTAGGGAGAGATCATGCCCACAGGAGCTTCCTCCCTCCTCTGGACTCATTCATGCCTCAGTGAGCACTGACTTCTGCTCCCCAGTACTGCCCAGTGTATCCGTTTCTCTTGAAACTCCTATGCAGTATCTTTGCTCAGCTTCTTAGCACCTCCCTTCTGGTTTACTGCAACAGCCTCCTGGAGATCTCCCTATGTTCGGACTTGTGCCTCCAAAGGATTCATCAGCATACCCCCAGGGTTGATCAGGTGACTCTTCAATTAAAATCTTAGGGCTCCAAGTAGCCATCACTACGAAACACCTCAGCAAGAGAGACCATCAAGGACTGTGGTTGCCATGTGTTCAGCCTCAGACCTATGCCTGGTGCCTTCCCTGACTGCCCCCATGGCCGAAGGAGGTGACATTGCAGAGACATAGGGGCCCCTAATTCCAGCATCTAGATTTTATGGAAAACAGCTCAATTCTCAAATATTGTCAACTACATCAAAAAAAACCTTGAATATTGTGATAGACAAATAAAACACATCTACAGGCTACTATGGCCCATGGGCATCTAGTTTATGACCTCTGCCTGCTGTCTGCGTCATATTTGTGAATATGTTTTCTCTAAACTTGGATGGTTCTCCCTGGATTGGTAGGTAAACTCCTTGTAAATGTTTCTTCAAGGAATGAAGGCACAAAGATGGTGTGAAGAAGGTGAGAGGAGGGGAAGCAAGGAGAGGAGATGAAAAACAATGGTGCATGAAGCCTGAGATCAGGTCAGACTTGCTGCTCTTTGCACTGGCATGTTTCCACGGGGGAGTGGGGGGTGGGGGCTGGGGGGGGGCACTGGGGCAGGCACTGAAGGAGGGATGCCAGGCTGCAAGCTGGCAGATGGAGGGCAGAACTCAAATCAAGGAGCCAACTGATTAAACATCATTTAAGAGGCACATTTTTATATGCATTTAAAATAGTTTAAAGTAACATAAAGAGAGGACAGAGTTGTTAAACTTTTAACTCCGTTTCACAGACTAGGAGAATAAGCTAACATTTCAGGGGCTGGAAATAGAAAGCAAATTGCTTAATCCCAGCTTCTGCAGTTTCTTCCATAGAGAACTACAAAACAGTTAAGGGAGGGTGGAGGACTAGCTATCAGCAGGGCCAGAAATTACACTTGTGTTTTTGAGAAGAATAAAACGTCTGTGCATATTTAAACTTCTACTCCAGCTTCATAATTCAAATTTAAAACTCAAAAACTTTGGTTGACTTCCCTGACTGTTGCTGGCAATCCTTCTCTGATATTATTGTTGCTGGTAATCCTTAAGTACAGAGAAAATGAAATGATTTTCCAGAAGACAGCTGGATTATTGAGGCCAGGGAAGCACAGAGTGTTCATCTGGGACACAGTGGCTGACCAGTCAGTCCACAGATACTCAGAACTCAAGCCAGAAGCAAGAACCCGGTTGGGAGTGAAATCACCACCACCACCACCAGGTGGGAAGTAAGGATAGATGAAGGAAACAAGTTTGTAAATGCAGTTTGGATGTGTTCTATGACTGACTCTAAAAGAATAACTACAGAATAGTTCCTACCCATCTCTAAGTGTGTACTTGGCCTCCTGAGGCCTCCCCCACTGCTCACCGGCTGGTTCCTTGTCATGTTGGTCTGTATGTGATAGCAGCACCTAAGAGCCGCCATGCTCCCTGCCATCCTCTATCACATCCCCTCTCTCACTGTCTTCATCATACTTAACAGCACCTAAAGTTGCTTTATTCATTTGCTTGCTTTTTTGATTGATCTTGAAGCAGGAGTTGCGCCCATCTTTCTCATTCCCTTCTGTGTCCCAAAAGCCTGCCATGCAGTCCAGTCCATGAAGAAGTAACCACTGAATAAAAAATGATGAAACAGAAGGGAAGATGCTCTCTGGCACTCTGCTGGTCAAAAAAGATTATTCCCCATAAACGACTGTCAGGGGACAGGATATGCAGGACGACTCCTGCAGAGCCGCTCCCAGACCACACTAAGGTCCTCAAGGGTGATGGCGCCTCCGGATCGATGTCCTCCCACCCACACCAAACTCACATGGTCACACTGAAATGCAGAAAGTCAACTCCCTGGCTGCAAAAAAGCACCTGAGCACAAAAGAATACTGCTTCTAAGGCAGGAAATATTTTGAGTTTATTTTTGAAACATTTCTCTTAGTATTTCAGGATACCATGGAATCTGAGAACACTCCCCAAACAGATGAAAGAGGGACAACTCCTGATCAAACAGCAGTACAAGACCATGGAGGTGGGAGAATGTTAATTCTTCCTAGGTCAGAAAGGACTTTCTGGGTTTCAAAACCATGGGTGAGGGGGAGAATTCTGGTGGATTCCCTGAAGGGTTAAATCTCACAGACTTTCTCAATGTCATTTGGCCATGGGCTTAACCAGTTTGTATTCATAAAAGAATCTGATAATACTCTGCTGTGTTCTTAGAACATTGCCCTAAGCATCTGTTCCTTCAAGATGAATAAAACTGTAATGTTGAAAAGAGAACTATTCAGAGAGTGGTGTAGAGGAGAAGACTTCGGCTCCCTCTGTCCGTCAGCCCCACAGCCATACTTACCTCCCTCAGAGCGACTCCTCTGTGAGCTACCTGGGACCCATTTGGGCAGCAGAGTCTTCCTGTCTTTCGCACTTAGTTTCCACTACAGGATCTAGCATCTTGATAACAGCAGATGTTCAATCCCATAATTTGGTAAGCAGGAGAATGGACAGAGGAATGAATTATGCAGGCAGTCAACTCAGGGGCTGCCCTAAGGAAACGGTGGCATCTAAGCACAGGTCGTCCAGCCACTTGCACCTGTGCCCCTAACACAGTGCCTCTCCAGCTTCTAGGCCCCATTCCACTTTTTGATAATGATCCAGCTCCAGATCACAGGCCTCAGGAGAATCTGAGTGGAGAACTCTGGACCAGGGTCTGCAGTGGGGATCTCAGGGGATGGCACCTCCTGGAGACATTTCTGGTTGTCACAGTGGCGGAGAGGGTGCTCCTGGCATCTAATGGGTAGATATCTGGGATGTTGCTAAGCCTCTTGAAATGCTCAGGACACCCCACAGCAAAGAATCGCCGGCCCCAAAAATCAACAGTGCAGAGCTGAGAGGAGCCCAGGTTCTTTTCGCCTCGAACTACAGTCCTTTCTCAACTATATTCCCTTATTTGCCTAAGGAGAAAAGAGCTATCCTAAAACAATGTCAGCCATGCCAAGGCAGATGTTGTCACTGTAACCACTGATGGGACAAATCCAAGAACACTAATAGCAGTGTCTTATTTGCACTTTTCTGTTTGCAAAAATGTCTTCTAATAAATTCTCATTTACTTCTTCCAGGAATCTTGGAAGTCATTGGGGGAGTTACCACTATATTCATTTTAGAGCAAATAAGGAGATGAGATGAATTAACCACCATCCTGATGAACTGAGGCAGATAAAGAAACAAACACAAAAACATTAAGTGACTTGTTCAAGATCACACCTGGGAAGCAGCAGCATGGAAGAGGCACCCCAAATCAGGCTTTCTCATAGCCCTGCCCCTCTTTCTTTCACAACAGAGGGCTTCTCATGGAAAAGTGATGCACCAACAGAAGTGTCTTCCTCCCGTCTCCATAAGCAAGTTTCCCATGAAATATTGGATAGCATCCATGTCCATCAGGCGGGATGCTTTCAGAGGACACAACAGTGAGGAAGGAAGCAGCCAATAGACTGGACATCTGGGTACCAGATGAATTCAACCAACCAGGCAGTGAGTGGAGGAAAAATGTCCTGCCCTGAAATGATGGCACTTCAGCCCACACTTAGGTTCATCAGGTTGGTCATAAGAACATGCACAGGGAGAAGCATTTGGGTCTGATTTCTCTGACATAAATGCTTGGCTGGAGACACTAGATTTTTGTTTTTAACAGGGTATTGTAGTACCCTGTTATGAAATAACAATGAGAATAGGAGCTCTCCTTATAGGCCCTTTTTGCCAAAAGACCTGGGGGGCAGGGGGGGGCGGTCAGACCTCTGAGAACTTTGAATCAACTAGGAGTTCTTAGAGGCTCCACAGAAACATGACATCTGCATGCAACAGCCTGCTTAGTTTAACCCTAATCTTACTAGTAGAGACACTTACTGGATTGAGCTTGAGTAGCACAGCGAGGCACTCTCTGTTGTGGCTGTGAGCCAGACAACGTGGCTCTAGGCCCAGGCTCTGCCACTCACCACTGGATGACTTTGGGCAGGTCATGTACCTCTGTGCACCTTATCTAAAAAATGGGCATGAAAATAACAGCAGCTACTTCATGGGGTTGTGGTTAGGATCAGATGAGTTACCCTATGTGGTAAAGTCTCAAAATAGGCCCTGGTATACCAGAAGCTCATTAGTGATTACACTATTGGCCAGTTCAGAATATCTATTTGGGAACTGCACAAAAAACAATGAAAAGACAGTTTTAGTTGCCTGCCTTTTTCCTCTACCCATGTCAAACATAAAGGAAGAGGGGAGTAGGCTTTTCCTATTTTGCAATTAATTTGGAATTCTGGGAAGCTTTTCAGGTTATTCTTCAGTATGTTTACAATTCACTTGGGATGAACTGCTATCCTGGCTCAAAGGAAAGACTTCTACTATCCTCAAAATTAATGAGAACTGGGCTCCAAACCCAGTTATGCCACATTCTAGCCTTAGTCATGCTACTTAATCTCAGCAAGTTTGCATTTCCCAGTCCGTACAAGAGGATTCAGACAGACTGACCTCTTAGGGCTATAGTGAAGTTCAGACTTCATAAACTGCAGGTACATGGCATGAGGCTCAAAAATAATAGATCACAACTGCCATGTTCTTTATTTTCTCAGCATCTTTAATTGGCCAAAATAGAGAAGGCTCTTTCCCTTTCATTCTCTGTGTAACATGCTCTGTACACCTGAGATGGGTACGATGTTTTGCCACACAGCAGACTGGAATATACTGATGAGAGGATCCTCCTTGAGGACATGAAATATAAACAAAAACTGCTACTCCCCAAAAGCAGGGGCAACAAAAGCAAAAATAAACAAGTGGGACCACATCAAACTAAAAAGCTTCTTCATGGCAAAGGAAACCATCAACAAAATGAAATGGCAATCTACTGTATGGGAGAATATAATTGCAAATGATGTATCTGACAAGAGGTTAATATTCAAAATATATAAAGAACTCATACACCTCAACACCAAAAAAACAAACAACCCAATTAAAAAATGGGCAGAGGACCTGAATAGACACTTTTCCAAAGAAGACATACAGCTGGCCAACAGGCACATGAAAAGATGCTCCACATGGCTAATCATCAAGGAAATGCATATCAAAACCACAGTGAGATACCACCTCATACCTGTCAGAATGCCTAATATCAACAAGACAAGAAATAACAAGTGTTAGCAAACCCCTGTGCCCTGTTAGTGGAACTGTACATGAGCCACTGTAGAAAACAGTATGGAGGTTCCTTGAAAAAGTAAAAATATGACCCACTAATTCCACTCCTAGGAATTTATCTGAAGAAAACAGAACAAAACAAAAAACTAATTCAAAAGAGACATGTGCACCTATGTTTACTGCAGCATTATTTATAACAGCCAAGATATGGAAGCAACCTAAGTGTTTATCAGTAGATGAATGGATAAAGAAGATGTGATACACATACCCGTACACACACACACACACACAGGAATATTATTCAGCCATAAAAAAGGAATAAAATTGTGCCTTTTGGGACAACATGGTTGGACCTAGAGGGTATTATGCTAAGTGACATAAGTCAGACAGTGAAAGACAAAATACCATATGATTTCACTTGTATCTGGAATCTAAAAAACACAGATTCATAAATACAGAACAAACTGGTGGTTGCCAGAGGAGAATGGGGGTATGGGGCTAGGTTAAACAGGTGAAGGGTACTAAAGAAACTTCAGTTATAAAATGAATAAATCATGAGGATATAAAGTACACCATAGGGTATATAGTCAATAATATTATAATGACTTTGTATGGTGACAGGTGGGAACTACACTTATTGTGGTGAGCATTTCATAATGTATATAATTGTTAAATAATTTGCAGATAAATGTCAAATTGTCAAATCACTATACTCTCTACCTGAAACTAATATAAAACTGTGTATCAACTATACTTCAATAAAAATAAAAATAAAAAATACAGTAAAAATAAAAATTGCTATACCCAGAGCAGTCAGAAGAGAATCTACATCGTTTAGTTCATAAATTTTCTATGTCCAAGGATGGCCAGCTTGTGTGGGGTTGGAAAGAAATTTTGTCCAAGGCACCCCAGGGTAAACAAACTGAAAATTAAGTGTTTAGTTCCAAGGTAATTGAATATTTTCATTTATAAATGTTCTTAGAAAAGCATTTCTATGCTTAGCACCTTGTAGTTATTCCACTGATTCTGCAAATCAGCCATTGTCTTTTAAAAGATGGGAAAATATGAAGCCTAGCTCCTAGTCACATAGTAATATATGAGCAAACTAGTTAAGGCTTTTAATTTCTGGCTTCCAGAAATCTACTTTTCCTCCAACTAACCTTGTGACTTTGAACAAGGCCTTCTAATCTCAGCCCAAAACATCTGTACCCCAGCAGAATCCTTGGCCTGGACTGAACGCCCCTTCCAGGTTGTGTTCCTCATATCCCCTTATCCACCCTCTCCAAAGTCCCTGTCTCATCCTCTGGAGGCTCCAATGCTCCCTGCTCTGTGTCGCACTCTCCCTCCCTCCCTCTCTCTGCTCTCTCTCCCACACACACATACACACACACACACCCTGTGTTATGCAATACAGCAGCCATTAACTACAGTGGTTACTGAGTACTTAAATGTGGCTAATCCTAAATGAGATGTGACTTAAGTATAAAACACCAGACTTTGAAGACTTAGTACCAAAAAATAAGTCAGACTGTACACCATTTTATGAATAATTATATATATATTGGTTACATGTTGAAATGACAATATCCTGAATATATTTTTGTTAAATAAGATATATTAAAATTAATTTTACCTTTTTTTAAAAATGTGGTTACTAGAAAGCCTTACATCCCATTTATGGCTCACATTGTACTTCAGCTGGACATCGCTGGTCTATACTATAGGTCCTGTGAAGGTGCTATGTCTGTATTATCTACCACTGTATGTCCCCACACCCCACAACCAGCACAGCACACTTGGGGAATAGTAAATACACAATAAATATTTGCTAAATTAATGACATCTCTAAATCTGTCTATACGCAGTTTCTCTATCTCTACATTTGTAGCTAGGTGGCTTTATTTACAATATAAGATGGTTATGATAATAACATCATTAAGAAATTTATTACTTCCTTTGAAAAGGTGAAAATCATGATATGAATATGACTATTTTTGCTGAAGAGCCTGAAATTAATTTTGGACTCTTGGGCAATCATTTCTATTTCTAAATATGTTCTTTGAATTATAGTATAAAATACTACATTATTAAATGCTGAAAGACTTGGAGAGTGGGCAACTCAAGTGGGAAAAAAAGGTGAAAGAACCAAAGGGAAGCTGAGATATGACCACATTTACTGGGAAGGCAAGAAAGCCCACAAACTTGTGAAAGCACCCTTACTAATCTGTTTTCATTTAAAAAGAAGGCTCATGGTGCTGAGGGATTCCAGTGCTAATGGGGACAAAACGCAAGTGTTTATCCAAAAGAGAAATAGTCTGTTTCCAAATTTGATCACTGCCCATCCACAAAAAACTCACACACAGGGACTACAAATCTGGTTACCAAAAAACTTCAGACACACAGGCCCCAAACCCACAATAGTTATTTCATAAACAGGGTCTCCAGAACACAACAAACAGTGTGGGCAGGTGAAGACTTCAGCGGTCCGCGGCACGACCCCCTTGCGTTTTACCATCCCCACCTTGACTCCTAACTCTCCCAATCCCACTTACAAGTCTTCCGCTGAAAAGAACCAAACCCCCGCGAACAGCTGTGAAGTGACAAATTAAGAAGAACAGCCACATTGTTCTAGCCACCAGCTATGACCGCTGAGTGTGCGTGGAGGGGAGGGCGACTCTAATACAGTGTAGAGGAGAGGCAGAAAGCCAGAAACAATCTCTGACCCAGGACGGTTCCAGAGACCCGGGAAGACGTCCTTGTGTCTACAGGTTCTGTAAGTCTTCTCTTTAAACCAGCAGTGCCGGATCACTGCATCCTTCACCTTGTGTTTTAGAGGGTACACCCCAGACAACTCTCACCTGCAAAAGTGGGATAGGCACCTCCCAGGGGCGGGAACTACACACTACCCCGCAGCCAGGGAAGGGGTCTGGGGAAACCGCAGAGCAGAGGGTCGGGACCAGAGCAAGGAGAGGGGGCAACACAGAATTTCTAGAGGGTATAATGGGCCAACAGGTTGCCCCTGTTGCCGAAGTCACCAAGTCCGGGGTAAGCCAGCCCTGAGTCTGTTCACCCACACCCACGCCCCCATATTTAAAACAACACGGGAGCAGGCATGTCAACTTCTCCGCCCACAAAAAGAACTTATCTGTGCCCAGGAAAGAAGCAAATCTGAGGAGAAAGAGGAAATTACAGCAGAGCAGCCACCTTCCGCGACAGTTTGCTAATGTGTGGGTGGGGCCGCTCGGGCGCCGGGCTGAGGGGCGCTGGCGAGCGCAGGCCACCGGGTACGCAGACCGGCGAGTGCCCGCAAGGAGCCGGCCGCTTCGCGGCAGAGACGCGCGGACGCGCGGGGCCGCGGCCCTGGGGCCGGAGGCTCGGAGGGGGGGCACGGGGCCGCGCAGAGCGGGGCGCACGTTACCTTGTTCATCCCATTCCCCATGGCGGCGGGCCGCGAGCGCGCGGGCTGGCCGGCGGGCGGGCGCGCGGGCGGGGAGGGCCGGGCCGGGCGGCGGCCACGCCCCACCCCCGGCTCCAGGCGCTCGCACCCCGCGGACCAGGCCCCCGGCGGCCGCACCGGACTGAAGCGGCCGGCCGGGCGGAGACAGAGCGCAAGCGCGCCTGCGGTCCCGGCGGGCGAGGGTCGCGCAGGCGCCGCCCCTCCCCGGTCGCGCGTCACGGCCCGCGCCGAGAATCTGGCCTTTACCCTGGGGACTCAGCGCCTGTTACGAGCAGTCGCCACCCCGCCTGGGCTGCCTGCGTGAATCAGGTGCTAACCAGAGCCTGGCCATGGCCTCCCTGCCCGAGTTTCCTGAGTGCGATAGATGAAGGCTGGGCTGTGGTATTCCTATGGCCGTGCCCCACCCACGAAGACCGAGAGAGGTGACTCCTCTCTCGGGGGAACCTCTCTCGGGGGACCTGACCTCCCCAGCCTGGGGGATCAGAGGGCTTGTCTCCGACCTCATGATATGGCCTTTGCACGTCTATTGGGTCCCTTTCTTCAGATGGTAAACTGGCTCCAGCAGGTGCCACGGGCGTGTTGATGGAATGTTTAAAGGAAGGACCCCATCCTTGCTAAGAAACGTGGTGTCTACACAGTTCTGTTTGCAGTGGACACCTTCTAACCTGTAGCACAACTGTGGAACATTCCATCACCTTACCCAACTTTTTACCCTCCCTGGGTTTGGAATCCCTGAGCTAGGGGTTTCTCAGTTTCCTGTTTATATCCTTAACAGTGCCTGCATGTAGTAGGTGCTTAGTGAAAGTTTGTTAAATGAACATATGCGTTAATCTCACAGCCAGGTCACCCTAACGACCTCATTTCATTTCATCTGTTACTCCTTGCTCCCAAGTTGCAGCCACTCTGGCTTTCTGTGCCCTCTGAACCTGCCACACCGGATCAGGCACTTGTCATGGGTGTGTTCTCTACCCAGACATGTCAGTCCTTAGCTCTTTGTGAAGCTGGTTCTTGTCTTTGAGGTTGCAGCCCAATGTCACCTTCTCAAAGAGGCTTTTCCAGACCACCCAATTTAAAGTAGATCGGTCACTATTATTTCACACTGATCATATTTTTTCACAGCCTTTACCATATTTATTTGCCACATTTTATCTCTCTTCCTAGAAAGCAACCGCCAGAGGAAAAGGACCTTGTCTGTCTCATTCACTACTGTAGCCACATGGACCGGGACAGTATCTGGCACAAAATATGGGTCCAGTAAATATTTGTTGAATAAATTAATGAATTCCAAGGGGCTGAGAAAAGAGCAGTGAGGTTCTGAGGAATGCTGACAGTTTGAAAAGAACTTGCAGGCTCCATCTTATTCATTTCTCTCCTTGTATTCCTCATCTGGGTAACAGTGGGTGCCCGGACCCCACACATAGGAGCCCTTGTTAAGTGTGCACCCATATTGTCTCCTGCAGGTAGGATGGGACCCAGACTGGGCAGCTCCCTTCCTGCCCCTTTGGGAATGTTTCTTTGTGCCATCTTCACTTCCTCTTCTTCCTCCCTCCTCCCATTTACTCCCATCCTACCTCCCTGCTTCTCCCAATCATTATTTTTGCTGCCTTCCTGCTTATAGACAACACAGCATGAGCAGTGGACTGCATGGGGAAACCCAAGACCAACTCTGTTCCTAAATCTCAGAACAATCTTATGCAAGATGATCAACATTTCTGAACCAGTTCTTCCTCCTTAAAATGAGAGCATTGGACTGTGAGTTTTTTGAAGGTATCCAGCAATCAATGAGCTATTTCTCTTTCCCTCCACACAACTTCTGTGTTACTGCTTCTAACAGTCAAATGAGTATTCAAGAACACTATCAGTTCGTAAGTTGGTACTTGCCCGTGAATGACAGATCCATACCCAATTTTTCTTCTGCTGTCCATTTGGAACATCTCCTTTCTCTTATTCACTTCTTATAAACTTTTCTAGCTCATATCATCTGCTTAACAATCTCTGCTAGGCTTGGAACCTCCCATGCCTATCTCCTGACAGGCAAAATTGGCACTCTGGCCCAGTTTCATTATGGTCCTAAAAGATCCACATGCTCAGAGCTCATTTCAAATCCTCAAATTTTTCTTTTTGGTTAAATGAGAAAAGAAGAAACCAAAAGTCAGAAGAGTCAGGTTTCTAGAACTTGTTCTGTGTGTGTGTGTGTTTTGTGGTGGAAGGTGAGAAGGTGAGTTGTCCATAAGAGACTGTCTTCCTGCACCCCCTCCACTCTATTCTGGAACCCAACCCCACCTTTCTCCATCATAACTAAACAAATATTAGTTTGTCACATCTTGCAATTCTGTGACTAAAGTAAAGGAAAAGGGAAAGTCTAATCCAATTTGGCAATAATCTTGGTTTCCTTTCTCTTCACTGTCCTAGTCTCAACTCAGAGATTTTCAGGTTCAGCTCTCAAGATGAACAGGTGACCTGCCCATTTCCATGCTCCTTCCTGTCTCCCTTCTTTTCTTTCCTATAGCTCCTGATTATGGGAAGAAGAGAACTCCTAGAGGAAGCAGGCATGTTTAACATCCGAAGTAGAATCTATCCATTTTCATTCTTTCATTCAAAAATGTTTAAGGCATCATAGGCCTGGTAGAATTTCACCCCATGTAAGATTTTTTTACTTCCACTTTCCTTCCTGTCATTTTCCTGTCTTTCAGCATAGCCAACACTACAAATTTTGGCAACAACTCCCAAACAAGTAGAGCCTTCATGTGTGCATAATGAGGATTGGCCTACTGGTCATGTGGTCCTGCTGGTCCATACAAATGTGGTTAGTGGTGTATTAGTGAGCAATGCCCTTGAACTTTAATGTAGGAGTGTGTAAAAGCCCACAAGCAGAAGCTCAACCGCAAGAGTCAGCCAGAGCATTAAGAGTGTTACCGATAATTTCAGAGAATTGAGATAAACTTCTGCCCAAGTGAGTAGTAGTTATGTAATCTTCCTTGGCCTTTTGAACATACTGTGACCCAGAGTTTCTCACCCTTGGCACTGCTGACACCAGAGGTTGGATAATTGGGAGCGGGGGTGGGGGGAGAGGATATTTAGCAGTATCCCTGGCTTCTACAACTAGTTGCTAGTAGCCCCCCCCCCTCAGTTTACAACCAGGAATGTCTCCTGCCCTTGGAAAGCAAAATGTACCTCCTGCTACTATTATCTGTACAATGGAGCCACAGGGATGAGATCTTTCAGGGAAGAAATCTCTCTCTTTCTTTCTGCCACTCTTTCCCTCTTTCTTCCACTAGATAACCAGTTAAATCTATACTAGTAGATATTGTTTGTCCTTTGCAGAAATCTTAGGCTACACTGTTAAATAAGACAAATTATGAACAAGAAGTTAAAATGGAGAGCTCATCTAGCCAAAGCATGACTGAAAGTAAAACAAACCTAGAACCTAATGAATTGTGGAAAGAAGAAGGGTGGAGTCTAGAACTACCAAAGCAAAAGCACAAAACATCTCTGTTTCTCCAGAACTATCCAGAAAGAGGATCTGGTCTACTTGAGGCCCTGCAGAGCAGCATGACCATGAGATGGGTCCCTTGGTGACCTCAGCCTTTAAAAGACCACCAATTTCCAGCCCTCCAAGCTAGATGATGAACATGGTATCCTCCTTCTGCTTAGGAAGTTTGGGGATCTTGGATCTCAGAGCACAGGCATCTGGAGAGGATGGAGTCAGGTCAGGATAGGAGGCATGGATATTCAGGTAGGTGAACAGGGCAGAAATATAGGGATGGAAATTTCTGGCCAGAGGTAAATGGACATATGCTGGCAGGCATGCAGTTGGGAGTCAATGAACTTTGTCAGCATGTAGCATTCCTGGGAAGGTTGGCAGAGGCAAGGCCAGTGGGGGAGGAATGGAGTTATAGAGCAGAGCCTCAGGCACAGGTTAATAAGACAGAGCCCTGGTTCCTAGAAATTGGGTGGAAGGTGACACTGTTGCGGGCCTACAGTCGTAACACATATGCCTGTGTATTGTCAAAACACCAAGTTTTCAAAAGTGTAAGCTTTGCAAGGATGGGGCCACTTGTCGTCAATCTTAGAGTAACCCAGAACTTAAAATAATTCCTAGTATGTGGAGAAACATTCAGATGTTTGTTGATTAAGGAGAGAAAACACAGCCATGAGTCTGTTGCATTTGTCCAGGTGTGAAGCTCACAAATAATTCATGCCAGATACTCCACCATACTGCAGCTGCCTATCTCTCCTTTTCGAGAGTGATGCAGTCTCTGTGTGGGATGGCTCTGGGATCTAGGAGTGACCAAAGTCCCATTGTCCTTTGTTTTTGGAATGGATGCAGTGCACTGGGGCGACAGAGAGGGAGGGGGAGTGGGTCCTCTGCCCCTTCGTTTGCAGCTGCAGCTGTAGTTGGTTGAGCCCAGCACTTTCGTAGCCCCACCCTTGACACCCTTGTTGTTCTTTGAGCTTTGGTTAAGAAACCATTCCTGGTTTATGAATATCCATCTTGCAGGCTAGCTACAGTTATTTTCCTTATCAGGAATGGTTGACTTGACCAATGTACTTCCTTAACTCTGCAAGGAAGATCTGCCTGAGACAACAAACAGGTTCCTTAAGTTTTCATAGTTGATGATCCCAGCACAAAACAGCTGCTGATATGTGAACCACTTACGTCTTTTTAGAGTCAGTAGGATAGTGGTCTTTATAATCTGTGTCTGACAGGACTGGTATTAGAGACAACTTGGGCCTTTCTTTCTCACCCTGACTCACCTGGGCACAAAGAGATACAGCCAGGAGCTGTGACCAGCTGCCTTCTATGGAGTGCTGTGCTTATGGTCTCCAAAGCTTCTTAAAACCCTATTCGGTGGCCCATGGCCTGCAATCTAGTAGAGGGTGGGATGGTTCTCCAAGCGAAGTGGGTTAGAGGAGCTCATTGTTTGCATTGACCACACCTGCACAGCCAGCCCCCCTCTGGGGGCTCACTTCTGCTTCTTCAAATGCCTGCAGGGGCCGGGGACAGCCCACATGTGAAGGCATGGGCAAGCTGGCCAAGGAAGCCCTGGCTCTGAGACATGATAGGGCAAGGACAGTGGCCTCCGAGAACCTGCCACCCTCTGCTGAATGTTCCTTTAGAGCTCTTCCCTAGTGAAGAGCTCTGTATAGGTTCGTTCTGTTTGTTTGTTTTCACCCTTTTTGTGAAACAGAAATTGAACTGGGTCTGAGGCATTACATCTTGTCTGGGTGGGGGCCTGGCAGGAGTGGGGGTTTCCTCAGAGAATGGAATGTCCCAAGAGAAATTTCACTTATTGTGAGAGGGGAAATCCATTTCATATGACAGAATGGTGTCACTATTTAACACTCTGTTGGGTTTTACATCTGTTAATATTTATCATTAATTTGATTAGTCATTCATCAGCAAAACCCTGTGAATTATGAGAAAACCGTCATAAATAAAGCACTATTCAGGCCCAACAACAGACCAGGGTGCCTGGATTTCTCCCTGAACCCCTTTTGGTCTGCAGAGACCACGTGCCCACCCAGCCGACATCTCACCTAGAGCTCCAGCATGTTAGTCAAAGGCCAGCTTTACCATTTTCATCTGACCGTATCCTCTCTATGCTGGGCTTCCCCTTCAAGTCTGCACAGGTGCCCGTGCAAGAACCACAGCTGCAGAGATGATGGGCTTGCCTCATGAGGTGCCCTTGATTCACAGGGAGGAAAGGCCTTTTTTTCTCTCTCACTCTCACATACTCAGTAACCTCTAAAAAGGGCAAGAAAGTTGGAGGCAAAGCCTGACCCAATTCAGCAATGCACAACTTGTACACTGTACGACTAGAACATCAAAAACATTTTTTTGGCTTTGTAATGACATCAATTTCTCCTTCATTCTGCTCAAAATGCAAGGGGGTGCTTATTTTGCCTCTGTTGTAATGAAAGGGTACCTGATGGTCCTGGTCAAAGGCAGCTTTTGTCTTGAAGGTGACATGAGATCTCTGTCTTTACAGACAGAAAGCTTTGTGACTTTTAAATGGCAGCTCGCCCTCCTGCTTGTTGAGGTTTTGTAGGGCAGCCCAACATGTGGGCAAGTTCAATGGATGAGTAGAAAGATAGACAACTGATGGATAAGACAGAGTGATGATGCAATGCTTTTAGAAATATTTACAACTTAAGATGAGCTTTCACTTTTAAAATCTCACTATTTTGTTGCAGCCGTAACAACCAAACAAATGGGACAGGAAGCTCTCTGCCTTGCAGTTATTTTACTCAAGCTATGGAATGAAGCTTCTTTTTTGCTGTAAAAGTGTGTGTGGTTTTGTTTTTGTTTTTTTCCTTTTCTTGAATAATAGCTACTCTAGAACTTCAGAGTCAGTTTAAATGTTGCTTCTGATTGCCAGGATTATATAGCTGACTACTACAGGGCTTGCCAAGGTAACATGTCTAACTAAGTGGTCAGCAGAATTACTTTAAACAGACTATGCTCTCTTCTAGTTATTAAGTGTAACAGTTTCACAGGGTCAGGACAATAATCTGTTGGCCCTCTTTACCTGCTCTTAGGGAAACAGTTTGCATCAGTCACTTTCTCTTCTTTTTAATTTTGTAGAATTTCTTATTTCTAAGATGTTTAGTAATCACATAAAAAGAGGGGAGGTTTGGTTCCCTGACTTGGTAGAAAGCATCTTTCGTGTGGGTGACCAACTTTCCCTGGTTTTAAAACTGAAAGTCCTGTCTCCTAGAAAGCCCTTTAGTCTTGGGTATCCAGGACAACTGCTTACCCTAGAACGATGGTGTATTTCAGGAAAATACACATTACCTTTAAATTAGAAAAAATACTTAGTTATCATTTAAACACCTTCCTCTTTATTTACCAATAGTTCCATGTGTGAAATGTTGAAAAGGATCAGCTGCCTGGCATTCCTGGGCAGGGCCAGGCAGTGAGCAGCTGCTGTGTGTACAGGGCAGTAACTGGTCTCTCCCTAAAAGTTGTGGCAGGCAGTTGATACTTTCCAGCAGGGAGATACGGGCTGAAGAAAAATCAATGCCAGTATTTCTCCCTGGAGAAAGATACATTTTGATCTTTCCCTAAACAATTTAATAGTTGGGGTAGATTCCATCCGAGTATTTTCCCTAGAAACTATCTCAGAAGAACCATGAGAACCTACTAGATTTTCCTTGTAATATTCAATTGAAAAGATCACAATGCTTGAAAAAGTATTTATTTCAAAGGAAATAGACATTCTCATAAGAGTGGTTAGATTCTCATAAAGTAGAGGGTTTTGAGTACACAAGCACATTGGTTAATCTCTCTCTTTTGAAAACCCCAGCTGCCTGCTGTCCTCTATGCAGTCACTGCTCTTCAGGTAACATGGCCTCAGTGTCCTTGTGCACAACCCATCTCTAAGCATTGAGGTGGCTTTTTTATTCATTCAGCTAACATTTATTGAAAACCTACCATGCCATAGCCATTGTGCCAGAAGCTGAGGATGCAGAAATAAAAACACTGCCCCCTCATTTAACTTGTATTTATTTATAAGTCCATGGGAAAGAGGAACTTTTGCATAAGTAATTTCCATGTCATGTTGTATAGTCTGTGTTTGTAAAGCCTGCCGTGGGAGCTTTAAAGAGAGAACTCTTAGAGCTACCTCAGCTGGTGGTTCTTTTCTATAGAAATAGGCATCCTATGGTTCTGTATTTCTGCCTTGCAAGTTGTTTCCAAACATACACACTCGTGTTTCTAGCACAATTTCAGTTATTTAGAGCCAGGATTATAAGACTGGCCTGTCTGAGTGTCCCCTTCTGGGACTCTTGCTTCATAAAGTATCATTCCCAGAAGTATCGTAATATAGAGAATGACGCAGGTGCCTTATGGCCAGACATGGTAAAGGCAGTACCAGACTGGCTGCTGCTTACAGAACAAAACGGCTTTCAGTGGCTTCTCACCTCTTAACATCCCCACCCCTAATTTTGCCCTTTATGGGATTCTCACAAGTACCATTTTCAAGGGAAGCCTTTGGACGTTAGAGAACCTGCAAATAAATAAAAGCAGCCCAATTATATGTATGTACACAGGCTTGGGAAATAGTCAGCTTTGTGGAGGGAAACCTTTTTTTCCTACATTTCTTGAGGAAAACTGGCCTTAAGAGATAGCTGATTGGTAATGACCTAAATCAGTAAACCAAATTTGACTATAATAAAGAAAACTGAATTGTAGAACTTTACAAGCTGGTGAAGATGATCATTCTAGTCTAAGCCACCTGGCTCCTGAAGCACTGCAACATTAGGTGATTTCTTAGGGCCACACAGATAGGCAGTGTCAGAACCCCCCCTTGGTATCCAGGCCCCTGCCAGGATTCCACCTTCCCACTAACCAGCAGCAAGAAGGCTGACCCCCGCACATCTTAGAACCTTCAGGACTTTAATCCTGCTCCTGCTCCAGGCTGCTTTTGTTTTTGTGGGTCAGTACCATGACATAGTGATATTTTGGACATTTACCCCTAGAAGGCTGGATGAGATTCCAGCCAAAGGCAGGAGGACAGTTGCTTCAGGTGGATGGAGAAATGTGAGCAGCAGCACAGAGCCTGGCAGCACAGATGCCTTCTGGCTGGCAAATGCGTGGTGGTGATGGGCTTACCAGGAGCATGACAAAGTAAAGGCAGGTCCAGGCTGTGTGGATGCCCTGACTGCCTCATCTCTCTGAGAACTGTGCTTTAGGGAGATTAATCTGTCCTTTGTTCTGGATATCAGGGAGATGAGGGGCAGTGAGATCCATTAGGCAGCTATTCCTATCATCTAGAGACGATGCATTAGGGAATAAAGAAGTAAGACTGGAAAGAGGTGCTGGGGGAAAGTGGGGCAGGGGGCATGGTCAGCGATTAAACTTTACAGCATTGAGCACCTGCTCTGCGCTAGACACCAGACTAGGCCTTGAGGATGCAAAAATAAAAAGGCATGATTTTTGCCCCCAGGGAACTTGCAGTTCCATCAGGAACATGGGCAAGGAGTCAGACAGTTGCCATATTATGTGTTAAGTGTTGGGGCAGGAGCCAGAAGGTGGCTAGGGTTGCTCACAGAGAAGGCACTGCATCATGTCTCAGCAAAAAGCTGGAGCCAATCCAGCAACCACATGCAGAATCACTTCCTGAAAGGTATATCAAGATTGAGAAAGCCCAAAGTAACTGCTGAGGCAGTGGGAGACAAGCACAGTGGGAAACTTTGCCATCCCTTGGCCTGTAAGGCAGAGGAAGAATGGAATGGTTGGGACCCAGCAAGAGCTGGAGCTGTGGCAGCAGGCCACCTGATTGGAGCTATAGTTGTATGAGGAGGGGGTTTAAGGATGAATTGTGTTCCCCAAAATTCTTATGTTGGAGTGCTAACCCCCGGGACCTCAGAATGCGACTGTATTTGGAGACAGGGCTTTTAAAGAGGTGATTAAGTTAAAGTGAGGTCATGGGGGTGAGCCCTAATCCAATGTGACTGGTGTCTTCATGTGAAATTAGGGATTCAGACCCACACAGAGGGAAGACCCCATGAGGACACAGGGAGAAGGTGGCATGTGCAAGCCCAAGAGAGGCCTCAGGGGAACCAGCGCTGCTGACACCTTGATCTTGGACTTCCAACCTCCAGACCTATGAGAAAAAACTCTGTCATTTAAAGAAATAAGGGGTGTTGCTGGCCCAGCCTGTGGTATGTTGTTATGGGAGCAGCCCTAGCAAACTAGTACAGAAAGGGAAGCAGCTTCTATCAGAAGTGGGACTTGAATTGGGAGACTGCGGGGAGGAGACACCCCGGCCTCTCCAGAGCTCTCTGACCTCACCTAAATGCCGAACCCACCTGGCAGCCAGCAGAAGAGCCAAGCGATTTGCTCCATATATCCAGGTGTAGTCTTCTAGGGCAGCTGTAGGACAGAGAAGGATAAGAATTACTCTGGGGGACAAATAGAAAACGATCAGCAAAGACATCTAATCAAGTCTCGAGAAAGCAAGAAAGGCTACACAGAGGAGGTGACTCTTGAACTAAACCTAGAATAAAAAATGAATTAATATGAATAAAGTACTCAGAATTCTACTGGGCCCATAATAAAAGTTATTTGTGTTGTTATCATTTTTTACCACCAGAGCCTTTTTATTTATTGTTTCTAGATAATAAATTAAATTTAGATTAAAAATAAGTTTAAGAAAAACCCTTCCTACAGATAAAATTAGGTTCTTAGGTTGAATAAATAGCTAAGCCAGCTTTCACACTCAGGCTCGCCCTGCTCAAAAGCCCCAGGACTAGTTGCATCCCTGTGGGTACAGTCATCAGCTGGCTCTGAAAGAAGATGTGCTAGACACAGGCATGCTGTCAGGAGAGACAGTGGCAACTTTGGGGACCTGAGGTGGTTACCAAGGTGAGGGTATAGAGCACAAAGTGGGGAGAGGCCAGGCATGGATGGCAAGGAGGCAGGGCCAGATTAGAGACATGGCCATTTGCCATGTCAGAAGGTTTGGACTCCTCAGAGACCACAGGGCGTCTTTGAAGGATGTGGATTTTAGAATAAGCATCTTGAGGGCATTGGGAGGAATGTCATAGTCTAAGAGACGGGACTGAAGATGGGGAGATCAGCTAAAATGCCTATGCAGAAGGCAGGTGAGAAATGGTAAGGGTTCTAAATAGAGATTGGCAGTGGGGTGGAGAAAAGAGCTGGCCAAGGAAAAGAGGAGAAAGAACTCACAGGACTTGAAGACTAATTGGATGTAGGAAGTGGGGAAGCGAGAGGAGCACAGGGCTGCTCCCAGGTTCCTAGCCTGAGAAACTGCATGTGTGCTTTGTGGATAACAAAGCCTGGGAACACAAGAGGAACACGCTTGGTGGGAAAATGATGTATGCTCTTCGGACACATGTTTCAGATGCCTCTGAGCTATCTAAGTAGAAAAGGTAGAGCCACATTACATAAGAAGTTTTGTTAAGTATCTTACAACAGAAATCACAGTATGTTGATTCCTTTAAAAATAATGATTGTTCTTCTTACATTTGGTATGAGAGATAAGCAAATACAACTATGATTAGGTCATAGTTATAAGCATATTATTTCAATAACTTTTAAACAAGCATTTATAGAGTTTTGTATAAAGTCCTGTAATAAGTGTTGGGGGATGGGAAGGTAACAGTGACAGATGAATAAGACAGAATCTTCTAGGAAAAGCTCAGGGAGTCACAAAAGTGAAACAAAGGAGTGACCCAAAGAGGATAGGAGTGGTGGGTGAGGAATAAATGCACATGGTACATGTCAAGATTCCCAATAAATACTGTATGACTCCACTGATATGAGGCACCTAGAATAGGCAATTCTTAGAGACAGAGAGTAGAATAAAAGTTATGGGGGAATGAGGTATGGGGAGGTAGTGTTTGGAGATGATAAAAAGTTGTGGAATGGGCGGTGGTAATGGTTGCACAATATTGTGAGTGTACTTAATGCCACTGAATTGTACCTTTAAATGTAGTTAAAATAGTAAGTTTTATGTTATGTATATTTTATCACAATACAATAAGCTTAAAAATCTTACAAAATAGTCCCAGGCTCAGATTACTTTACAGGCAGATATCCCTAACATTTAACAAAGAAGTAGTACCAGTTTTACAGTCTTCCAGAAAATAGAGAGAGAACACTTAATCCATTTTGTGAAGCCAGCATTGCCTTGGCACCAAAACCAAAGGCAATGCAAGAAAAGAAAACTACAGGCCAATTGACTCATGAATGTAGATGTAAAAATTCTGAACAAAATATTCTGGCAAATCAAAAAATCATGGCAAATCAAATCCACTAATCTATGAAAAGTAAAATAAATTATGGTCAAGTGAGGTTTATCCCATTAGTACAATGTTGGTTCAATATTAGAAAATCAAACAATGTAATTTACCATACTAATAGACTAAAGAACAAAATGACCATCCAGATAGATCCAGAATAAAATATTTGACAAAATTGAGCATCCATTCTTGGTAAAACTCTCAGAAAATTAGGAATACAAAGGAACTTTCTCAACCTGAAGATAGGCACCTATAAAAACCAGCTGCTCACATCATCCCTAATAGTGAAAAACACATGTCTTCTCTTTAAGAGCAGGAACAAGGTAAAGACGTCTATTTTCACCACTCCTACTTGGTGTACTAGAGATCCTAGCCAATGTACCAAAGAAGAGCAGGGGAGAAAGAGCACAGATTGAAAAGAAATACAACTGTCTCTGTTGATGAATGATTACCTACATAGAAAATTTTAAATAATACACAACAAATTGCTGGAACTAGTAAGTGAATTTAACAAGGTCACAGGATACAAGATCAATGTAAAAATACGAGTTTTTAAAAAATAAAATAGCAATGAAAAAGTGGAAATTAAAACTTTTTAAATGGTACCATTTACAATAGTACCAATAAATGTAGAATACTTAGATGTAAGTCTAATGCTTTCAGATCAAGTATGTGAAAAAGGAACACCACCTTGTTCTTGGCTTGTCCCTAATAGTCACCTTACATTTTCTCCAGATGAGTGGCAATAACTATTATGATTGCATCTGTGTTCACTTTGCTTATTTCCATCCATGCCATCCCATCATGAATGTGCTGGACTTCCCCTCATTTATAAATCTATCAAATGTTCTAATTGTTGAAAGCAAAAAATAAGTTATTCCTTTGCAATGCAGCTGCCCTGTAGATTTTGAGTTTCATACTGCTTTTATTTAGTCTCATCAGACATTTACTATTAAGCAAACATCAGAAATATTCTAGCTAATGGGAAGATGAATGTGACTATTAAGTTTACATCCTTTCAGTATGGGATTGCCCAAATAAAAATGCAGTTATGTATTTCACGGTTCAACTCTCAGCCATATGAATGTGTCTTCACAGAAACCTGCTATACCAACATGGCTTTAAAATATGGCTGCTTTAGAATATTTTTGTTTATTCTTAAAACTTTTTCAAGATCCAAGTCTTCCTTTAGGCTATTCTTTCTTTCTCTCTTGTAACAGAATGCCATTGAAAACTTACTTAAAATGATGAACTTTCATAAATTACACTTTAAAATATAACCATAATGCATAGAATATCTCTATTCTTGCAGTGACAGTTGCTTCTGCCAAGGCATGTAGAAATGGCTGAGAAAAAGGGATTTTTGAGGGATTTTTTTTCACTGATTACTACTGGTATGCTGTTTGACTTTTTGACGATATGTATATATTACTGTCTATTCACAATTTAAATCATAAGACCAGAACAACATAACTATTTTCAAAATTTCCATATAACATTATAATTAATTTAGTGCCTTCTGTTTCTAGTGTACATTATAAAGCCCCATTGGAAATGGTCCACACCCTGAAGATACTGTCTTCAGTGGAGAAGCTACTGTCATAGAAGTCATGTAAAACAAGTGGCTTTGACATAAGGCAGAAATGTAAATGTCACAAGGGAAGATTTTTTAAAGCACCATCATTGTTCAAGTCAGAGTAAAGATGAGAAATGAGACAAAGTTTTACTTCTTAACAATTTTTTTTCTGAAATTCTATACCTATTTGAATATGAGCTTGTATTTTTATATCCCAATGTATCTAGCTCATATTATGTCTTTTCTAATGTGCATGATTTTTATGAAAGTTAAACAGAAAGAGACTTCTGGGAAGATGGTGGCGTGAGCAGGGCAGCAGAAATCTCCTCCCAAAACCATATGTATTTATGAAAATACAACAAATACAACTATTCCTAAAAAAGAGACCAGAAGATACAGGACAGCACACAGCCTGCATCTACACCTGAGAGCACTCGGCACCCCACGAGGCGCGTAAGATACGGAGCCGCGAACCAGCGGGACCCAAGCACTCTCCCACCCCAGTGCACCAGCGGGAGGAGAGGATTCAGAGCTGGGAGGGAGTGGAAGTACAGGTCCGTGAAATAACCAGCCCTGGTGATCTGCGCTGGGAGCGCTGACATATATCGCATGGTGTAATGGAGATTGGAGAGACAAAGGGTGCACGATCTGAGCTTGGGAACGCACCCGGGTCCTTGCAGCTGGCTCCTCGGGACAAAAGAAAAGCACGCACTTTTTTTTAGTGGTCTTAAAGAGACAAGGGCCCAGGATCATCCCAGCACACTTGGTCCAGCAGGCTGGGAGTCCTGGGGAATTTCAGACCCCTTGGCTGGTGACTGGGAAAAAGTAGCCGCCCTCAGACTTTCCACAGAGATTAACAGCCTCCCATTCATTCCCACCCTGGCCAGAGCTACAAAGGGCCCTGTGGAGCGGTGCGGCCACAGCTGCGGAATAGTGGAGCAACAGCGCCACCTACAGCATCTCCACAGAATCTACTCCCGGTGGGCGTTTTTTTTCTTTCTTTTTTCTTTTCTTTTCTTTTTCTTTTCCTCCTTTCTTTTTTTATCTTCCTTTTCTTTTCTTTCTTTTTCTTTTATTTATTTATTTTTTTTAAATCTTAAAGAGCCCAGCTGACATACATGGCACCTACCAGGAACCACATCTATTGCCATGAAAAGACAGAGGAATATGGTACAAACAAAACTTACCCAGACCCAGAAAACACCAGAGAGGGAACCTGGAGGGATGGAAATGCACAACCTTCCTGAAAAAGAATTCAGAACAAAAGTCATAACCATACTGATGAACAGAGAAATATGCAAGAGCTAAGAGAGGAAATGAGGGAAGTGAGGAAAGGCAATGCAGAAATGAGACAAGCGATCGATGGGCTTAGCAGCAGACTGGACGAGATGCAAGAGACTGTTAATGGAATAGAAATCAGAGAACAGGAATACAGAGAAGCTGAGGCAGAGAGAGATAAAAGGATCTCTAGGAATGAAAGAAAAGAGAACTGTGTGACCAATCCAAATGGAACAATATTCGCATTGTAGGAGTACCAGAGGAAGAAGAGAGAGAAAAAGGGATAGAAAGTGTCTTGGAAGAAATAATTGCTGAAAACTTCCCCATGCTGGGGAAAGAAATAGTCTCGCAGTCCACAGAAGCCCACAGATCTCCCAACACAAGGGACCCAAGGAAGACAACACCAAGACACATAATAATTAAAATGGCAAAGATCAAAGATAAAGACAGAGTATTAAAGGCAGCTAGAGAGAGAAAAAAGATCACCTACAAAGGAAAACCCATCAGACTATTATCAGACTTTTCAACAGAAACCTTACAGGCCAGAAAAGAATGGCACAATATATTTAACATAATGAAACAGAAGGGCCTTGAACCAAGAATATTGTACCTAGCACAATTATCATTTAAGAATGTTGAAGGGATTAAAGAATTTCCAGACCAGGTAAAGTTATATCTTAAATGGACTGCTCTAGAGGGAAGCACTCCTAAGGCTAAAAAGATGTCACCAGAGAAAATAAAATCATAGCAAAGAAAGCAGACCATCCAAATACTAACTAAAGGCAAAGAATAAAACACCTAGTATATAAAGAATGGAAAAGGGAGAAAAAGAAGGGAGAGAAATAAAGAAACTTCAGACTGTGTTTACAATAACGTAACAAGAAAGTTAAGTTAGATTGTTAGATAGTAAAGAAGCAACACTTGAACCTTTGGTAACCATGAATGTAAAGCCAGCAATGACAATAAGTACATATCTATTGATAATCACCCAAAATGTAAATGGACTGAATGCACCAATCAAAAGACACAGAGTAATAGAATGGATAAAAAAAAGCAAGACCCATTGATATGCTGCTTACAAGAGAGACTCACCTCAAAACCAAAGATATATACAGACTAAAAGTGAAGGGATGGAAAAAGATATTTCATGCCAACAACAAAGAGAAAAAAGCAGGTGTTGCAGTACTTGTATCAGACAAAATAGACTTCAAAACGAAGAAAGTAAGAAGAGATAAAGAAGGACATAAATATATATGCACCCAACAGAGGAGCACCGGCATATATGAAACAAATACTAACAGAATTAAAGGAGGAAATAGAAAGCAATGCATTCATCTTAGGAGACTTCAACACACCACTCACTCCAAAGGACAGATCAACCAGACAGAAATAAGTAAAGACACAGAGGCACTGAACAACACACTAGAACAGATGGACCTAACAGACATCTACAGAACTCTACACCCAAAAACAACAGGATACACATTCTTCTCAAGTGCACATGGAACATTTTCCAGAGTAGACCAGATACTAGGCCACAAAAAGAGCCACAGTAAATTGAAAAATATTGATATTCTACCAACCAACTTCTCAGATCACAAAGGCATAAAACTAGAAATAAATTTTAGAAAGAAATCAAAAAGGCTCACAAATACATGGAGACTTAACAACATTCTCCTAATTAATTAGTGGGTTAAGACCAAATCAAAACAGGAATCAAAGAATATATGGAGACTAATGACAATAACAACACAAAGCCACAACTTCTGTGGGACGCAGCAAAGGCAGTTCTAAGACGAAAGTATATTGCATTCTAGGCCTATTTAAAGAAGGAAGAAAATTCCCAAATGAATAGTCTAAAGACACAATTACTGAAATGGGAAAAAGAAGAACAAATGAGGCCCAAAGTCACCAGAAGGATGGACATAATAAAGATTATAGAGAAGAAATAAATAAAATTGAGAAGAATAAAACACTAGAAAAAATCAATGAAACCAAGAGCTGGTTCTTTGAAAAAATAAACAAAATAGATAAACCCCCAGCCAGACTTATTAAGAGAAAAAGAGAATCTACATACATAAACAGAATCAGAAATGAGAAAGGAAAAATAACGACGAACCCCATAGAAATACAAAGAATTATAAGAGAATATGAGAATCTATATGCTAACAAGCTGGAAAACATAGAAGAAATGGACAACTTCTTAGAAAAATACAACCTTCCAAGACTGACCAAACAAGAAACAGAAAAACTAAACAGACCAATCACCAGCAACGAAATTGAATCGGTAATCAAAAAACTACCCAAGAACAAAACCCCCGGACCAGATGGATTCACCTCTGAATTCTACCAGACATATAAAGAAGAAATAACACCCATTCTCCTTAAAGTTTTTCAAAAAATAGAAGAGGAGGGAATACTTCCAGACTCATTCTATGAAGCCAGCATCACTCTAATACCAAAACCAGCAAAGACCTCACCAAAAAAGAAAATTACAGACCAATATCCCTGATGAACGTAGATGCAAAAATACTCAACAAAATATTAGCAAACCGAATTCAAAAATACATCAAGAGGATCATACACCATGATCAAGTGGGATTCATCCCAGGGATGCAAGGATGGTACAACATTCGAAAATCCATCAACATCATCCACCACATCAACAAAAAGAAGAACAAAAACCACATGATCATCTCAATAGATGCTGAAAGAGCATGTGACAAAATTCAGCATCCTTTCATGATTAAAACTCTCAACAAAATGGGTATAGAGGGCAAGTACCTCAACATCATAAAGGCCATATATGACAAACCCACAGCTAACATCATACTTAACAGCGAGACGCTGAAAGCTTTTCATCTAAGATCGGGAACAAGACAGGGATGCCACTCTCTCCACTGTTATTCAACATAGTATTGGAGGTCCTAGCCACGGCAATCAGACAGAAGAAAGACATACAAGGCATCCAGATTGGTAAAGAAGAAGTCAAATTGTCACTATTTGCAGATGACATGATACTGTACATATAAACCATAAATACTCCACTCCAAAACTACTAGAACTAATGTCTGAATTCAGCAAAATTGCAGGATACAAAATTAACACACAGAAATCTGTTGCTTTCCGATACACTAACGATGAACTAACAGAAAGAGAAATCAGAAAAACAATTTCATTCACAATTGCATCAAAAAGAATAAAATACCTAGGAATAACCCTAACGAAGGAAGTTAAAGACCTGTACTTGGAAAACTATAAGATACTCCTAAGAGAAATTGAAGAAGACACTAACACGAACAAATGGAAGTGCATCCTATGCTCTTGGCTAGGAAGAATAAATATTGTCAAAATGGCTATACTACCTAAAGCAATCTACAGATTCAATGCCATCCCTATCAAACTACCAACAGCTTTCTTCAATGAACTGGAACAAATAATTCTAAAATTCATATGGAACCACAAAAGACCCCGAAGAGCCAAAGCAATCCTGAGAAGGAGGATTAAAACAGGGGGAATTACGCTCCCTGACTTCAAGCTCTACTACAAAGCCACAGTAATCAAGACAATTTGGTATTGGCACAAAAACAAACCCTCAGACCAGTGGAAGAGAATAGAAAATCCAACATTAACCCAAGCATATACAGTCAATTAATATTTGATAAAGGAGCCTTGGATATACAATCGGGAGATGACAGCCTCTTCAGCAGCTGGTGTTGGAAAACTGGACAGCTACATGTAAGAGAATGAAACTGGACTACTGTCTAGCCCCATACACAAAGGTAAACTCAAGGTGGATCAAAGACTTGAATGTAAGTCATGAAACCATAAAACTCTTAGAAAAAAACATAGGCAAAAATCTCTTAGACATAAACATGAGCGACTTCTTCATGAACATATCTCCCCAGTCAAGGGAAACAAAAGCAAAAATGAACAAGTGGGACTATATGAAGCTGAAAAGCTTCTGTACAGCAAGGGACACTGTCAGTAGAACAAAAAGACATCCTACAGTATGGGAGAATATATTCATAAATGACATATCCAATAAGGGGTTGACATCCAAAATACATAAAGAACTCACGCACCTCAACAAACAAAAAGCAAATAATCCAATTAAGAAATAGGCAGAGGACATGAATAGACACTTCTCCAAAGAAGAAATTCAGATGGCCAACAGGCACATGAAAAGATGCTCCACATCACTAATCATTAGAGAAATGCAGATTAAAACCACAATGAGATTATCACCTCACACCAGTGAGGATGGCCAACATCCAAAACACAAACAACAACAAATGTTGGCGAGGATGTGGAGAAAAGGGAACCCTCCTACACTGCTGGTGGGAATGCAAATTAGTTCAACCATTGTGGAAAGCAGTATGGAGGTTCCTCAAAAAACTCAAAATACAAATACCATTTGATGCAGGAATTCCACTCCTAAGAATTTACCCTAAGACTGCAGCAGCCCAGTTTTAAAAGGACATATGCACCCCTATATTTATTGAAGCACTATTTACAATAGCCAAGAAATGGAAGCAACCTAAGTGTCCATCAGTAGATGAATGGATAAAGAAGATGTGGTACATATACACAGTGGAATATTATTCAGCCGTAAGAAGAAAACAAATTCTACCATTTGCAACAACATGGATGGAGCTAGAGGGTATTATGCTCAGTGCAATAAGCCAAGCCGAAAAAGACAAGTGTCAAATGATTTCAGTCATCTGTGGAGTATAATAACAAAGAAAAACACTAAAGGAACAAAACAGCAGCAGACTCACAGAACGCAAGAACGGACTTATAGTTACCAAAGGGAAAGGGATTGGGGAAGATGGGTGGGAAGGGAGGGATAAGGGGTAAAAAGTGGCATTACAATTAGCAGATGTAATGTTGGGGGGGCATGGGGAGGGCTGTATAACTCAGAGAAGACAAGTAGTGATTCTATAGCATCTCACTACGCTGATGGACAGTGACTGTAATGGGGTTGGTGGGGGGGACCTGATGAAGGGGTAGTTTAATAATCGTAATATTGCACATGTAATTGTAGATTAATGATAATAAAATAAATTATATTAAAAAAAGTTAAACAGAAAATTTTTCACAGTTCAAATGGTAATCTTGGAAAATTCTTACAAATATTCTAAAATGATAAGAAATAACTTATTTTCCTTCTCTTCCCTTAACATATAGATATGCACCCATAATAACATCATTAAGCTATTAAAAGTAGAGTAACAACCTTATGTCAAAAAAGAAAGAAGAAGATATTCTATTTAAATTATAACTGAGAAGCTGAGAGGATATACTAGCATAAAAAATAGACAAATCAAAAAAATGCAAAGAGACAAACGGATATTACATATTAATAAAAGTTTCAACACAGCAAGATGATACAAGTATAAACATTTACAAACCTAATAACCGACCCTCAAAATAAATGTGAATCATAAACTATTAAGAATTATAGGGAGATATATATAGTTCTACAATAATACTTGAAGATTTAAGTACCACACCCGCAGTAATATAGATAGCCAGAGAGAAGATAAGTAGGAAACAAAGGACTTGAACAACAGAATAAACTGCGGAGATCTAACAGACAAATACAGAACACTTCACTCAACAACAGAACACACATTTTTCTCCAGTGTACTTGGGACAGTCTCCAAGTTAGACCATATGCTAAGCCATAAAAACAGTTTCAATCGCTTTTAAAAGATTGATATCATACAAATTATCATTTCTAAGCATAACAAATTGAAGTTAGAAGTCAATACAGAAGGAAAACAGAAAATAATTTCACAGGTATATGGTAATTAAACAGTACACTCTTAAACAACCAACGAGTCAAGGAAGAAATCACAAAAGAAATTGGAAAACACTTAGAAATGAATTAAAATGAAAATATAACATATGAACATTTATAGGATGCAGTGAAAGCACTGCAAAGAGGGAAATTTGTAACTGTAAATGCTCACATGGAAAAAGAAGAAAGATCTCAAATCAACAATCTAAATTTATACTTTAAGGAATCAGAAAAAGAAGAACAAACTAGTCCCCAAGGGTGGAAAAAGGAAGGAAATAATAAAGATTAGAATGGAGATAAATAAAATAGAGAATAGAAAAACAATAAAGAAAATCACTGAGGCCAGAAGTTTGTTCCTCAAAAAGATCAACAAAATTGATAAGCTTTAACTAGATGGACTAAGACCAAAAGAGGGAGGATTCATTACTAAAATCAGAAATGAAAGTGGGGTATTACTAACAATTCTACAGAAATATATACGAAGGCACCATTAACAACTGCATGCCAACAAATTGGACAGAATAGATGAAATGAAAAAATCCTAGAGACACAACCTACCAAGGCTGAATCAGGAAGAAATAGAAAATATGAATAGACCTCTAACTAGTGAGGAATTGAATCTCTAATCAAAAACATCCCAACAAAATAAATCTGAGAACCACATAGTTTCACTGGTAACATTCTACCAAATACAAAGAAGAAATAACACTAATCCTTCTCAAACTAAAAAACCTGAAGGGGAATGAACATTTCCTACTTCATTTTAGGAGGCCAGCAATTCCTTGATACCAAAACCAGACAAGAACACTGAGAGAAAAGAAAATACAGAAGAATAACCCTTATTAAAATTGATGAAAAAATCTTTAAGAAAATACTACCAAACAAAATTCAGCAGCATATTAGAAGGAATATACACCATGACCAAATGGGATTTATTTCTGCAATGCAGAGATGCTTCATGTATGAAAATCAATAGTATAATATACCACATTAACAGAATGAAGGGGGAAAAATTACACAATCATCTTGATTGTGGCAGAAAAAACACTTGACAAAATTCAGTGTCCTTTCATGAACAGAAACATTCAACAAACTAGGAATAGAAGGAAACTACTCAACATAATAAAGGCCATCTATGGAAAACTCACAGCTAACATCATACTCAGTGGTAAAAGACTGAATGGTTTTCCTCTAAAATCAGGAACAAGACCAGAATGTTCATTTATACCATTGCTATTTTTCAACTTCTTATTGGAAGTTCTAGCCTGTCTTATTTTAGGCTGCTTTAAAAGAACTCCACAGACTGGAAGGCTTGACAACAGACACTTATTTCTCATGGTTCTGGAGGCTGCGAAATCTAAGATCAAGGTGCCAGACAATTTGTTTCCTAGGGAGAGCTCACTTTCTGGTTTGCAGACAGCCTCCTCTTTACTAAACCTTCACATTGCAGAGAGACATCTATCTTGTATCTTTTCTTATGAGGGCACTAATTCCATTCATGAGGGTTCCACCCTTATGACCAAATTACCTTCCAAAGGCCCCGCTTCCAAATACCATCACTTTGAGGATTAAGGTTTCAGTATATGGCATTCAGTCCATAACATAGAGCAATTAGGAAAGAGAAAGAAATACAAGTTATTCAGTTATTCAAATTGGAAAGAAGCAAAATTATAAATACAAATGACATAATTTTATATGTAGAAAACCATAGATATTTCAGAGAGAGAAAGAAAGAGAAGAAAAAACTGTTAGAACTAATATACAATTTCAGCAAAGTTGTAGAATACAAAATCAATGCACAGAAATCATTCACATTTTATATACTTACAGTGAACAATCTGCAAAGGAAATTAAGAAAACAATTTCATTTATAATAGTATTGAAAAGAATAAAACATTTAGGAATTACCCAAGGAGTTGAAAGGCTTGTACTGATAACTATAAAGCATTGTTGAAGAACATTAAAGAAGAGATAAATAAATAGAAATACATCCCCTGCTCAACTGCGATATTTTTAAGATGTTAATCCTGCCCAAAGCAATCTATAGAGTCAATATAATTCCTATCAAAAACTCAACAGTGTTTCTTTTGCAGAAATAGAGATATCGATCCCAAAATTCATATGGAAATTTAAGGGACTCTGAAGAGCCCCCTTAAGCAATTCCGAAAAAGAATGTTTGGAACACTCACTTCCTGATTTAAAAATCTGTTACAAATTTACAGAAATCAAAACAGCAGGCATAATGCATATGCCATGAAAACAGTACGGCATAAAGACAGCCATATAGACCAACAGCTACAACAGAGAGCTCAGAAATAACCGGCACATATATGGTCAAATGGTTATTGACAGGGATATCCAAACCATTCAAGGGGAAAGAATAAGTTTTCAACAAACGGTGCCTGGAAAACTAGATATCCACATGGAAAAGAATGAATTTAGAACCTTACTTTCCACCATATACAAAATTAATTCAAAATGGATCAAAGACCTAAATGTAAGAGCTAGAGCTATAAGACTATTAGAAGAAAACATCATGGGGAAAGTTTAAGAACATTGGATTTGGCAAATATCTTGGATATGACACCAAAATCACAGGAAACAAAAGGAAAAATAAACAAATTGGATTCCATTGAACTTTAAAACTTTTTGCTTCAAAAACACTATCAGAAGAGATCAAGATGGCGGCGTGAGAGGTGAGACGGAGAACTCCTCCCAAAACCACAGATAATGAGCAAATACAGTTAATACAACTAACCCTAAAATAGCAACAGGAAAGAAGGCTGCACCAGACTGCATACAGACTTCATGAACAGAGCAGACCTCACGAAACAGGGTAATGTATGAAAGCCTTCACCCACCCCAGCTCACTGGAGGGAGGAAGAGAAATGGAGCATGGAGAGGGCGGAAGCCTATAACTGCTGAACGCCCACCCCTGGAGGTCTGCTCTGTGAGCAGAAAGCTACACTGTGTGGTGCTCTGGAGGATGGGGAGCTGGGACAGGCGGAGGGCTTGAGAAACAGATTCCAGTTATTTGTGGAGGACAGGATCCATACCAGGCCGCTATGGGACAAGGGAAAGGCAGATGATCTGACAGGCTCCCTAGCAGTGAGAGGGCTGCTTAAGGGGCGGGGTTAGCATGGAGATCTCTGCGCGGGAAAAGGGATTGGGGGACAAGGTTGTCTGGGGATGCTTTGCCCAGCAGATTGGGAACTTTGAGGATCTTCAGGTGCTCTATACCTGTGGCTGCCTACTCAGCTCTGAGGCCCCCCCACTGTGACATGCAGCCTGCCGAGTCTTCCTACTGGCCTGCAGGAACCTGGTCACAAACCGGCAGTCACTGCGCAGGCATCAGGCCAGCCAGAGGGAGGCCCTGCCTACAACAGCTAGAGATGCAGGGTGCAGAGGCTTACACCTGTGTGCTTGGCCTACTGGCTCTAATACGGGAGACAGGCAGGGCAGGTGGGAATCAGGAAACAGATCTTTCCTCCACCCAGGCATCAGCTCCACTCCCCTATGATGCCCAACCTCACTCTAGGGGCTGAGCAGCTCCAGAGACAGGAGCTTCTGGGCACTAGACGGCACCACACAGAAATATGAAATGTCAAAAGAACATGGTTCAGACCAAAATCTCACAAACCCCAGAAAAAAGGACAAATGAAACTGAACCCACCAATCTTCCTGAAAGAGAATTCAAAATAAAAATCATAAACAATCTTATGGAGGTACAGAAAAATATTCAAGAACTCAGGAACGAATTTAAGACAGAGATTCAATCATTAAGAAATTCCATATCTGAAATGAAGCATACAATCAAGGGATTTAAAAGCACATTAGATGTAGTAGAAGAGATGGTAAATGGAATAGAAATTAGAGAAGAGAAATACAAAGAAGCTGAGGCACAGAGAGAAAAAGGAATGTCTAAGAATGAAAGAATATTCTAGAATGAAAGAATATTGAGAGAACTGTGTGACCAATCCAAACAGAATGATATTTGCATTACAGGGGTACCAGAAGAAGAAGAGAGAGAAAAAGGGATAGGAAGTGTCATTGAGGAGGTAATTGCTGAAAACTTCCCCCATCTGGGGAAGGAGTTAGTTTCTCAAGAGAGGGAGGTGCACAGACCTCCCAACACCAGGGACCCAAGGAAGACAGCATCAAGACATATAATAATTAAAATGGTAAAGATCAAGGATAAAGACAGACTTTTAAAAGCAGCTAGAGAGAGAAAAAAGATCCCATAAAAAGGAAAACCCATCAGGCTATCATCAGATTTCTCAACAGAAGCCTTACAGGCCAGAAGGGAGTGGCATGATGTGTTCAATGCAATGAAGCAGAACAGCTTTGAACCAAGAATATTCTACCTGGCAAGGTTATCATTTAAGTTTGAAGGAGGGATTAAACAATTTTCAGATAAGCAAAAGCAGAGAGAATTTACCTTCCACAAACCATCTCTACAGTGCATTTTGGAGGTACTCCTATAGATGAAAGTATTCCTAACACTAAACAGATGTCACCCAAGGGATAGACAAAGAGTACGGAATATGATTCATAACATACAAAGAATGGAGGAGAAAGAAAAAGGATGAAAAAAAAATATTTAGGTTGTGTTTGTAATAGCATACAAAGTGAGTTAAATTAGACTGTTAGATAGTAGGGAATTTCTCTTGAACCTTTGGTAACCACAAATATGAAGCATGCAATGGCAATAAGTGCATACTTATCGATAATCACCCTAAATGTAAATGGTTTGAATGCACAAATCAAAAGATGTAGAGTCACTGGATGGATAAAAAACAAGACCCATCTATATGCTGCATACAAGAGACTCACTTCACACCCAAAGACATATGCAGACTAAAACTGAAGGGATGGAAAAAGATATTTCATGCAACTAATAGGGAGAAAAAGCAGGAGTTACAGTACTTGTATCAGAGAAAATAGACTTCATAACAAAGTAACAAGAGACAAAGAAGGATATTACATAATGATAAAGGGGTCAGCCCAACAAGAGGATATAACTATTATAAATATCTATGTACCCCACACAGGATCACCTACCTATGTGAAACAAATACTAACAGAATTAAACGGGGAGATGGAAGGCGATGCATTCATTTTGGGAGACTTCAACACACCACTCACTCCAAAAGACAGATCAACCAGACAGAAAATAAATAGAGACAGAGGCACTGAACAACGTATTAGAACAGATGGACCTAACAGACACCTACAGAACATTCCATCCAAAAGCAACAGGATACACATTCTTCTCAAGTGCACATGGAACATTTTCAAGAATAGATCATATATTAGGCCACAAAAAGAGCCTCAGTAAATTTAAAAAGATTGAAATTGTGCCAACCAGCTTCTCAGATCACAAAGGTATGAAACTAGAAATAAATTACTCAAAGAAAATGAAAAAACCCACAAACACATGGAGGCTTAATAACATGCTCCTAAATAATCAGTGGATCAATGACCAAATAAAAACAGAGATCAAGCAATATGTGGAGACAAATGACAACAATAATTCAACACCGCAAAATCTGTGGGACACAGTGAAGGCCATGCTAAGAGGGAAATACATTGCAATACAAGCTGACCTCAGGAAAGAAGAAAAATCCCAAATGAACTGTCTAAACTCACAATTAATGAAACTAGAAAAGGAAGAACAAGTGAGGCCCAAAGTCAGTAGAAGGAGGGAAATAATAAAGATTAAAGCAGAAATAAATAAAGTTGAGGAGAATAAAATAAAAGAAAGAATCAATGAAAGCAGGAGCTGGTTCTTTGAGAAAATAAAATTGATAAACCCCTAGCCCGAATTATCAAGAAAAAAAGAGAACTGCACACATAAACAGAATCAGAAATGAGAAAGGAACAATCACTACAGACACCACAGAAATACAAAGAATTATGAGAGAATACTATGAAGAATTATATGATAAACTGGATAACATAAAAGAAATGGACAACATTCTAGAAAAAACAACCTTCCAAGGCTGACCAGGAAGAAACAGAAAATCTGAATAGACCAATTACCAGCAAAGAAATTGAATTGGTAATCAAAAAACTACCTAAGAACAAAACCCCTGGACCAGATGGTTTCACTGCTGAATTTTGTCAAACATTTAGTGAAGACTTAATACCCTTCCTCCTTAAAGTTTTCCAAAAAGTAGAAGAGGAGGGAACACTCCCAAACTCATTCTACAGGGCCAACATCACTCTAATACCAAAAACAAGCAAAGACACCACAAAAAACGAAAACTACAGACCAATATCCCTGATAAATGTAGATGCAAAAATACTCAACAAAATATTAGCAAACCGAATTCAAAAATACATCAAGAGGATCATACATCATGATCAAGTGGGATTCATCTCAGGGATGCAAGGATGGTACAACACTCGAAAATCCATCAACATCATCCACCATATCAACAAAAAGAAGAACAAAAACCACATGATGATCTCTATAGATGCTGAAAAAGCATTTGACAAAATTCAACATCCATTCATGATGAAAACTCTCAATAAAATGGGTATAGAGGGCAAGTACCTCAACATCATAAAGGCCATATATGACAAACCCACAGCTATCATCATACTTAACAGTGAGAAGATGAAAGCTTTTCATCTAAGATCGGGAACAGGACAGGGATGCCCACTCTCTCCACTGTTATTTAACATAGTACTGGAGGTCCTAGCCACAGCAATCAGACAAAACAAAGAAATGAAAGGCATCCTGATTGGTAAGGAAGAAGTCAAACTGTCCCTGTTTGCAGATGACATGAGACTGTGCATAAAAACCCCTAAAGAATCTACTCCAAAACTACTAGATCTATAATCTGAATTCAGTAATGTTGCGGGATACAAAATTAATATGCAGAAATCTGTTGCATTCCTAAACACTAATGATAAACTAGCAGAGAGAGAAATCAGGAAAACAATTCCATTCACAATTGCATCAAAAAGAATAAAATACCTAGGAATAAACCTAACAAAGAAAATGAAAGACCTATACCATGAAAATTACAAGACACTCATGCGAGAAATTAAAGAGGACACTAACAAATGGAAATGCATCCCATGCTCATAGATAGGAAGAATTAATATTGCCATAATGGCCATCCTGCCTAAAGCAATCTACAGATTCAATGCAATTCCTATCAAAATACCAACAGCATTCTTCAATGAACTAGAGTAAATAGTTCTAAAATTCATATGGAACCACAAAAGACCCCAGATAGCCAAAGCAATCCTGAAAAGGAAGAATAAAGTGGGGGGAATTATGATCCCTGACTTCAAGCTCTACTACAAAGCCACAGTAATCAAGACAATTTGGTACTGGCACAAGAACAGACCCATAGACCAGTGGAACAGACTAGAGAGCACAGATAGAAACCCAAGCATATATGATAAAGAAGTCATGGATATACAATGGGGAAATGACAGCTTCTTCAACAGCTGGTGTTGGCAAAACTGGACAACTACATGTAAGAGAATGAAACTGGATTATTTTCTAACCCCATACACAAAAGTAAACTCAAAATGGATCAAAGACCTGAATGTAAGTCATGAAACCATAAAACTCTTAGAAAAAAACATAGGCAAAAATCTCTTGGACATAAATATGAGCAACTTCTTCATGAACATATCTCCCCAGTCAAGGGAAACAAAAGCAAAAATGAACAAGTGGGACTATATCAAACTAAAAATCTTCTGTACAGCAAAGGACACCATCAGTAGAACAAAAGACATCATACAGTATGGGAGAATATATTCATAAATGACATATCCAATAAGGGGTTGACATGTAATTATATAAAGAGTTCACGCACTTCAACAAACAAAAAGCAAATAGGCCAATTAAAAAATGGGCAGAGGATCTGATCAGACACTTCTCCAAAGAAGAAATTCAGATGGCCAACAGGCACATGAAAAGATGCTCCACATCGCTAATCATCAGAGAAATGCAAATTAAAGCCACAATAAGATATCGCCTCACACCAGTCAGGATGGCCAACATCCAAAACACAAACAACAACAAATGTTGGCGAGGATGTGGAGAAAGGGGAACCCTCCTACACTGCTGGTGGGAATGCAAATTAGTTCAACCATTGTGGAAAGCAGTATGGAGGTTCCTCAAAAAACTCAAAATAGAAATACCATTTGACCCAGAAATTCCACTCCTAGGAATTTACCCTAAGAATGCAGCTGCCCAGTTTCAAAAAGACATATGCACCCCTATGTTTATTGAAGCACTATTTACAATAGCCAAGAAATGGAAGCAACCTAAGTGTCCATCAGTAGATGAATGGATAAAGAAGATGTGCTGCACATACACAATGAAATATTATTCAGGCTTAAGGAGAAACAAATCCTACCATTTGCAACAACACATGGATGGAGCTAGAGGGTATTATGCTCAGTGAAATAAGCCAAGCCAAAAAATACAAGTATCAAATGATTTCACTCATATGTGGAGTATAAGAACAAAGAAAAATTGAAGGAACAAAACAGCAGCAGACTCGCAGAACCCAAGAATGCACTAACAGTTACCAAAGGGAAAGGGACTGGGGACGAGGGTGGGAAGGGAGGGACAGGGGGGTATTACAATTAGCACACATAATGTAGCGGGGGGGCAGTTACAGGGAAGGCAGTACAACACAGAGAAGACAAGTAGTGATTCTATAGCATCTTACTACGCTGATGAACAGTGACTAATGGGCAATGTGGTGGGGACTTGATAATAGGGGGAGTCTAGTAACCATAATGTTGCTCATGTAGTTGTACATTAATAACACCAATATAAAAAAACACTATTAACACAGTAAAAAGGTCACCCACAGGATAGGAGTAAATATTTGCAAATCACACATCTAATAAGGGGTTAATATCCAGAGTATATGAAGAATTCTTAAGATGACAACTACCAAAAACAAACAAGCCAGTTCAAAAATAGGCAAAGGTCTTGCATAGACATTTCTTCCAAGAAGATACATAAATGGGAAATGAGTAGATGAAGCTCAGTATCACTCATCATTAAGGAACTGCACACCATGGTCACAATGGATTCCATGTCACAGCTCGAGGATGACTGTTATTTAACAAAGCAAAACAGAAACAGCAAGTGTTAGTGAGGATGAAGAGAACTCGGAACCCTTGTGCACTGGTGGGCATGTAAAATGGTGCAGACACAGGAAAACAAGATGGCAGAGTCTCCAAAAATTAAATATTAAATTACCATATAATCCAGAAATTTCACATAAGAATCAAAATCAGGGACTTGAACAGATATTGAACTTTGCCACCATGTTCATAACAACATTACTCACAATACCCAAAAGGTGGAAACCCAAATGCCCATTAAGAGATGAATGGGTAAACCAAATGTGGTAAATCATGCGATGGAATGTTAGTTTTATTGCAACAGAACAAATCATTACATTACTGGAAACTGAAAGGATATAACAACAAATTTAAAATGTAAAAAGGTTACAAAATGTACAAGGTTCCCAGTGTATTAAAAAAGAACTTCTTACTCTATAGTTTCTGCCTCTTGTTCAACATTCATTCAACAAATGTGTAGTAGGCCGAAGAATGCTCCCATCCCTGCAAAGGTGTCCAGATCCTAAACCCTGGTATCTGTGAATATGATACCTTATAGGGCGAAAGGGACTTCCCAGAAGTGATTAAGGTTAAGGAACTTGAGATGGGGAGATTATCTTGGCCCAGTCACCCTTAAAAGTGGAAGATGTCAGAAAAAGGGTGGGTTGGAAAGTCATAGATGCAATGTGAGAAGGACTTGACCTGCCATTTCTTTAAGAATGGAAGATGGGGGACATGAGCCCAGGAATCTAGCAGCCTCTAGAAGCTGGGAATAGCCTTCATCTTACAGCCAGCAAGAAAACTCAAGCCTAGGTCCTTCCAGTGCCAAAAAACAAGATTTTCCCCTTGAAAACTCCAGAAAAGAATGCAGCCTGTTGACACCTTGATTTCAGCCCAGTGAAACCCATGCAAGACTTCAGACTTACAGAACTGTAAGCTAATAAATATGTGTTGTTTTAAGTCACTAAGTTTGTGGTAATGTTAGGGCAGAAACTAGTACAAAATACTGAGTACAAGGCTCTAGGTCAGAGTGGATTGAGGAGAGTAAGGGAAGGTACAGGTGGGGTCATGGCCCTCATGGAGTTTTAAAGTCTGATTGGGGAAAGAAATATTAACTAGATAATCATAACTGTAATCATGGGCTATTTAGAGTGTTTTGAAAGCAGAGTAGGAGATCTAACCCAGCTGGAGGGAATGGGAAGATCATGATATTTCAGAGAGACTTACGAAAAGATAAATGGGAACTTCAAAGAGATGTGCCCTCAGCTGTTACTTCTGATGGTGGAGCATTCCCTCACCCTCTTCCTTGGATAAACCTACTAGTACCTTCCTTTTAAGGCTTCTCTCTTCAACTGGAAGAAGCCATCAGTGTAATTTGCATTCTGGGGGTCTCCAACAAATTCACTGGGATGCTGCTAGTGGTTCCCTTTATGGAATTTCATTTATCAGGTTGGGAACAATAAGGCCCCATATTTAAACTCTAAAACTTTGAGAATATAGGTTGGTAACACCCAGAGCCAAGTGTTACATTGAAGAAGGAGGTCTTTCTCTTCTTTTTTCACGAGAAATCATTTTGAGACAAACAAATGTTGATCCTGTTCATACAGCTTTTAATTTTCTTAGGGAAGGAGGATGTTGTATAAATCTGCCTAAAGACCAGAATAAGGTAAATAATATTTTTTAAATAAACATTGTATTTTAGAATAGATTTAAATTTATAGAAAAGTACAAAGCTATGACAGAGTTGCCCTGTCTTTCCTCCAGTGTTAACATCATGCACAACCATAGTATGTTTGTCAAAGCTAGGACACCAACATTGGCACATTACTATTGACTGAACTCCAACATTATCTAGATTTAACTAATTTTTCACTAATGTCTTTTTTCTGTTCCAGGATCCCATTAAGGGTGTCACCATTACATTTAGTCATCTCCTCTAGTCTATGACCTTTTTCAGACTTCCTTTGTTTTTGATAACCTTGACAGTTTTGAGGAGTATTGGTCAGGTGTTTTGTATAAATGTTCCTCAATTTGGGTTTGTCTGATATTCACTCATGGTTAGACTGTGGTTATGCACTTTTAGGAGGAAGACCACAGAGGTGAAGTTCTCTTCTCACACATCCTATTAGGGGACATGGAATCAATATGATGTATCAGTGGTGACAGCCTTGAACGTGTGACTGAAGTGGTGTCTTCCAGGTGTCCCTCCTGTCAAGTTACCCCTCCTCTGTCTACACTCTTCCCTTTGGCAGCAAGTCATCAAACAAAGTCATTAAGCAAAGCCCACACTCAGAAGGCTGTGGCAGGGATGGAGTAAACTATACCTTCCAGAAGGGAAAATAGCTACATGAATTATTTGGGATTCTCCTGTATGTACAACTTGTCTATTCTTTTCATTCATTCATTCGCTTACTTATTTATAGCAGTACAGACTCATGGGAATTTATCTTACACTTTGGGTTATAATCCAATACTATATTATTTATATTGTTGCTCAAATTATTCCAAATTTGGCCACTAGGAGCTGTTTCAGGTTGGCCCCTGTGTCCCTTTGCCATATTCTAATCATTTTGTTTCTTTGGTACGTCCTTTGTTGTGGGCACTACTAGATTCCCCAGACTCACCTTGTGTTTCACTATTCCAGGCCTAGAATCAGCCATTATCCAAGGAGCCCTAGCTCCTTTCATTGGAGAAGGGTATTGTTAGAAATCCAGAACTAGGTACTAGGTGTGCTCGCTGCCACTGAGGTCCCACTGCTTCTAGGCCCCCTTGATAGACAGAGCTAGGACATGCATGTGCACATTCTAACCCATGCACAGCTCTAGTTATTTCTGTATCCACTCATCTGTGTCTGGACTAAGCCAAATGTGAATTCACTCTGATGTCTCCAACTCTAACATAGTGCTACATAATTCATTCTAGGGGGAAATACTTTGGATTTTTTTCCAGTAATATCAGTTTCATGAATTCAATGGTAATTTTACATGTACCACAATGAGCATCATCTTTTTCCCAAAACCTCCCAGTGACACCCCTATTGCATGCAGACTCAAACACCAATTCACTACTCACATACCTATTCTCACAACTTTATTGAAATAGGCAAAACTGAAATCCAATAGATCGCACATCTTTGAAGTGTACAGTTTGTTTTGACACACGTATGTATATGCCTATGAAGCCATTGCCACAATCAACAGAATGAATAAATTTATTCATTACCCTCAAAAGTTTCTTCATGATCCTTCTTGTAATTCCTGCCCATATCCTCCTACCTTCTATGCCCAGGCAACCACTGACCTGCTTTCTGTTACTAAAAATTAGTTTGCATTTTATAGAATTTTATATAAATGGAACCATGCTGTTTTTATATGTTTTTGTCTGTCTGCTTTCACTCAGCATAATTATTTTTAGACTCATCCAAATTGTTGCATATATCAATAATTGATTCCTTTTTTAAAATTATTGAGTAGTATTTAATTGAATGTACATAAAACAACTTGTTTATCCATTTACCTATTCATGGACATTTAGGCTGTTTTTTGTTTATGTCTATTACACATACAGCTGTCATGAATATTTATATACAAGTCTTGGTATGATCATGGCTGGATCGTATATAATAGGTGTATGTTTGAATATGTTTAACTTACACTCCCATGGCTTGAGACCTCCAGTTGTTCCACATTCTCATAAGCATCTAGTTTGGTCAGTCTATATAATTTTAGACATTCTAATAAGTGTGAAGTAGCATCTCATCCCCTAATGACATGTGTTCAACCTTTTCTACCACCTGTATAATCTTTATTGAAATGTCTATATAAATTGACCATTAGAATAGGTCTATTTGTTGTCTTATTACTAGGCTGTGAGAATTCTTTATATATTCCAGATACAAGTTCTTTTTCATATATGTGATTTGCAAATACTTTCTCTGGGAACTTCACAATAGGAAGTCTGAGAAAGTAATATTCAGAGACACAGCTCAGCAGATATATGGTTGACCTTGGGGCATTCTTGCAGCAGATTATAATGGAGCTCTATTACTCAGTCATGAGGGAAATGAGGGCAACAAACAGGTTTTAAAGGCAGTGGCCTACTCAAACTTATACAAGTAAAGATACAGTCCTGAAATGGGTCACAGATGAAGTCTTGATTACAGAAAGCCTATTTATTAAACTGGAACAGGTCAGAGTGAAACAGAAAGGAATATTGACTTGATGAGAAATTATCTACCATAGGAACTCCTAGATGCCTTTTCTATGGACAAGTTCAGTACCAAAATATGTGACAAAGATATATTCTCAGGTGGGCTTTCATTAGGTAATGCTCTGGTGATTGGAAATCTGTCTGATCAGAAAGAAAGTCAAATTATTCAAGTTAGGTGACATCAAGGCTAGTTGAACAGATAGACTAACCAATATATTGTTTGGGATAACTGGAAGCCACCTGGAAAGATTAGTAAGCATGGATCCTTAGCTCACACTTTGCACCAGCATATGGTTCCAGTGAACTTTATTTAATAATAAGCTTTGTTAAAAAAAATATGAAACCAGAAAGTATTAAAAGAAATTACAGTATAAAGGAGTTTTCAAAAGAGCCTTTGAGGGAAGAATCCTTGGCTAACTATTATATAAAACTCAGGAAATATTGATAAATTTAGGTACATGAAAATCAAACATTTCTGCACAGCAAAAGCCACCATCAATAGTCAAAGAAACAATGACACATTGGTGAATGAATATTTATAAATCACACTGAAACAAAAGACATTACCCCAATATATCATGATTATATACATACACACACACACATATACATATATAAAATTTTTAAATAGAAAAACATGAACTAAGGATATGAGCAGAGTTTATAGAGAAGAAAAAACGGTCTATGTAAAAATGATGCTCAATTGCACTCATAATAAGAAACAATCAAATGAACCAAGCACACTGGCAGAGTTGAAACGTTTGATAGCCTGGTGTTGGCAAGAGTGTAGGCATCAATGCAGAAAAAGACCTAACAATCATAAGTATATGTGCATAAAATAGCAGGGCAAAAACATATGAAGCAAACATTGACAAAATTGAGGGGAGAATAGTTCTCCAATAATAGTTGATAACTTAATATACCATTTTCAGTAATAGATAGAACATAGAGAAAGAATATCAATAAGAAATAGAGGACTCAAAAAGGGGAACCCTCCTACACTGTTGGTGGGAATGTAAATTAGTTCAACCATTGTGGAAAGCAGTATGGAGTTTCCTCAAAAAACTAAAAATAGAAATACCATTTGACTTAATAATTCCACTCATAGGAATTTACCCAAAGAAAACAAGAGCCCTGATTCAAAAAGACATATGCACCCCTATGTTTATCACAGCACTATTTACAATAGCCAAGATATGCAAGCGACCTAAGTGTCCATTAGTAGATGAATGGATAAAGAAGAGGTGGTACATATACACAATGGAATATTATTTAGCCATAAGAAGAAAACAAATCCTACCATTTGCAATAACATGGATGAAGCTAGAGGGTATTATGCTCAGTGAAATAAGCCAGGCAGACAAAGACAAGTAACAAATGATTTCACTCATTTGTGGAATATAACAAAGCAAAACTGAAGGAACAAAACAGCAGCAGATTCACAGACTCCAAGAAGAGACTAGCGGTTACCAAACAGAAGGAGGTGGGGAGGGAGGAAGAAGGGGATTAAGGGGCATTAGGATTAGCACACATAGTGTAGGGGGCTCACAGGGAAGGCAGTATAGCACAGAGAAGACAAGTAGTGACTCCTAGCATCTTACTATGCTGATGAACAGTGACTGCAATGGGGTGGGGGGAGGGACTTTATAATATGGGTGAATGTTGTAACTACAATGCTGCTAATGTGAAACCTTCATAAGATTGTATATTAACGATACCTTAATAAAAAAAAAGAAGTAGAAGACTCAAACAACACTACAGAACAACATAAATCTGACAGACATATATAGGACATGCCACCCAACAACAGCAGAACACACATTCTTCTCAAGCACACATAGATTATTCCTGATGATATACCATTTACTAGGCCACAAAGTAAATCTCAATAAACTTTAGAAGATTGAAACAATAAATATCTTCTCCAATTTCAATGGAATAAGCTAGAAACAAAACACAAAAGTAAAAACTGACCATGTCAGAAATATGTGGATATTAAACAACATGCTCTTAAACAACCAGTGGTCAAAGAAGAAATCACAAGAGAGGTTAGAAAACACTTAGAGATAAATAACATGAAGCCACCACCTACCAAGACTCATGGGATGCAACAAGAGCACTTCTCAAGGGGAACGTGCATCTCTAAATAGCTACATTAAAAAAGAAGGAAGTCTTTTTGTTCTACTGATGGTGTCCTTTGCTGTACAGAAGCTTTTCAGCTTCATATAGTCCCACTTGTTCATTTTGCTTTTGTTTCCCTTGCTCGCGGAGATATGTTCATGAAGAAGTTGCTCATGTTTATGTCCAAGAGCTTTTTGCCTATATATTTTTTTAAGAGTTTTGTAGTTTCATGACTTACATTCAGGTCCTTGATCCACCTCGAGTTTACCTTTGTGTATGGGGTCAGACGATTTCACATCAATAACCTAACTTTATACCTGAAAGAACTATAAAAATAAGAGAAAACTAAATCTTCTACAAAATTAAAAGAAGGAAGAAAATAATAAAGATTAGAGTGGAGATAAATGAAATCAAGAATAGAAAAATAGAGAACAAAATGAAAAGTTAGTCTTTATAAAAAAATACAAAATTGGCAAAACTTTAGCTATACCTGACAAAGAAGAAAGAGAGAAGATACAAATAACTAAAATCAGAAATGAAAGAGGGGCAATCAGTATCAGTTTTGCAGAAAGAACAGAATATTATGAACAATTGTGACCAACAAATTAGATAACATAGATGAAATGGACAAATTTCTAGAAACACACAAATTACCTAAACTAACTCAAGAAGAAATAGAAAATCTCAATAGTCTATAGCAAGTAAGGAGATTGAATAATAATCAAAACCTCCCAACAAATGTCCAAGATGAGACAGTTTCACTAATGAATTCTACCAAACACGTAACGAAGAATTAACAACAAATCCTTCATGAGTTCTTGCCAAAAAATAAAAGAGAGAATACTTCCTAAGCCATTCTATGGGGCCAGTATTACCCTGATACTAAAGTCAGAAGAAGACATTACAAGAAAAGAAAACTAAAAATCAATATCTCTTATGAATTTAGATGCAAAAATCCTCAACAAAATATTAGCAAATGGAATCCAATGACTTATTAAGAGGATAATATACAATGACCAAGTGGGATTTATGCCAGGAATGCAAAAGTGGTTCAAACTAAGATCAATCAATGTAATAGAGTAATTACATTAAAAGAAGGTAGAAGGAAAAAATACATACGATCATATAGATGGATGTAAAAAAAAAAGCATTTGATCCAAAATACCCTTTCCTGGTAAAACAAGAAGAAGAACAATTAAAGAAAAACCTCAGAAACTGGGAATAGAAGAGAATTCCCAAGCTTGATAAAGGACATTTATGAAAAGCCCACAGCTATGATCTTACTCAGTTATGAAAGACTGAAAGCTTTCCTCTAAAAGCAGAGATAAGGATGCCCATTTTCACTCTTGCTATTCAACGTTGCACTAGAAGTTCTAGCCAGAACTAGTGTAGAAGACAGAATGCTGAGGATATGTTAGATGACAAAGGAAAGAATTATAAATGTTCTCTGACAGGCCACAATTAGAGCCTTTAACCAGCAAGACGAAATAGAAGAAGTATAAGAAAAGTTCTGCATTTAAATTAAAAAAAAGATACGAATGGAGAACTCAAGTAACAGCACTGACATAAATAAAAACTGGAGGATGTTAGTTGACCAAAAGCTTCTAGCAAGTCAGTAATGAGAACAACACAAAGTGACATGACCTGAAGTTGAACTAACACAAGAGTAACGTTCACATGGTGAGAAGGAATGCCGTACAGCCAGGAGAGTCTGTGACCCCCGACCACATCTGCAGACCTGTGTTTCTGTCTTGGGGTGACTGCACAGGAGGGCTCATACCTGTGAGGAGCCTGGAAGCCGTGACGTGTGAGAAATGGCTGAGGGCAGCTGAGAAAAGAGATTTAAGAGAAACTGCATGGGTGCATGTACTACATGTGGAGCAGGCTGAAGGGTGAAATGTGTCCAGAAGAGGCAGCTTTGTCAGGGCCAGCCAAACTGTGGCTGACTTGGAAGAGTGAAGACCTAATCCTCTGGTTTATAAAAAGTAGCTAGAAATCTGGATGACACGAAATCTTCCAACTTTCACACATTGGCAATAATCCTAAAAATTAAAGCCTTGTGCAGAAGGAATGAAATCCCCGACAGGAGTTTGCAACCTCTGCTGTGTTTGTATAACTGAAGGGTCCATATGCCTGAGAACACATCCAGGGCTTGAAGCCACATAAAAGGAGGCACTTCCTGACAACCACGACTGGACGGTCATGGAAGACTGTTTCTTGTCTGAGCAGAGTGTGTGCTGGCTGGAGCCCTGCAGCCAGCAGACAACCATCCCTCATTTGGGCTGCAGCAAGGCTGGACTGATGGGGTTGCCCATGCCAAGCCTGCCAGCATCCATACACATAATAGGCTGCAGCCTGATAAAAGGACCTTTTCTTTTGATTACAAAATGAGTAAGTGGTTGTGAGGAAGGCAAAGGGTCCCTAGGCAGCCAGAGGATGTGAGCTCCAGAAGCCATTGTTACTGGACACAGTCACTCAAAGTGACTTGGAGAAAGACTAAATTTGAAACATTTTCCTCTTAAACTTGTCTGTGTTAAAAAAAAAATGGCCAAAAACTTTCACTATTGCTTCTTGGCTACGTGGTTAAAACAAAGCAGAGATGAGAGTTCAAGGTTTATTGTTCACAATTAAGAAAGGAATCAGTTTGTGGTTATAATATACTTCCTCTCATATAGTAAGTTTTAGCATGAATGGTCAACAAACTAGTTGTGTGTACATGTATTGTGTCTGATTTCTCACTCATGCCTTCTGACAATAATTTTCCCTTGAAGTGTCCCAGTGAGTATTCTCGAGACAACTACACTACGCCTTATCAGTGTATTGGTTTAAAGGACAGCATGTAAAAGGCGAATGCACATGAGCAGCGCTGTCTCCTGGGAGTGATTACTCGTTCACTGCCATCTCCTCCTAGAATGGGAACTGTTTGGTTCAGAGCAGCATATGTTGAAAGAATTCTAACATTAATTTGAGTGAAACTCTTCTGCGTTCAGCATCTTAACAACCAATTTTGATGCTAGAGACAAGCAATGTGAAAAATCCTTCAAATCCAAAAAGGCATCAGGTATGCAGCAGGAAAAGGGACAAGAAGAGGAAGGGAGGGACACTCTCCATGACCACAGAGGGACTGGGGCCTCCAGCCCCACTGTCTCTGCTGGTACCCAGGCTGGCCTGAGGCTGGAGCTGGGCTATGACCTCTTTTGGTAAGCTGGTGGCAGAGCATTGGTTGAGGACGTGGGATTTAAATGCATGCACAGTCCTTGCAGATTATTTAAAACTTTTGCTGAGCCCTCAAATTTTGTTGCCCTATGGGTAAAGGTCTATTCGCAAAGCTGCATTCTCAGGGCCCCCTAGGAATGGTCAGCCAAATGGAAACATCTCTCTGTCCTCACCTGCTCTGGCTTGGCTTAGGGAAAGGGAACTTTTAACCTGTAAGAAGCATTGGGAAGTACTTTTTTCTTCTCCTCTTCATCTCTTCTCCAACTCCTTACAAGGATAGCTACTTGTGCTCCCATTACTAGTCAGTGTCAAAGTATAAAGGGCATGGATCTGCATTCTCCCACCTCTCCACAGTGGGCTTTCACAATGCCACCCACTGTCATTTTTTTAAACAGCCTGGCCACCGAATGCACCTGTCCTCTCCCCTCCTAGGGTAAGACCAAGGGGCCAGGTGCTGCCCCTACTGGGGCAGGCCTACAGCTGTCCTGCCTGTGAGTGGGTGGTAAGTCAAGTTGAAGACCATTTGAATCTTGGGCCAAAGCCAAGATTTTTTTTTTTGTATCATTAATGTACAATTACATGAGCAACATTATGGGTACTGGACTCTCCCCATTATCAAGTACCCACCACACACCCCATTACAGTCACTGTCTATCAGCATAGGAAGATGATATAGAATCACTACTTGTCTTCTCTGTGTTGTATAGCCCTCCCGGTGTCCCCCTCCCCCACATTATGTCTGCTAATCATAATGCCCCTTTTTCCCCCCTTATCCATCCCTTCCCACCCATCTTCCCCAGTCCCTTTCCCTTTGGTAACTGTTAGTCCATTCTTGGGTTCTGTGAGTCTGCTGCTGTTTTGTTCCTTCACTTTTTTCTTTGTTCTTATACTCCACAGATGAGTGAAATCATTTGGTACTTGTCCTTCTCCGCCTGGCTTATTTCACTGAGCATAATATCCTCCAGCTCCATCCATGTTGTTGCAAATGGTAGCATTTGTTTTCTTCTTATGACTGAATAATATTCCATTGTGTATATGTACCACCTCCTCTTTATCCATTCATCTACTGATGGACACTTAGGTTGCTTCCATTTCTTGGCTATTGTAAATAGTGCTTCAATAAATATAGGAGTGCATATCTTTTTCAAACTGGGCAGCTGCATTCTTAGGGTAAATTCCTAGGAGTGGAATTCCTGGGTCAAATGGTATTTCTATTTTGAGTTTTTTGAGGAACCCCCCATACTGCTTTCCACAATGGTTGAACTAATTTACATTCCCATCAGCAGTGTAGGAGGGTTCCCCTTTCTCCACATCTTCGCCAACATTTGTTGTTGTTTGTCTTTTGGAGGTTGGTCATCCTAACTGATATGAGGTGATATCGCATTGTGGTTTTAATTTGCATTTCTCTGATGATTAGCGATGTGGAGCATCTTCTCATGTGCCTGTTGGCCACCTGAGTTTCTTTTTTGGAGAAGTGTCTCTTCAGATCCTCTGCCCATTTTTTAATTGGATTATTTGCTTTTAGTTTGTTGAGGTGCATGAGTTCTTTATATATTTTGGATGTCAACCCTTTATCGGATATGTCATTTATGAATATACTCTCCTATACTGTAGGATGCCTTTTTGTTCTCCTGATGGTGTCCCTTGCTGTACAGAAGCTTTTCAGCTTGATATAGCCCCACTTGTTCATTTTTGCTTTTGTTTCCCTTGCCTGAAGAGATATGTTCATGAAGAAGTCTCTCATGTTTATGTCCAAGAGATTTTTGCCTTTATTTTTTTCTAAGAATTTTATGGTTTCATGACTTACATTCAGGTCTTTGATCCATTTTGAGTTTACTTTTGTGTATGGGGTTAGAAAATAATACAGTTTCATTCTCTTACATGTAGTTGTCCAGTTTTGCCAACACCAGCTGTTGAAGAGCTGTCATTTCCCCATTGTATATCTACGGCTCCTTTAGCATGTATTAATTGACCATATATGTTTTGGTTAATATCTGGACTCTCTATTCTGTTCCACTGGTCTGTGGGTCTATTCTTGTGCCAGTACCAAATTGTCTTGATTACTGTGGCTTTGTAGTAGAGCTTGAAGTTGGAAAGCGAGATCCCCCAAGCTTTATTCTTTCTTCTCAGTACTGCGCTGGCTATTCGTGGTCTTTTGTGGTTCCATATGAATTTTAGAACTATTTGTTCCAGTTCGTTGAAGAATGCTGTTGGTATTTTGATCAGGATTGCATTGAATCTGTAGATTGCTTTAGGCAGGATGGCCATTTTGACAATATTAATTCTTCCTACCCAAGAGCATGGGATGAATTTCCATTTATTGGTGCCCTCTTTAATTTCTCTCATGAATGTCTTGTACTTTTCAGAGTATAGGTTTTTCACTTCCTTGGTTAGATTTATTCCTAGGTATTTTATTCTTTTTGATGCAATTGTGGATATAATTGTTTTCCTGATTTCTCTTTCTGCTAGTTCATCATTAGTGTATAGGAAAGCAACAGATTTCTGTGTATTGATTTTGTATCCTGCAACTTTGCTGAATTCAGATATTAGTTCTAGTAGTTTTGGAGTGGAATATTTAGGGTTTTTATGTACAATATTATGTCATCTGCAAATAGTAACAGGTTGACTTCTTCCTTACAAATCTGGATGCCTTTTATTTCTTTGTTTTGTCTGATTGCCGTGGCTAGGACCTCCAGAACTATGTTGAATGAAAGTGGGGAGAGTGGGCATCCTTGTCTTGTTCTGGATCTTAGGGGAAAAGCTTTCAGCTTCTCAGTGTTAGGTATGATGTTGGCTGTGGATTTGTAATATATGGCCTTCATTATGTTGAGGTACTTGCCCTCTATACCCATTTTGTTGAGAATTTTTATCATGAATGGATGTTTAAATTTGTCAAATGCTTTTTCAGCATTTATGGAGATGATCATGTGGTTTTGTCCTTCTTTTTGTTGATGTGGTAGATGATGTTGATAGATTTTCAAATGTTGTACCATCCTTGCATCCCTGAGATGAATCCCACTTGATCATGGTGTATGATCCTCTTGATGTATTTTTGAATTTGGTTTGCTAATATTGTGTTGAGTATTTGTGCATCTATGTTCATCAGGGATCTTGGTCTGTAATTTTCTTTTTTTGTGGTGTCTTTGCCTGGTTTTGTATTAGAGTGATGCTGGCTTTGTTGGAAGTATTCCCTCCTCTTCTGTTTTTTGGAAAAATTTAAGGAGAATGGGTATTATATCTTCTGTATACGTCTGATAAAATTCAGCGGTGAATCCATCTGGACCAGGGGTATTGTTCCTGGGTAATTTTTTGATTACCTATTCAATTTCATTGCTGGTAGTTGATCTGTTTAGATTTTCTGTTTCTTCCTTGGTCAGTCTTAGAAGGTTGTATTTTTCTAGAAAGTTGTCCTTTCTTCTAGGTTATCCAGCTTGTTAGCATGTAGATTTTCATAGTGTTCTCTAATAATTCTTTGTATTTCTGTGGTGTCCATCATGATTTTTCCTTTCCCATTTCTGATTCTGTTTATGTGTGTAGATTCTCTTTTTCTCTTAATAAGTATGGCTAGGGGTTTATCTATTTTATTTATTTTCTCAAAGAACCAGCTCTTGGTTTCATTGATTTTTTTTCTATTGTTTTATTCTTCTCAATTTTATTTATTTCTGCTTTAATCTTTATTATGTCCCTCCTTCTGCTGACTTTGGGCCTCATTTGTTCTTCTTTTTCAATTTCAATAATTGTGAATTTAGACTATTCATTTGGGATTGTTCTTCCTTCTTTAAGTAGGTCTGGATTGCTATACTTTCCTCTTAGAACTGCCTTTGCTGTGTCTCACAGAAGTTGGGGCATTGTGCTGTTGTTTTCATTTGTCCCCATATATTGCTTGATCTCTGTTTTAATTTGATCATTGATCCACTGATTATTTAGGAGCATGTTGTTAAGCCTCTATGTGTTTGTGTGCCTTTGTGTTTTCTTTGTACAATTTATTTCCTTTTTTATACCTTTGTGATCTGAGATGTTGGCTGGTAGAAGTTCAATCTTTTTGAATTTACTGAGGCTCTTTTTGTGGCCTAGTATGTGGTCTATTCTGGAAAATGTTCCATGTGCACTTGAGAAGAATGTGTATCCTGCTGCTTTTGGGTGTAGACTTCCGTAGATGTCTGTTAGGTCCATCTGTTCTGGTGTATTGTTCAGTGCCTCTGTGTCCTTACTTATTTTCTGTCTGGTTGATCTGTCCTTTGGAGTGAATAGTGTGCTGAAGTCTCCTAGAATGAATGCATCCTCCTTTAATTCTGTTAGTATTTGTTTCACATATGTTGGTGCTCCTGTATCAGGTGCATATATATTTATAATGCTTACATCCTCTTGTTGGACTGCCCCCTTTATCATTATGTAATGTCCTTCTTTATCTCTTCTTACTTTCTTTGTTTGAAGTCCATTTTGTCTGATACAAGTACTGCAATACATGCATTTTTCTCCCTATTGTTTGCATGAAATATCTTTTTCTACCCCTTCACTTTTAGTCTGTGTATTTCTTGAGGTGAGTCTTTTGTAAGCAGCATGTAGATGGATCTTGCTTTTTTATCCATTCTATTAGTCTGTGTCTTTTGATTTGTGCATTCAATCCATTTACATTTAGGGTATTTATTGATAGATATGTACTTACTACCATTGCAGGCTTTCGATTCGTGGTTACCAAATGTTCAAGGGTAGCTTCTTTAGTATCTAACCACGTAACTTTAACTCACTTACTATGCTATTATAAACACAGTCTGATGATTTTTTATTTGTCTTCCTTCTTTTTCTTCCTCCTCCACTCTTTATATGTTAGGCATTTTATTCTGTACTCTTCTGTGTTTCCTTTGACTGATTTTTTTGGATAGCTGATTTTATTTTGCCTTTTGTTAATATTTGGTTGGTCTACTTTCTTTGCTTTGATTTTATTTTCTCTGTTGACATCTATTTAGCCTTATGGTACTTCCATCTAGAGCAGTCCCTTTAAAACACACTGTAGAGGTGGTTTATGGAGGTAAATTCCCTCAACTTTTGCTTATCTGGGAATTGTTTAATCCCTCCTTCAAATTTAAATGATAATCTTGCAGAATACAGTATTCTTGTTTCGCGGCCTTTCTGTTTCATTGTATTAAATATATCATGCAATTCTCTTCTGGCCTCTAAGGTTTCTGTTGAGAAGTCTGATGATAGCCTGACGGGTTTTCCTTTTTAGTTGATCTTTATTCTCTCTCTGGCTGCTTTTAATACCCTATCATTGTCTTTGATCTTTGCCATTTTAATTATTATATGTTTTGGTGTTGTCCTCCTTGGGTCCCTTGTTGGACTTCCATGGTCTGAGAGACTATTTCCTTCCCCAGCTTGGGGAAGTTTTCAGCAATTATTTCTTCAAAGACACTTTCTAACCCTTTTTCTCTCTTTTCTTCTTCTGGTACCCCTATAATGTGAATATTGTTCCGTTTGTATTGGTCACACAGTTCTCTTAATATTCTCTCATTCCTAGAGATCCTTTTGTGTCTCTCTGCCTCAGCTTCTCTGTATTCCTATTTTCTGATATCTAGTCCATTAATTGTCTCTTCCACTTTATGTAGTCTGCTCCTAAGTCCTTCCGTTTGTGTCATTTCTCTTATCTCCCTCTGGAATTCATCCTTTAGCTCTTGCATATTTCTCTTCAGCTCCATCAGCATGGTTATGACTTTTATTTTGAATTCTTTTTCAGGAAGATTGGTTATTTCAGTGTCACCAGGCCCTCTCTCTAGCATCTGAGTGATTTTGGACTGAACCAGGTTCTTCTGACTTTTCGTGGTGATAGAAGTGATCGCTGGCGAGCAGTGCGTGTGTCAGCTGGGAGAACAAAGTCCCTTCCTGCTTGCTGGTCACCTTGCCAGTCTCATTCCCCTGTGCAGGTCAACCACACACAGGGAGCAGACTCTGGGTTAATCCCGAGTTGCCGTGGGCTGGTCGGCCCTCGGGATGGCCTAGGGCACTGGTGTGGGTCACAGGCGAGCGGCGCATGTTCTCCTGTGAGAACGGTGACCCTTCATGCTTTCCAGACTCTGTGCCAGGCAACTGCACACAGGGTGTAGCTTCTGGGTTGATCCCCTGAGATGCTGTGGGCGGGCGGCCCTTGGGATGGTGTAGGGCACTGGTGGTGGTTGCAGGTGAGCAGCGCGTGTTCGCCCAAAGAACAGAGCCCCTACCTGCCTTCCAGACTCTGCACCAGCTTCCTCTGCCTGTGCCGGTCAACCGGGTGCAGGGGGCAGCCTCTGGATTGATCTCCTGAGCTGCCGTGAGTGGGGCGGCCCTCGGGATGGCCTAGGTCACTGGTGGGAGTTGTACACAAGCAAGTGCATATTCGCCACTAGAATAAAGCCCCTTTGCACCTTCCGGGCTCTGCTCAGCCTCTCTGCTGTCTGTGCCCGGCAGCTGCACAAAGGGGGAAGTCTCTGGGTCTGGTTGGCTAGCTGCTGTGCTGGGAGAAAACTGTGTGGTTGCTGTGGGCGGGGCTGCTCCCCCTTTGCAGCAATGGCGGGTCTGCTGGTTTGCTTGCAGTGCCTGCAGGGGTGAATGAACAGCAGGCTGCTTATTGCTGTCAGGGGCTTCTGAGCTGTGTTGCCACCCAGGGGGTTAGGGCGCCTGAGGTTCCTTAAAATTCCAAGCCTGCTGGGCTGAGTGTGCCAGGAAGATTTTGTCCACCTGTTAAATCCTTGTCCCTTTAAGACTTTTAAAGTGCTTGCTTTACTTTTGTCCCAGGGCTGCCGACTGCGGGGACCTGTTCGCAGTCTTAGTCTCGGATTTTACTTTTCCCTAATATCAAGTACACCATGCAATGTGTGTCTGTGCTCCTGGTGCAGATTACTAGGGCTGGTTATTTAGCAGTCCTGTGCTTCCACTCCCTCCCTACTCTGGCCGGTGAGCTGGGGTGGGGGAATGCTCGGGTCCTGCCGGGTCACGGTTTTGTATCTTACCCTTTTCGTGAGCTGCTGAGTTCTCACAGTTGTAGATGTAGCCTGGCTTTTGTACTGTATCTTCTGGTCTCTCTTTTCGGAATAGTTGTATTTGCTGTATTTTCAAAATATATATGGTTTGGGGGAGTAGATTTCTGCCACCCTGCTCACACTGCAATCTGGAGAATCTCCCCAAGCCAAGATTTTTAATCCAACTTCAGTAATAAAGTTAATGTGTTGATCCATATCTCACCTCTGTATCTATTTGTCAACTCACTCACAAAGCCATGCCAGGAGAGGGCTGTGATAAAGTCATACTCTCAAACTCCAAAAACTATAATGGATTTGATTTTTCTCAAAAATGAAAGACAATTAAAAGTTGACAAATAAAGATCAGCCAGTACTTTTGCGTAATAACTCTGCAAGGTTTTAATGAGGTTTGAGTTATGCATGCCAGGTTTCATTCCAGAGAAGCCAGGAACTTTTATGTATTCTTGTCTGGATGCAGTGTTGGGGTCTTTGCGGGATCCTGTTCATTGGCAGCTTTCATTCCCACATGAGGCTTGAACCAACTAAAATAAGACAGAAGAAGTGATAAATATTAATAAAGGGATAGCCTGTATTTGCAGGCATGTGTGGGCTTCCCCACGCATTCATGGACAATGTCAGAGGCCCCCCTTATGGGAGGCCTGTCTCGGCAGGACTCACAGCATGGAGGAGAGGAGGGACTGGGCTTGCATTAGTACCTTGTTCTGAGGAAGCAGGCAGGGATGACATGGCAGCAGTTGCTCCTTCCAAACTCTATTGGGAGGAGGAGGAGTTGCATGGGTAGAGAGCCACCAAGAGCATTACAAATGGAATGTCCCTCGATGTGGAATGCAGCACCAGGAGGGGGAAATACACAGTCCCCTTGTACGTGAGAGGCGGCACAGACCATTACCTGTTATCTCCAGGTAAATTGTCAGAGCTGAGCTAAGGACCTGGCTGTGTGAAAACCAGGAGCGAGAGCTGGACACCTTGAAGCCTGTGGGAGCTGTGGAGAGAAGCTCTCCGCATTGCTCACTAGCTGGCTGGCTAGCCCACTCTTGCTCTCCTTTTTAATGAAGTATTACTTCATGGTAAAGTGCACAGGACGGTAAACCTTTTACATGTAGACCCTCATATCACCTCCACTAGACTGAGATACATATTGTAGACCACTTCTCAAAGACAACCCACACCTTCTCCTGTCTGAGGAATATCCTGAATATCAAATATCCAAGCCCACAGATTTTTTTAAAGTAAAAAAATTCAGATTTACACCATCAACACTCAGTTCCATCACAGATTTTCTTTCCATACTGGCACTTACAAGTGTAATCCTTAAATTGTACCCCCTTTATCAATTCTAGCAATAGTTTCAAATTTTAAGTATTGAAAAATTAATTTTTAAGCTTAAAAATTCCACTTATCAAGAGATGTTATTCTTCCAGGGAAGTGATTGTCTATTCCAGGTGCTGTCTTCCTCTTAAAGAGAAATTGGAAGTTTTCTTTGCCCCATGGTGACAGCATCTGAGAATTGCCTCATCGGTAGGAGATTTCTCATGATTAGTCAACTAAGAACAGTCAGAGCAAGAAGAAATGAATTTTCAAAAGGAAACCACTTCTCCAGGAAGTATTTTTTTCCTAGAACACATTTAGTGTTTTAGAGAAAAGCATACTGACTTTATAAATGGGTATGTTGCCCTTCAATAATGTTAGTGGGATTCTTATGCTGAAGAATTTCTTATACTGATTTTAATATAAGTAAAAATTTTTAATTATTCATTAAAAAATTTTTTTGAGAGATAAAAGTGTCCAATATACCTTCCCTTGAAAAAGCCCTGTGAGACATGAAATAGTTGAAATCTAGGAGGATACCCTTGGCACACACACACACACACACACACACACCATATATATATAATTCAAATATATTTTTAAATATTATATTATATATTTAATATCATATATATTAACATTTATTAGTAAATGAATACATAGCTTATATGTTAACACAAATATATATAAAATAAATATAAGTTAACATAAAATACTACAGCTCTCCCACCACTGTGTGCTTGTACACTGACCAGCTGGCTAAGAGTATCAATACCAGCTGAAGAGGCCCTCCTTCAGGCACCCACACCAAGACCAACAGGGCTCAGACCTGCACATCCTGGCTTTGACATGGCACTTGTTAGCCAGGTCTTGGAGAATGAGAGTACTCAAGCACAAATCAGGTCAAACTATCAGCACAGTGGCACTAATTTAGGTAATACGGAGCAAATAACTTGATAGACAAACACAAAGCTCATCTGTGAGCATATTCCCATCAAAGCCAGGCTTCTATTCACTACCTCAGTAATAATTAATCTGTCCATGGCCTAATTTATGCCTTTGATCTTAGTTCTCCTCTTCAGCTCTGAATGACAGGACAGCCTTTAGTTGTTGAGTATGGATGATATAATGGCAACTAAAGACTGATTCTCCAGAACCCTGAGCTAGGGATCCTTTTGCCTTTAGTTGATAGTGGATATTGAGTCTCCTTGTAAAATTAGGGCAATGGATGAGAGGCTGGGTTGGGCGTGTTTCATTGCTAATGTCCACAATTAGCCAGTAGAAGGTTCTTTGGACTTTAAGGTCATGTCTAGTACAAAGAAAACTGCAAAAGGCCCTCCCTGTCCACTTTGGCTGCTCTTTCTCAGGGTCTTGTATATTTAAAGAAATGAGAGAAGCTCTTAGAAAGACCTCTCAGTCATTGAAATCTCAAAAAAGGTGTCATTCTATTATCACTTCCTTATTCTCTGATGCCTTGTAAGAAACCACATTTGTTCTAAGAGCCATGATCGGCTTTACTGGCTACTCCATGATGTTAATACATGGTTGTAAATGCACAGTATATAGTGCCATGTTTCACTGCCTTCTCTGACCTTCTATTTCAAAATTGTGCAGCTTGTTCTCTTGGGCTAATATTCTTTTGGTTTCTTTTTAAAGCCCAAAGTGGGGCTTGCTTGGTGAGCCTTTTCCTATAATTTCACTTTCAGTTGATCAGATTCATTTGTGCATTTGTTCAAAATGCATGCACTGAGTACCCACTCTGGATTATTGCCCAGCATAGAGATAAGCAACCAGCACCGGTCATGGACCTCTGTCCAGGCTGGAGGCCAGGATGTCTTTTCTAGGCATGTGTCCCCCCATCCCATTCTCACAGTGGAAGGGTGAGAGGCTGTGTTTGTATGACATAACCTCCCCAAGTCCACTCCACTTAGCCACAGAAGATTGGATTGAGGGTAGGGGGAAATTGACTGACACAAAATTGTCCAATTACAATTCCTTCCTAGGAATTCAGAATTGAGATTGAGAAAGAGTTTGTCTCTCTCCATGTAAAATAGTGTGGTTGCCAAAGCTCTTTTCTGCAAGCTACTCTAAAGATGAAGAGTGAAGCAGGCTGACAAGGGGAAGTGGGAGTAAAGAAGGAGAGAGATGCTCTCCTCTACACCCAACTGAATATCCCTAGTCTCTCCCTGAGTCCCATTTGTGTCCCTGCTTATTTCTTTCAGGAAGTATTCCACTTGCCCGTGTTCCCACAATAAATATTAGTTATCCCCCAGTGTGCTTCTGTTTCTTACAGTTAGAAGTCCTAACATGGTGTCCTTGCCCTTTGTGCTATTTCTGCAAACCTGGAGAATACATTATTTAGTACTTCACAGTGTAGTGGGACCCTGAGTTCCTGAGCCAGGTCTTGCAAGTGTTTTATTCATCCTTGTACCCCAGGCATATTGTAGAAGCCAGTAGAATGTATGTTGACTCCACACCTAACCAAGTGAAGGAAGGGCAGTGGGGTCCATAGCAAGTTATTTAACCACTCTTTCCCAGGTTCCTTATTCGAAAGGGCCCTTAGAAATAATTTGGGTTAAGTGTTTCTTCTACAGAAGAGGAAGCTAAGGCCCAGAAAGGTAAACACCATTTGTCCAAGGTCACACAGAGAGTTAGCAGCAGAACTGAAACTGTAATTCTCGTCTGGGAGCTCCGAAGCCAGTCTTTTTTCCATTGCCCATGACACTCCCTTCCTGCTGAACCAACTCCCAGTGACCTCAGTGGGTAACACAGCCAAAAGCCCCCAGGGAAGCCTCCCCTCTTTAAAACTTCCTCAGTGTGAGCTCATAATTCAGTCAACATACGGAAAAGCTCCTGAAAAGGAAATTCCTGGTGCTGGTCATCACTGGGCGTGGCTAGCCACAGACACCATTCAGCACATGGGGAAGGAGCTGCCCAAAGCTGACGTCACCAAACACCCAACATGAGGTAACCAAGACAATCCACAGAGGCACTTCTTGGTTTCATTGTCCAATGAGATGGGGTTTTTCTCTGCGCTTGCCAGTAAGAAGAATAAATGAAGAATTAATTACCCCAGTACTGATGAGCAAAATGTGCTCTCAAATACAATGATGTGAAAGGCATGTCTGAGTGGGACCTAGGAAGGACTTAAAAACAAAATAAGTCACCCTGCTAATCAGTACACACAAACTAAAAAATCTACATTACAAAGGAAGGTAAGGGTTGATGAACACAGGACTTAGGACAGTGGTTACCATCCTAAATGTTGGGTAGGGAGAGACAGAGATATAAAATGGCTTTCTAGAACATAAAATTCAATTACTGCCAAAATACTGGCTTTTGTATTGGCAGTGATGGCTGATGAGGTCGTGAGTGTTTTTTATATTCTTAGAAATAAATGAGTAGATTAATAAAAGAGCCACATATGGACCAAATGTGAAAATGTGTCATGGACTAAGGATTATGAATAATCTAATTGTGTGCCCTAAGGTCCATGGAAAAGAAAGAAAGGGCAAGAGAATAGTCATGGCATCAAAGTAATGTCTCAAACTAGAAAATAAACATTTCATAATATTCCAATTTTTTTTGAGTTTTGTTATTATTCTGCCTGTTATAACAATTGTTTTGTCAGGTATAATATGAAAGTCTGTTTAATTAGTTTAATATATGAGTTGAGCAATGCATTATGGTTAAGTGTTAGCCTTACTTTATAGAATACTTTATCAGACACGATAATGCCCAGCCTGCTTGTCTAGAAGACACTATGATAAATGTGGGCTTTACAATAATCAGGCTGACATGTTAAAACTTGCTTTAGTTTCAATTGGAAATAATTGAGGACAGGTTTTTTCAGGTCCTTCAATGTTTTTTTAAATAGACAGGAATGTATGTCTCTAAGGCTTTCTGAGATAGGATTCAAGAAGCAAACAAAACTAAGAAGAAAAACAAGCGCCAACTGATGGAGAAGTTTGAACATGGGTTTTGAATAGCAACAAAGCTTTCTGTTAGTGCTTTATGCTCTAGTGGTAGTTGATTGCCTGCCACTTGATGAAATGAGCATCTATGCTCCATAATCCACCCTAGAGATCACAGCTTTGCTAAAAACATTAACATAGATTAAACAAATACGATGCATTACCATTTGGGGGCTCCTGGTGAAGGAAATATAGGAATCCTTTGTGCTATTTCTGCAAACCTGAAATTATTTCAAACTAACAAGTTTTTAAATAAATAAAGCAAAAATTTAATATATGCATTGGAATGCCCACAAAGCAAGACTGGTGATGAAACTGAAAGACTCATTCAGAGACTTAGACCAGTAAGCAAGTATTATTTTTATAAAGATAAAGAAAAACAACTGTTAAGAGAATATAAACAAATTACAGAGTTGAGTTTAAATGACTACCCCAGGCTTGTACATAATTAACTGCAAAATCACAAGCCAGAATCCAGGTCATGGAGAGACTGCTGGACTTCCTTTAATGACCAACAGTCCTGTGGTGTGGCAAGGAGCATTCAGAATGAAGCCAGATGCAGTGAAACCTTTCAGGGGCAACTGTAAGATAATTTTTGTGCAACCAATTATTTAGATTGAATAAAGATAAGAAAGAGAAACTTCTTGGTAAATAAAATATCACAGCTCTGGGGTGGATGAAGTAGAGTTGGAGGGAACGGCCTATAGAAAAAGCTGTTAAATCCTTCAAATGGTAGTGCCCATGGGCATTGGAAAACTCAAATCCCAAAATGGAGCAATACCAGGAAAATGCTATCTTTGCTAACATAGGTTTTTCTCAGTGCAGTTTGACCCCATGTTTAAAGGGTATTTTTATTGGTGGTGGTGGTAGTTAGCTTTTGTTTTTTAAAGTATATAAGGGGAAAAAATAGTTCATCTAATATCAACAGAATTGAGAATTGAGATTTCTGTCACAAGGATGAATGGTGCTCTTTGCTCAATCTCTTCTGGAATTAATATGAAAATCATTATCTTTTTTACCTAGTTCTTCATGAAAGTGGTCCTCCATCAATAAATGTGATATCTGATTCAGAAAGAAAGGAGAGAAACTTGAGATTAATTTTCATGGAAGCAATAGCATTTCTCTTTCTCTGAACAATTCTGAGGAAGGAAATGTAAAATTTCATGTTCTCAGTTCTGCTGAAGTTATGAATCATCACACCTTTGCTAACAGTTACTCACTGTAAGGGCTCAGGGGCCATACTCAGTACTGAAATTTGTTATGTCTATTTTTTATTCATGAAAAATGGACTCAGATCTCAATGGGGCAGTCTCTCTGCTCCCCACTCTCTTATGTCTCTCTTAGTTGAGTTGTTTTCATGAGGAGAGCAGTAAGTAGAAGGAGACCAGATGTATGAAAAGAAACAATGAGATAACAAAATCTGCAAAATGTAAATAAGTCTGGAATCTGTAAGCAAATACTGTCTTTCTCATTTTTCCTACAGTCACTGTCAGGAGATGAGCCTAAACAGTAAGGAGAATAGGTGATGAGAGCCAGGGAGAGAAATTCCAAATTAACCTTTTCCTTTTAACATGTGTGCACCAGAAACAACTATCAAAATTGACAGAAGATTAGAGACTCTGAATAGACATATAGCAAGTGAAGAGACTGAATTAGTAATGAAAAAAACTATATTATATTAGCAATAAAAAAACTCCCTACAACGAAAGGCACTGACTGCTGGCCTCACTAATGAACCCTACCAATGTTTAATCCCACAACTATCACCAATCCCTCACAAACTCTCAAAAAACAGAAAGGAGGAAACACTTCCCAACTTAAAGCCACTGATAGCAAAACCTGACAAAAACAATGCAAGAGAAATACAGACCCTTATGAATATAGACACAAAAATCCTCAATAAAATGCTAACAAACTGATTCCAGCAACATATGAAAAGGGTTATACAAGTGGAATTTATCCAAGGAATAAAAGGTTGATTTAACATCAAAAAAGCAATCAATGTGATACACCATAATAATAGAATAAATAACAAAATACATGGTCATCTCAATAGATGGAGAAAAAAGACTGTAAAATTGCAATACCCTTTCATAATAAAAACAGCCAACAAACTATGAATAGAAGGGAACTTCCTCGATGTGGTGAAGACTGTCTACAAACTAGAACTAACATTAATGCTATATAGTAAAAGGCTGAATGTTTTCCCCCTAAAATCAAGAACAAGAAAAGGATGTCCATTCGTACCACTTGTATTCAACATTGCACTGGAGGATCAAGCCTGGACAATAAGACAAAAAAGAGAAGTAAGACATCCTGATTGGAAAGGAAGAAGTATAGCTATCTCTATTTGCAGATGACATGATATTATATATAGAAATCCTAAGCAAGCCAGAAAATGAACTATTAGATCTAATAAATGAGTTCATCAAGATTTCAGAATACAAAAGTTAGTTGGATCTATTCGCAAGCAATAAATCTGAAAACAAAAACTGAGAAAACAATTCCATTTATAATAGTATCAAAAAGAATTAAATACTTAGGGATAAATTTTAAATGTAAGAAAAGTAAGACTTGTACAGTAAAAACTGCAAAACATCATTGAAAAAAATAAAGACCTAAATTAATGGAAAGATATCCCATGTTCATGGATTGGTATACTTAATATTTACTATTAAGATAGAATACTCCCCAAATTGATCTACAGAGTCAATGAAATTAGAATTCTCACTGTTTTTTTTTTTTTGGCAGAGAACTCATATGGATATGTAAGGGATCCAGAAGAGCCAGAATAATCTTGTAAAATCAGAACAAAGTTGGAAGACTCATGTATCCTGATTTCAAAGCTTACTACAAAACCACATAAAGCAAGATGGTGTGGTCCTGGCACAAGGATAGACATGTAGATCAATGGAAAAGAACTGAAAGTCCAGAAATAAACCTTCACATTTGTGGTCAATAGGTTTTTGACATGAGTGCCAAGACAATTTAATGGTGAAAAAAAATCTTTTCAACAAATGATGCTGGTTATCCACATACAAAAGAATGAAGTTGGACTGCTTCCCTATATACACAAAGATTAACTCCACTATATACCCATTAACTCAATATGGGTCATAAACCTTCATGTAACTACCAGAGCTATAACACTCTCAGAAGAAGCTATAGGAGTAAATCTTCACATCTCTGAATTAGGCAAAAGCTTCCTTGATATAACACCAAAACACAAGTGACAAAAGAAAAAATAGATAAGTTGTACTTGACCAGACTTTAAAACTTTTGTTCAGCAAAAGACACCATCGAGAAAATGAAGAGAGAAGCCACATAATGGGAGAAATATTTGCAAATCACGTGTCTTATAAGGGCCTTACATCCAGAATAAATATAGAACTTTTGCAACTCAATTATAAAGAAAAAATAACCCAAACTTTCAAAAATGGCAAAGGATCTGGATACACTTTTCTCCAAATAAGATACATAAAAAGAAGTAAGATGTTCAAAATCATTAGCCATTAGGGAAATCAAATCAAAATCTCATTGAGATAATATTCACACCCATCAAGGAGAAAAATAATAAATGTTGGCAATTATATGGAGAAATTGGAACCCTCTTACTTTACTGATGGGAATATAAAATGATGCAGCCATGTTAGAGGTCAGTTGGCAATCCTCCACAATATAAACATAAGAGTTCTTATAATGACCCAGAAATTTTACTCCTAGGTAAATACTCAAGAGAATTGAAAAGATGTACACGTCTACACAAAAATTTGGATTTGAGTGTTCATAGAAGCAGCATTTTTTATAATAACCAATGAGTGGGAACAACTCAAATGCCCATCAGCTGATGAATGGATAAACAAAATGTGGTCTATCCATAAAATGGAATGTTATTCAGCCATACAAATGAATGAGGTGCTGATACATGCTACCACATGGATGAACTTTGAAAACATGCTAAGTGAAAGAAGTCAAAAAAAAAAAGACCACATGTGTGTGAATCATGTCTATAAAATGTGTAGAATAGGAAAATCCATAGACACAGAAGGTAGATTAGTGGTTGCCTGGGGCTGGGGGTAGGGGGAATAGGGAGTGATGCTAATAAGTTAAAGAGAGGTTTTATGAGGGATGATAAAAATGTTCTAAATTAGATAACAGTGATGGTTACACACCTTTTTGAATGTATTAAAAGCCACTGAATTTAATATTTTTAAAGGTTGAATTTTTTGGTCTATGATATCTCAATAAAGCTGTTACATAAAAAAAGTGTGCACCTTTCTCTTCTGTCTCTCTTATCCTGGTCTTTACCTGTACATGTCCTATAATCCTCCTTGTCTCCACTTACAGTCACTGCCTGAGGTGCATTTTTCACTTTTCCCTAATGTTTGGAAAAATTCAAGTTCCTCTGTATACAGTAATAAACTTCATCAACCACATCCCATGCTAAGAAGTGATTATGCCTTCTCCCCTTATGTCAGACAGATCTTAATGGGTTGAGCTATTCTAAGGCCTGTACTTGAAGGTCACACACATTGCAGAGAAGGTGAGAATCTGAAGGTGACTCAACAAGTCTCTGCCACAGCTGGAACCAAGAGCACATGTGAGACTAGGAATGGGGGCCCTCCTTTCTTGCACAGAGCCATCACTGTCATGGGTGGTACAGTCAACATGAGAGGCATGAGAGAGCACTGGTCTGTGTGTGGGGACATGTTCTGTAAAGTGTAGGCGAGACAGACTCAGAATCATCAGAGCCCTGCTAAATGGAACCTCAGCCGGATTTTGTGTTTGCTTCCCTCGCCTTTGGTAGAGAGAGGCCAATCAGAAAAACAGAAGTTCGTATCAAAAATTTTTTCCCTTCAACCCCTGAAACAAACCAACTAAAAGTAAAACAAAGAAGGACAAGCTCCAATTTAAACTAAATTCCCAGTCATTCAGGATCCTCAGGAGAAACAGAAGGTCAAAATGGTACCAGAGACACTGCAAGTTCCTTCAGCATCAAAGTAAAATTTTCTAAGGTGATATTAGCTAACACTTTACAGCAAGAGTCAAACTAAAAGTCTAGTTCCTGGCTCAAGTTTCCTACAATACTGCAGTTCTCCCCTCTTGATGTTTCATAAAAACTTTCAGAAATGAGAGCTTGAAGAAACACAGAAACAGAGAAAGAAACATGGTTGTCGGCTGAGTTTTAATTTAGCACAGAAAATTCCATTATCATTTAGGGTTTTACTCTGTATAAATGTGTGCAGTGAGTGTGTATGTGTGTATATACATACATATGCATACTCTATATGCACATATATACATATACATACATACATACACACACACACATTAGATCGAATTATTTGGATTTGCCGATATTTGACCATTTTAACATATAAGATAGAAATTTCATGTGATTCAACCTAAAACACCACACACACAAATTATGAAAGAGAGTATGCATAGATAATTATCTCAAACCAGTATCCAAGAGATTGGGTTTCCAGACTTCTCATAATGAAGCTATTTATTTCATATCACCAATTTTACTTGATATCTTTTCCTTCTGTCAGATAATCTAGGTTTATCATAGGCCTGTGATTTGAAAGCCTGGTTTTAGGCTTTGGTTCACATCAGAAGCTAACAAGGCTATGTGAAGGAGGCAAGGGTGTTCTCATCATTGGTGATGAAATGTGCTAAAGGGTAATTTTATAGAAAGGGTAAAATAAGACTCTCATACATATATAAAATGAATATATGTCAAAGATTTTACTTTACTCATTAGTTAAATGAGGGAACCAGTAAAATGTTACAACTAGTTCAATGGAGAATTCCAGGAACTAATACATATATAGGAAGGGAATAAGGAATTATAAAATGAATATACAAATAGTCTTAAGACTGTTCTTCTGCAGAACAATGATCAATTGCATTCCATTCATATGGACAAGTATCATTTGAGAAATACATATAAAATCACCCACTTTGTTTTCCCACTTTAAAGTCTTTCACAATTGTTCATGCCAAATGACTAACTGAGCAAGACAGGCCCCAGAATACTATAGGATGCCTCATTCTTGGTTATCTTCACCATTAATTAGAACCAAGAGCACGTGTAATACTATGTCTCCGTGGTTGGAGTAACACTGTTAGTAAATTTTTTAAAAAGATGTTCAAGGTGAATTATCTTAGACAGGAAATTAGCTTGTGTTTGTGCAACAATTGAGAGACCATGAGATCATTTGGAGGGGGCCGGACATCATCTGAGGGAAGTCTGAGTGATGTTTTCATATAACAAGAACAGAGGGAGTTCCATACACTGGGAGAAAAATGATCAGGCCTCTGGAAAACTGGGTGCTCTAGTAACTATGCAATAGCCAGCCGGTGGTTTGTCCATACCTGCAGAGGAAGAGGTGCAGAGCAGAATGCCACAGAGCAGTCCACCAGGAAAGGGGGGAATGGAGACGGACAAAGGCACCCCTTTGCTGCACATTATCTCCCCCTCATTGCAGCTCTGGGCAGAAGGTGGATGATTAACAAATTTAAGAGGAAGGGAAACGGGGGTTTTGGGAACTCAAGATGTCATGAAAAGGAAGCAACAGAGGCAGGATTTGTCTCAGTCCATGTGATTCTGATGAGTGACAACTTCTCTGTCATACAAGGGATGCACAGGGCCTAGGCCCAACCTATACTACTTTTAGGGACCTTGAAAATGCTTCATTTTAGTTTCTTTTAAAATCAAAAGAAACAATAAATATAACAGTGAGTATATAATAATGAATCCAGCTTAGATTTTGTTTGTCATTATATCAATACAACCATAAAATAATTAACTTTTTTAATATGTAAGGGACCCATGAAGGCAATCTCAGAGGCTGCCTGTGCTTATTTATCCTTGCTATGAACCCAGTGCCAGGCCCCAGGACTGCTTCTTCACTTTCACTTAGGCCAACCAACTCCTCCCAGTTCCCTGCTCTGGAAAACACAGTTCTTGGAACTTGTTCCAAGCATAAGAATAGCTTTCTGTCTCTAATATTGTTTTTTTTTTTTTAACTCCTGGTCAAAAGCCACAGAGAAATAGGAAAAAATGGAACTGTGGAATTGACTGGGACAATTCAATAGATGGCTTTTAAAATGATGAATAGTCATAAGCCATTGTTCACATTATTGTCCAAAGCAGTGAGTGTGGCCACTGAGCAGGATACTGTGACAATGACAGTGAGGCTACAGGTGCCTAAGTTCGCTGTCCCCACCAAGACTCCCTGACACTCCAAAGCTTGTGCTGAACAGGTCTGCTCACTTCCTCTTGGACAGGGGCAGTTAGTCAAGACCCTCCAGAGCCTAGGCATACAGATGCACATGTCCAGGGAGAGGAAGCTGTGACACTGCTCTGAGATGTGACCTAAGAGTGTGGTGGAGGTGAGACATCCTCACCCAGAAACGAGAAGAAAGATTCTGGCCCTTGCTCCGACAATCACTGGTTGTTCAACCTTGCAGTATCGGCCACTTCATCTCTCTGAGCCTCAGTTTTCTCATTATAAAATGAGGGTGTGGATCATTCCACCTTTAATATTATATGATTCTGAGGTTAAAAATGTGAAAGATAAAGGTAAATGTTAAAAAATTTAAATGAATTTGACATTTGCCCCATTTTCCCAACCCCCATCCATATCCTCTTCCAAGGAAGACCCTATCAATCAATCCAATTCAGAAAGCTGCCCTCAGAGTGTCAGTGAAATTTGTGCATACCTAAAAGAAAATAAAGCACGTATTAGTTTTCTTTCCACTAACTAAACAAAGGCAATGAAATTCCCTAGCACATCGGTTGCCCTTGAAGATAGAGACTATGATTCGGTCTGTGAGACATGGCAATGTTTCCAACCCCAGAAGATGGAAGAGACACTTTCCAGTTGAAATGAAAATGGGGGGAGGTATGAGAAAAGTTCTTTAACTTTATGTAAAGTAAGATGGGGTTCTAAGAAGTAACTTGCAGCTGATAACGTCACCGACAAGAACTAGTTTTGCAGCAACCTGGCCCCTGGAATGCCATGCTTTGACCTTGGTCAAGAGTCGACTCTAAAGGAGGGAACAACTCATGGTATTGTCTGTATCATTGAAATTACAGTTGCCATCAGCTCCAGGTCCAGAGCAGTCAAAGATTAACCTACAGATGCACGGCTGTCAGATGGCTCTGGGCCTAGAACTAGGTCTGTAGACACTAGACCTGCAAACCAAGTAAGGTGGTGGGTGACCTCTCTGGGTAGTTCTGGAATAAGATATTTTCATCTCTGTCTGATGAATTGCTGTCTTAAGGGGGAGATGAAAACCAGTCCTGGGGTAGCAGCTGAAATTCTGGTGTCATCTTCACCACAACTCACAGTAATAACTGCAGAGGTTACGCATATAGCTTCTACATATGACTAAAGAACAATTTATTTAAAAGAAGAATAGATATATGTACATTTTGATTTGATTAAGATTTTAAGATCAACAGATTGAAATATAATAATTCAAATAAAAAATGAAAGTATCTCCTCAGGGTTAAATAAATGTATTATTGTTTCCACTTTTTCAACATCAAGTGGCTTTTCATTTCTGTGAGGTACAGTCTTCCAAAACTCAATATAATTAATATTGATATAATCATACATAGGCAGAGCTCACTCTTCCTTTGCTAAGAGACTTTACTAAGAAATAACCAGCAGCTGATACCTCACAGCCAAGAACTAGCTTTGTCTCAGCCTGACTTTTTTCCAGCTATGACTTTTTCTTCAAAATTCTTTACAGTTTACATATTTTACATGCTTCTTCTCTGTATGTGCAATGCCTTTTGCTCTACCATTCTCTTACTTGTCAGTTTAAACACTACCTTCACAGGTTGGATCTCAGCTTTGTACAGCTTCTATATTCTTGGATTCCCCTGCTGCCAATGATTAGTAGAATCTGTCTGGTTTATGTGTTCATGAATCTAGTGATTCATTTCACAGAAAGAATGATGGGGAGGGATTGGACAATCAAGGGGAAAGTCAGTTTACTGTTCACTGAAACAGTGTGTGGTAGATGGTGGGGCTTTGTTTGTTTTTGGGGGACGTTGTTTTTGTTCTTTGGGAATTCATTTCAGGTTCAGCAGGATCTGTTACCTTTAGCCTTCAGTTTAGAACAGGTGTGTGAAACACAAATGGTATTCATTTCTGTGAAGCTCATTTCTCAAGCTTTTAAAAAGCCCTTAGGGCTGAATGCTATGCTGTCTTCTATCGGGCTTTCTGCTGGAGGGAACATTTTGATGGAAAGAACAAAACATTCACAATTATTGCAAGTTTCACTGGCCATCCAGTGAATTTTTTTTAAAGTTCTGGTTATAAATAATAAAGATATAGAAAATATATTATGAACATTGTAGAAGAAGGAAAATGTTTAAATTGTCTTTAATCTAGGGAAGTATTAACATTTCAGTGCTTAGGTTTTTGTTTTTTTTTTAGTCTTTTTCTATTCATATTACATGATATAAATGTAAGTTTATACAAAAGCAATGCTATAAATATTATTTTTATTATGAATTTTGTAATACATCATTGACTTTGTGTGTGGTTAAATATTCATCTACAACAAATTTAATGGCTACATGTTTCCTCCATTGTATGGAAGTACCCTGATGTACTTAGTGAGTTCCCTAATTTTGGGTATTTAGAGCTTTTCCAATTATTCACTATTTGAGCAGTATTTTAATAACTATCATGTATATACACATGCGTGTACAGCCTTTTCAAACATAGAATTAAAACCTTTACAAGTAGATTTGATGGGTGTTCAAAATGGGCACAATTTGTGATGCCTGTTGCCAACTTACTTGCCACAAGGACTATATACAATTTATATTTTTACCATTAGCGAGTGAGGACATCCACTGTCCTGCAATATGTCCAAGACTGAGAACTGCTGTGTGTGAGTGTGTGTGTGTGTGTGTGCATTTATCAGTATTATGGGCAAAAAATGGCATTTCACTTTTGCTCTGTTGATCCCTTGGAGACCTGTAGTAATATGAAAAAAGACAAAAAATCAAGTAGGCTGTTGGCAACTTCAGAGCTCACCTTCTCTTTATATGATTTAAGAGCAATTTATAGGATTTAAGAGTGAGTTTTCACTGCCTTTTCTGTTGTGAATAACTTCTCTCTTGAAGCCTTAAGTGACTCTCAGTACGGTGGCAATGGGGGACAGGGGAATGGCCACAGGGTAAAAGGGAATTACCAAGGAAGCAAAAATAGAAATGGTATGTCTGAGAAGATGGCCCAACGCAGCTCATGGGGTTTCTGGATGCCCGGCAGGGCGTCAGCAGCCAGGAGTGGAGGGATTTCCTGTACACCTCAGAGGGTCCAGAGGTGGGGCAGGGCTGCAGACAGCAAGGTTGGCTTTCACGCCTGAGCACGGTCCTAGGGTGGGAGGGGTCAAGCACCTCATTTGGGTGAAAACAAGTTTCTGCCAACAGGTGGAATGGACACAAAGAGAAATCGATTCCAGTTATAGAAAGAAAGTTCCATTATTGCCCCATAGGTCTGAGGTCAGAAATACAAACCTACTTGATTGCAACAATTCTTCTTATAGTCCTCTTTCTTTCCATCACCATTCCAGATAAAATTCACCAGAGACAGAGGTTTCCAGAAGCATGGTGAGAGGTTTGGGGGTTTGAAAGACACAGGTTGGTGGGCTATTCCACGTGGCTGTTTTTTCAACATTTCTCTTTCTCCCTTGGCCTGAGGGACCCCAGTTCTCTAATTTTATTTGGTCAATCTCAGGTGAGCCAAGTATTCTAGCTTTCCTCTCCCTGCTTTCCCTGAGAGAGGTTTCTCTCTCTGTGAAATGATTAACCACACTCCCCCTACAGCTTCAGTGTGTGGGTGGGGGCCTCGTCCTGGGTGAGTCTGTGTAAGATAAGTTTCTTTTCTTCTCTGTGATGTCTGAAAAAGTGGAAAATGAGGACTGGAGAGAGAGATCACAACAGGTGGGGGGCAACTGACTCCCAAGAGGAAGTCTCCAAAATCTTCTTCCTTTCCTTTCTTTTCTGCTTCCTTTTGTGGATGGGAAAACATTTATTTATGTTCACTAATCAGGATTTGGGAAGATACGCTGAGTTAAGATTCTCTTCAGGCTTCTTTGGGTTCACTGTGGGAAAGGAGAGAGAACATAAGAAGGAGACTGTCTTCCTAATAAGCTGTCGTGCCTTTCTGATTTGGGAACGGCTTAACTGCCATGTTGACAACGCAGGTGCAGTGTCACCCATGAGGATGCCACCCCCACGCCCACAGCCCCTCTGTGGTAACTGCCTACCTACCTGCCACGCTTTGGTGCAGGCCGTATCATGCTGGGACTTTAAGCCTTAGAGGAGCAGGAAGGGGGGACAGGAGAGGAGTCTAGGGTGATCAGTACCAAGCAACAAACACCAGGCACTTTGAAATGAGGGGCCTTATGGACTAGTTGTTTCTGGACACACGTGTACCAGCCATGCAAGGGCACCAACCCACCCCCTGCCTCCCTGGCTTCCCTCTGTCTCCACCTGTCTGTCTCCCCTACAGTCTAGGATCCCCCCAGGCAACCCTCCCATTTGCTAAATCATCCACATTATTTTGGTCATCCTGTTAATAAAGATTCCTGGCCAAGAGTCTGGAAGAGCAAAGGCAGCTCCCCAGAAGCTGCTAGGGAGATGGTCTAGGGCCCTCAAAGGAGGGGCTGCACCATGCACCTGTGAAGCTGTCTGTGCTCCTCTGATGGCCTCTTGGGGCTGTACCTGTGTAGAGTCAGTTCACAGGGTTCAAACTCAGGCCCCACTGCTTTGTTGGATGTCTTTGAGAAAGACACCTTCGGTGAGTCTCAGGTTCCTTTTAGGAGAGACAGTGGCAAGGGGTGGTGATCGTTTGGGGACAGGGAAACACTGCCCTGTCTGCCTCACACAGGGAAAACATAAGCAAGATGAGGTTTGCAAAGCTCTTCACCTGAGCTGTTCTTCTACCATTACAATTATTAAGCCTTTTCCAACTCAGCTTGTATTTTTAGGATGAATATTTCTTAGCCGAGCCGTGGAGCTGAGCTGATTGGTGTTCTGAGCCAGCCTACTTGCTCAGTGGCCAAGCTGGGGAAAGAGGCCCCCTCTCCTGGAGCTGCTCCTGCCTCCTCCTCCTTCCGCTGTGTCCTGCCAGCGCAGCAGTGGAGAGGATGTGCCATCATACCACTGCCACCCCTCATTTGGTCTTAGGTGGGCAGTGTGGAGCAGGGAAGAAGCATGATATTTTGGAACCAGGAAGACCTCAGTTTGAATCTCGGCTGAGAGGACTTGGGCACATTTGCTACTTAATGATCCTTCACATCCTAGGGCTGCCATAAGAAATCACTACAGACATAGATTAAAGCAATAGAAACTCATTGCTTCACCATTCTGGAAGCCAGGTTCAAAATCAAGGTGTTGGCAAGTCTATGCTCTCTCTCCCCTGGCTTCTGGTGATTGCCATCAATCCTTGGCATTCCTTGGCTTGGACTGGAGCAATATCTCCAATCTCCACCTCTGTCACCACATGGCCATCTTCTCCCTGTGAAGAAGAAGCTCTTCTTACAACAACACCAGCCATATTGGATTAGGGGCCCACCCTACTCCACCAAGACCTCATCTTACTGTGACTTATTATATTGGCAATGGCCATAGTTCCAAATAAGTGCACATTCTGAGGTAGGATTTTAAATATGCCTTTTTGGGGAACACAGTGCAACCCTTAACAATATCCTTATCATAAAGTGAGGGTAATGGTTCTCCTCTGCAGAGGTGTTGTAAGGATTAAAAGCAATGGAGTCCAGCATCTGGCATAGACTGGGTGCTAGGTAAATGGCAGCCTTTATTACTGTTGTGGGATTCCTGCTCTGGGACATGGAATAGACCAAGCGGAAGGTAGGCCCCAAGTGCCTGGTATAGCTGGGACTAGGAGTAGTGTTATAGGCCCTCCGGAAAGTTGACATGAATCCACCTTAATGGAAGGTCCCTCCTTGAAGGGAGCTGGACATTGTCCAGCTATAGACTGCAGGTTCTAAACTAGTTTAAACAATGAACTAGTTTATATAAGAGAAGGATGTGTCAGGATAGGAATAGGAAGGGGGGAACTGGGTTTTCACTGGGACTTGTCCACTAATTTGCTGAATGATCATGATGGAGTCTCTGGGCCTTTGTTTTCTTATAGGTAGAAAATACATGTTAAGCCAGGTGACCTTCAAGGTTCCTTCCCAGCTTAAGTCTTCTGTATAATGTATTTCTCATGTTATCACCCTCCCACATTGATTTCACAATGAATGAACTCAGGAATCTTTTCTGTTCACCCAAAATAGTTAAATTTCTGCATTTTTATTATATGATTTTTTTTCTTCCACATCACTGTTCTTTTAAAATATAAAATTAATACATGTTCATTACATTAAAAAAAGTCATGTAGCATTGGTGTCAGTGATTGAAGAGGAATTTCCCATTTTGATATACGGTAAATGTTCTCACCACAGTAACCTTTAACATGACATGAACCATTCTCAAAAGGCAACAGAACCACAAATTATACACACACAAAAACACAGGGAAGTATGGGCCCAGAGAACAGAAAAGAATCCCTGTGGCAGACACTGTTGGCTGACCCAGCTCCCATCACTTCCTACCTCTGTTATAGACATAAGTACTGAGCGTGCTCAGCCTCTCTTGTATCCAGGAATGGCCATGTGGCACAGTCTTAGTCAGCGAAGTCAAAAAGGAAGTCTTCTAGGGAGCTCCCATGATAGTTTTTGCCATCTAAAAGAAATGGAAAACACTGGCACCACCTTTCCCTATTTCTTCTTCCTTTGATTGCAAATGCAATGCATGGGGCTGCAGGAGCCATCTTGTAGCCATGAAGGAAAGACAATGAAGAACACAGAAATGCTGACTCGCACATTGGTGAGCTACTGTACCAGCCCTTGGACTACCTACTTCTATACCTCATGTTGTTTAATAATTAAATATTGTTATGGGCTGAATCACGTCCCCACAAAATTTATATGTTGAAGTCCTAATGTCCAGTACCTCAGACTATAACCATTTTTGGAGGTAAGGCCTTTAAAGAGGTGATTAAGTTAAAATGAGGTGGTTAGAGTGGGTCCTAATCGAATGCAGCTGGCATCCTTATAAGAGGAAATTTGGACAGAGACACCAGGGATGCTCCAGCGCAGGAAAATCCATGTGAAAAGGATGAGGAAGGAGGCCTCAGAGGAAACCACCTCTGCTGACCCTTTGATCTCAGACTCCCAGCCTCTAGAGCTGTGAGGAAATAAAATTCTGCTGTTTAAGTTTCCCATTTGTGGTACTTTGTTATGGCAGCCCTGGCAAATACACAAATACCCTATTGCTTAAGTCGTTGTTGCTCATGTTTTCTGATGCTTTCAGCTAAAAGCATTCCTGATACCTTTCAGTTCTTCAAAACAAGTGATGGGGTTTTTAGGACCCAGGTCAGATATTTTTGATTCTCTCATATTGAAACAAATCAAGTATGACTAACATTTTTTTCTCATTACATAATAATTACATTCCCCTAATTATATTCCTCCCACCAAATATCTTTAAAACTTTTTTGCAGAAGTTTTTTACAGCCTCTACAACATTCCTTCAAAGTATTTCAGCAAAAGGGATGTTACCGTAATTAAATTAAAAAGAAGCGCTACTGCAGTTGAATGAGGTAAACTGTAGATTTAATTAAGACTGTAACAGTCCAGGGATCTTTCACAACAAAAAAAGAAAACTTGACAGCTGCTCCCATGAATGCTCACATAATCATTTACCTGGCTTTCAAAGAGTCGCCCTTGCACATACCAGTATGATGGGAAGGATGAACAGCGGGTGGCATTTGAATTTGTCACTCTTGGGAAAAGGACACTCAGGATGAAAGTGCGACTGACCTGCCAAGTGCTTCATAGGAATATCGTCCAGAGACCGCTGGGTTGATGCATTAACAACCACCGTCTTTTCAAAGCAGTGCTGTAGATTAAAGTTAGCTATAAATTTAAGTTCTAAGAAGAGATGGTTGATTTCCAGAATAAACTTGATGAAGGAGATGGTCAGTAAGGTCATAAGTAATGAAGGAAAATATTAATTTTTTTGCAAAAAAAATTTAGACTGTTACATAAAAAGTACACAAAGCCAAAAGATAAACATCATACTGGAGAAATTTTCACAATACATGATGGACTATACACTTCCTTACTGTACAAAGAGATCCCTCATATCAGTAAGAAAATGTAAATAATTCTATTAAAAATTAGACCATCAACAGTCAGTTAATGGCAATGAAAATGCAAACAGTCACCAAACATGGGACAGATTTCTCAGAGTCACAATTAAAGAAATGCAAATTAAAATAACAATGCAGTATAAACGGCCATCTGTATAACATTGGCACCAAATAAAGCTTGATAAAATCCATTATTGTGGTCTCCTGCAATACTTGTGAAAGAGTAAATTTTTACAATTCCTGTCAAAGTTTAAAGTTAAAATATCCTTTTCCATGCAATTTACTCTATTAAATATGTATGTATGTATCTCTCTATCATCTATAGGTATCCATGTCTAAGGATATTGAAGCATTATTTGTAAAGCAAAAAAATAGGGTGGGTGGAGTGGAGAAACTCTTATGTTGATGAATAGGAAACGAGATAAATTAAAGTATATACATACCATGGAATATTTTTCAGCTATTAAACAGAATGAGATGGATCTAAATATGCTGAAAAGGAAAGTTATGCAAGTCAGTCATTAAGTGAAAAAGCAAGGTTCAGAACTATACACACACACAAACATTTGTGTTCACATATATGTGTGTATGTGGGACATTATGTATTTATATATATGTCTACATATATTTATAATGATTTCATTTGGGTACAATTTTGAAGGATTTACATCATTTCTGTATACTGGAAATGGTTTAAGGGACAGGGACTGAAATGAATGGAGTGTGTTTCGGGGTTTAGGATGCCCTTCATTCTGAGTCAGCACTGAACCCAGAGCCAACTTGTTAGCTCATGACTCCAGGGGGTCACTGACTAGGGCAGTGGGTCACTGGCTAGGGCTGTGGGTCCTGTTGGCCTGAGGGAAGTCAAATTCAAATGAATTTAAAACACATATTATGTTACACATTACACATTGTAAGGGTCAGCCTCTTCTAAGATACTAGTCTAGGCGTTTCAATTTGACCTTGGGGAACATCTAAACCTGAAGAATGAAGCCAAACCACACACACCCAGGTGAGTTTCATTGTCAAAACCATTGAAACTGGCTTGGACACACCTGGCAGCAGGGAAGTGAGAATAGGTACACACCTCCCTGCCTGCCTCTGGCTGACCAAAGTCCTATCTACTTTTAGACTTTATTGGGAGGGGTGCAATCCTGCACCTCAGCCCCTTGGTTTCTGGCACAACCTCTATTCTTGCATACATCTCCTGACTTGCCTTCCTTTCAACACAAGTCTCACAGAAGGAAAGCCCGGCAGTCTGGGTTCTCTGAACGTGGCTGCTGAGATCTCACCAGCACTGAGTCTAAGGAGTACTTCAACAAGGACATTACACCCTGAGAGCTTTGGAGAAATAACTCCTTTGAAAAAACTGTTAGCAGAAGTTTAGTATTTAATGCTTTTCCATCCCCCTGTCAATCTCCAGAGAACATGCTGCTCTCTAGAAAGGTGAGGAGTATTTTTCCCAAGAGCAAACCAGGAATAAGCCAAAAAGGGTATGTAAGTCACTTCTGGGTAGAAAATGGATTATTTTTATTTTATATTGACCCATTGGATGAAAAAAACCAAGATTTTTTTTCTGAAAGAAAACCTTGAAAACTAGTAAACCATAATAAGTCATAATGATATGGTTTTGCTGTAAATTACATTCCATTTAAAAAATACCTACAAAAGACAACTTGCATTTTTGGTTTAAATCTTTCTGTCTTGCTTCCTTCCTTCTCCCCTCCTGCCATTGCCTGCCTGCTTGCTTCCTTTCTCCTTCCTCACTCCCAGTTACCCTCTTCTCTTTCCTCACACCCTCGTCCCTGGTTTGAGGACACATCATCCATCTGCTCCATGTCAACGACTCCCAACATTCCTGTTATGTTTCTTCCTAGGGGGACTCCAGTCATTCTCAGCTCTAGGGAATGTCTCGTAATCTGCTCAAAAAATGACCCTTTGCCAGGAGGTCATCTAGGGAGAATTTGTGCTGGCCAATGAAATCCAGTGCTGGCCAGTGAGAGGTATGAGGAGGTCAGCTGGGGACTACTCAAGAATATTTTCCTTCCTGAAAGGGGAGACAGGTGCAGGAGAAGAAATTCCCCTTCCCCTTCCCCTCCCCTCCTGTCCGGGACTGTTGGGAAAGCACACAGTGCCCAAAACTGTGGCAGCTACCACCTTTCCACATTAAATAACGAACACATGGTAGATAGCCCAAGTCTCCAAAGATGGCAGAGGAGAGGGATGGAAAGAACTCAACAGCATCATTGAGTGGTTAAAACACGTTGGGCCCAGCTATCTCTGGACTTCTTAAACAAACTAGACATGTCCTTATGATTTAAGCCAGGTTTTTCTCTTACTTTTAGCTAAAAAAGCAACTCAGTGTAGACTCAGGTTTAAAAGTCAAGTGGGTAAAACTATTACATTTAGAAAAGTAATCATATTAATTATGATTATAGAAATATGGTCAAAGAGCTTTGGCTACACCAAAGACCGATCACTGAGCCCTGCTCGAAGGAGCTAGGCAATGTGCCCCTGAAGAGGGCCGCCACAAATGCTGGCCACTAAGGAGTCTCGTTTCAGGCAATGACGGCAAGAGGCAAATCTGGGAAGTGACAGAAGACCTTGGTGTCTAGGGGCAAGTGAAGAGTCCATGTGGCGGGGGCGGGGGGGGGCAGTGCTGGGAGGGTAGGTGAGGCCAAATAATAAAGGACTTTGTGTGGCATTCCAAGGAGAGGTGATTTATCCTTTGGATGACAGGGGATGAGTCTCTGTGTGTGCGTGTGAACACTCAGGCACACAGATACACACACTCCTTCTACCCCAATGAAGAGTCTGACTGGCCTTTGTCCAAGTTCCTGGGAGGGAGCTTCCAAATGCCTGGAATTTTCCTAAGACAGGAGTAGCTTTGTTACTCGTGGTGGGCCCTGATGGCTTGTGCAATGAAGTGGCTCCTGGTGGGCCGTAGGCACTTCAGGATGAGGCTGGCCATGCTGGAAAGACCAACCATGTCCTTAGACTATTGGACTCTGGGCCATGTGAGGTCAGCCCAACCTCTGGGGAGGGAGGACCCAGATGTGGGTCAACCTCGTGGCCAGTGACTCAATCCATTTTGCCTGTGGAATGAGCTCCCAGTAAAATCTCTAACATCTCTGGACCCCATGGCTAAATGTTTCTTCTTAGTTGGTGACTTGACCACATGGATGTGCCAGCTGGGGACCTGAGGAGAGAGCACAGAAGCTCCATGTCCTTTGTCTGGTCTGGACTTACACCCTTTATGATGGAACTGTAATCGTGTGCATAGACTTTCCCTGAGCTCTGTGGGTCAGTCCAGAGAATGAACCCATGAGCATGAGGGGTCATGAGAGCCCTCCCAACCTGTAGCAGTTTGGTAGCAGTGCAGGAGACTGGGGCACAGGAGCCTAGGGGGACATCAGATGAGAGCTCTGAGGGGCTGTGCTCACCTGTGAAGTGTGGCCAGCGAGAACAGTGGCATCAGAAGTCACTGCACTGCATATGTGGAAGGTGACGCCCCACATGGGAGGCACTGCATGGCCAGGCTATAGAGGTCCTGCTGCTGGGCCTCCAGTCCAGGGCATGAAAGGGCTTCTCTGAACTGAGTCCACAGACTGACTGCTCTTTCTGGAAAGTGCTCACCTTTGGTCAGAAGGAGCTGGGGGTTGGGAGTGAAGAGATCTGGGAAAAAACAGGGAGAAGCAAACTTACCCTTCCTGTGGCCCCTGAGACAGTCAGTGTCTTGTTGTCACTGTGACCCCTAACACAGGACATGGAATCATGGCCAGCATGCAAATGTTCTGCTGCTGCTAAATCCCATCTTTCACTGGAAATAATCATAGGCAAATGTAATAATAACTACCATCTTTTGACTTCAGTAATGGAAGAGAGAGCAAGTATGTTCTGTTTGCCTGTTATCTCTCATAATGACCCTGCTGGGAGAATGGATTCCCATTTGACAGCAATGTGGCAGTGGCTGAATGGCCACTTGTGTGACAATGTCTTGCTGTGACAGCAGAGCCTTTGCTCTTAGTACTGTGACTCATGGCCTCTCAACCAAAGCAGGAGATGCCGCGTCAGAGTTAATGCCAGAAGAGGCTATAGCTCGATTCTGGGCTTTGCAAAGTGAGTCACAGGGAGGGTGGGGGCCTCGTGCTCTCTACCTCCACCTCCCTGTTCCTCCCAAAGTTACTTCCCTGCAGAGACTGCGTCTGGTGGGGTGGGTGGGTGCATGGCCAATGTGCTAACAGACTACATGACATGGTGGAATGACCAGGCGAGGAAGAGAAGCAGAGAAGGGAGGGGTCCTTTTAATGTGCAGGGTAATTGAGAGCAGGGGACATGGGGCAGAGAGGTCACTCTGGCCTGACCAGAACTGGTTACACTTTCAAGAGAGGCAAGAGTGACCCCTGGTAGTGAGGTGCAAATGTTCAGGTAACTGGGGTAAAGATACAAAGCTGGGATTGGGAAGGTCTGGTTTTCTGCCCAAGACAGAGAGCTGAAGCAGGGGGCAGGAGATGGAGCTGAGAAGCCAAAGATCAAATGGGCAGGATTAGGTACATGTTTTCAGACCGCCCCAATGTGAAGCTCGCTTCTGCCACTTTCCATGTCTTTCTGATTTTAAGTCTGCTTAATCTCTAAAATGGATATACTAATTCCTACTTCATGGGGTTGGTGTGAAAATCAGCCATAAGGTAGGTTAAGAACCTCATCCAGCACCTGGCAAAGAATAGGCATTCATAAAGCAATGTTCATTTTTTAGTTTTATTTATTTTTTAAGTTTATTTTGATATCATTAATCTACAATTAAATGAGTAATATTATGGTGATTACACTACCCCCTTCATCAGGTCCCCCCCAACAACCCCATTACAGTCACTGTCCATCAGCGTAGTGAGATCATTTTTTAGTTTTAATGCTGTCCAGTGCGCTGTCAGTAAGAAGGTGTGCAAGTGTTCCTTAGAGGGATGGCTCAGGTGGCACACTCAGGTCCTGGGTGTTTCCCAAGGGTCTCACAGTTGGAGGGCTCAGAATAACACATTTTCCTGTCCAGGCGTCCCCACGGTTCTGGTCAAGGAGAGGCTTGGGCCCTGGGCATGAGCACCAGTATGAAGCCCAACTGAATCCCAACTGTGGTAAATAGAGGAAGTAGAAATCATAACCTGGGAAATGTCCAGGTTACACTCCTTGGAGAACAGACTCTTTTTTCGCCCCTGGAGACCACCTACCACCTGTCAGCGAGAGGGCAGCTGGTGGCAGTTCCAGCCAGCAGAGGTCACTTTGCCACCTCCTGGGGATGTGAGGCCAGCAGCAGGCATCAGCGTGACAGGCGAGAGGCTGAATCATAGTGTGTCAGCCTGCGCTCCTCTGCATCCTTTTGTGCAGGGCCCTATTGGGATACTCAGATTCAAGATGGAGGGTAGGAGCAAGTTCTGGAATTAGCTCTATTTGCACTGCTGTCCTTCCACAGAACCAAGAATTTTTATAAAAACTTCAGATATTTAAGTGATTGGCGAATCAGGCTGCATCAGGCCCTAAAGAGCTGCTGCAGTCCGGAGGAGCTATTTCCCCCAAACGGGCCACGATGGCCCCTCTTTCTTAGCAAAGGCCAAGTGAGGGTCAACTTTCAGGCTCTTACCTGCTTAGGTTTCAGTTTTGTCTGTTCCAGGACTGTGGTCCCAGCGGGCTCCACACCTTTTCTCCACTACCACTTCTTGGGGGACCCCCTCTGTTCCCACACGTGTGCCTCCTGTGATGACATTGCTGGGTTTCAGTAACTGCCGTAGCCCCCCAGTTCGTTGTGAGTAAATAGCTGGGGTGAGACTGTGGAGGGTGAGCAGAACACAGCTGGCATTTGCTGAATACAGTGGCAGACCAGGCCCTCCATTAGTTGCTTCCTCATGGTATAGGTGGGGTAGATTTTCTGACCCTCATTTTATATATGAGAGACACCCCCCACACAAACTCCAGCTCAAAGCGTAGGCCGTTTTGCTGAAGTCACTCAGTTAGAAACTTGCAAAGCAGAGATGAGGTCTTCTGCTTGCCTGATGCCCAGATAAGCAGTGTCTCCCTGCCCCACACTGGCAGGCATTCTGAGGGCTGCTGGTATGTGCCTTCCACCATGCCGAACGAGGGAGATCCAGCCCTCCTCACCACTGTGGGCCCTCTCTGGGCCTTGGCTTCCTTTTATGAAACTGGGGTGGAAATCTCATACCTCATAGGGCTGTTATAAAGGTTTACAGCATCTGCTTGGTGCCTGACACACAGTGGGCTCCCCACCTGAGGTGGTCAGCTGGTGGGCTGCACACAGAAGAAAGCACCTTGGCTTCCTGGAGAGGTAGTCTTCAGAGTCTGACTCCCCGCCCCTCCCCCTGAGCCCCTCCCGTCTAGACTGCATTAGGGGGATTCACAACCTCCTAGAACCTGGGCTGTGGTTGGACCACCATTCTCTCACACTGCAGGTGGGGGGACAGATAAAATGAAATCAGGTGTCTGACAGGAAGTGGGTGCCTAAGCTAGGAACCTGACTCCTAGGCTTGTTCCCTAGGGCTAGAGGAATTGTTTAGAATATTTGTCTCTCTAAATAACTGCAAACCATGCTTTTATAGGCTTAATAATAAGGGAAGGAGTGATTACCCACCTGAAGTAGCCCAGAGTCGGGCCAACTCCACAGACACCATGTCAGGGTCTGAAGACACTCCTTAGAAGTGATGAGCTCTTTCCCAGAAGCTTCCAGTGGACCTCTCCTCGCGTCTCAACACATTCACAGCCCAAAGCCAATCGCTGGAAGGAGGGCTGGGACAGCTGCTGCTGATTCAGTCAGTGGTTCTTGCCTCTAGCTATGTGTTAGAATTACACATCAAGCTTTTTAGAAAGAAAGGGGCCTGGGCTCTGAACTCCAAAGATTCAAATTCAATTGGTCCTCAATGTTAACTGAGCATCTAAATTTTATAACACCCAAGGTACAGCCAGTCACCAGAAAGAAATCCATGGTGGCATGGGTGTTGCTGAAGCTGGCTATTATCAGGACTCACCAGGGGAGGAAGCAGTTCACGCCCTCATTAAGCAAGGCCTGCTGAATTACTGGGCAAAAATCTTAGCTTTCCCTCAATCCAGACGAGATGAATGGATTCCATGACAAATCTCTGTGAACTCCAAGTAGTACCTGCTCTCTGAGGCCTCCTCCACCCTTCCCAGAACAAATTTTTCTTTGTCTTTATGTCAGTGCAGGCATCCAGAGCAAAACCACTTTCGGGCAATTCCAAGAATGAGAAGTGGGCACCTCTGGGCCAAAGAAAGAAAGGCGTTTTCTGCAGGCTCCCTGTGCCTGACTGACACACCAGTGGCCTCCAGGTTAGCCAGGGGGTGGGAAGCAGTCAGGGTCTGGATCTGGCGTGACAGGGCATCTCCTGTACCTGGAGCAGTTCTGTCTTCAGGGCTCTGGTTGTCACAGTTGCCTCAGGAGTAGCTCTAAAAAGACTTCTCTTTTCTTTGTATATGTAAACAGGGTGAAGCCGAGCTGTGTTTCTCAGAAAATGTGCTCATTTTCAACTGGTTCAGAGAATTCTGAAAGAGACAGGAGGGGCTTAAAAGTGACCTAGAGCTTTTTTTCCATTGAATGATTTTCTACTTCACATGCCTAAGTATTCCAAGAAATGCAGCAGGTGGCAGTAGTGGGGAGTGGCCATAATTAGCATCAAAATAGGGATTACGTGGAATTCCTGCACACTACATACAGGTAGTCATGCTTGGAACTGAGGAAGCTTGGCACCCATCCCTGGAAAAGTGAAACATTAGTTGTGGAGACAGGACATAGTGACAAAACAATGTAAGATCACAAGAGGTAAACTACAAGTAAGCCTAATAATGACTACATGGGCTAGAAGACTTTTTTCCAAATTACTTCCAGGAGAAGCATCAACTACCTAAAAGAACATAACAAACAGGTCTATTTTTGCAGTGGGAAAATGAGTCTGGTAACTGGGTCTTATATCCAAGCTGTGCAGGGGCCACACAAAGTAAAGGTCTGAAGAACTGGTCAGAGTCAAATCCTTCTTCTCAAAACTCATCAGAAAATTGATGGGGAAGTGGGGAGGACTTTTGTTATTGTCACTGTTGCAAACCCCAAATGCCTCAATTCTGACAACTATAAATTAGGAATTGAGCTACAGGCGTGAATACCATAAGCACCTTAATTCTAATATGCTTCCTACTAAACCACTTTTGTGCAGTCTCTCATGAAAGATAAATTATACCTCCACATTTATAAGAAAATGCACAGGATAAAAAGTCTCTTTAGAGCCAAGCTTGTCCATCTCAGGCATTGTTTTGCCCTTGGGTGTGAGAGGGTAGGATGGAGGGGACTCCCCATGTAAGACCTCTCACAATTTCCACTCTCTGCACTACAGAGGTACATGGAAAGTCAAAGGTGTGATCTCAGATAAACACAAGAAAGAAAAAAGAAGCAGCAAATTGTATAATTGGATGTATCATTATGACATTTTCCACTGTCAGACAAAAGAAAAAGAGCACGAACTCTTTGTCTAAACAAGGGAATCTCAGAAACACATGTTTGCCTCCTCTAGCCCCAATGTCCATTCCATTGCAATAGGTACAACTGTCTAGATTTCCATTCTCAATAGATCCATTAGGTTTAAAGGTTCTTTGAACTTTGCTTACCTACTTTAAGAAGTGGGTCTGCAGTCCGAGCACTGATGCATCTTGAGCTTTGCACGCATCACCATGTTCTCATTCTGGCCATTGCAAAATAGTCTGCCACCGTTGCCACCTTAACAGATGCCAGCTGTTGATCTTTACAACACACTTGCATGAATTTTTCTTTTGTGGAAAATATTGGGACAAATAAAAACAATTATTAAGAAAGGAGTCAAAGTAGACGTTTCCTGTCAATCTGTCAATATGTGTGTAAGATCCATTCATTTTCTCTTGTTATTGTTAGTCATCTGGCAAGTACGGAACCACAGTCTTCACTTCCTTTGGTAACAGAGTTCTTTCAGCTCTGGGAATTACACTCTTCACAAGTCTTACCAGTTTCAAAAAAGAATAGGTTTCCTTTCTTCACATTTAAATAACTGAACTTGAGGACTCTGATGCACCAGGCAGCAGAGCCATCTGCTGACCGAGCGGTCCTCCCTCAAATGTTCCTTAATCCCTTGATTGAGCATCTCACTTCTTAAAGACAGGATATTATTTACAGTAAATGCACTCTTGTTCCCTTTTTAAGGAAGCTCTAAGATAGAAGTGTTCTAAGGACCCTGGCTAGAGGTTGCAAGTTACTTCTTTGTGTCTTTGGCAACTTTGTTAGATTTTTTTTTTTTAGTTGCTAGTCTCTTTCTCTTAAAGAAGACCACCTTGTTTCATGTTTCAGGTTTCTGTGGCCATTTTCAGATGTGGCTTTCTCATGCACTTGTTCTTTCTCTTCTTCTGGTATCACTGTGCCTCTCCTTACTGCTCCACTATAGTTTCACACAACCAACGAAGTGGAGCCCGTGGGGCATTTACAGGAAACCGGAGCGTTACTAACACCCTCGATTAGAAATGCCAGCTCAGAAGGCAGAGCACATAAGAACACAACATTACTGTGGAAAATATATCTACATGATGCTCTGCTCTGTTTGAGTTCAAACACGACAGATAGAAGCTATGCTTTTTCTTGCTTTCCTCCAGTTCCCGGATGTCTCCAAAACTAGTCTAATATTATAATATTCATGACTTTAGCTGAAGAGCCTAGAAGCCAGCCTCCAAAGGAGAAAGGTTGCAGCCTTATCTGAGCCTGTCTCTTTATAGACCTGGTGCCTAGGATATGAAAAGCTCAGTGTTTGCCCTGACGTGAGGTGAGGTGCTGGAGGCTGGGGTAGAACCCAGACTGGCACTAATGCAAATCAATGTCAACCAGGTTGACATTGCTAATTAAGTCAACCAGGATGGAGAGGTTAAATTTCTCCAGTAACTGGAACTAAGCTGTGAATATTCAATTTCTTCTCAACATATTCTGCTCTGAATTAAATTGCATTTAAAAATTTATATGTCATCTGTATTAAATTTCTTGGGTGTGATAATGGTGTGATTACATAGGAAAATGTCCTTGCTTTTAGCACATGCAGAATTTTTTAGGGGTGGAGTGATCCAATTTCGGAAACTTACTTTCAAATGCTTTGTAAGAGAAAGAGAGAGAGGGTGTGCAAGTATGACAAAATGTTAACAACTGATGAGTCCAGGATGAAGGGCAAATGAAGCATTCTTTTTTTCTGTAGGTTTGAATTTTTTTTAATTGGGAAAAACACTTAGAAATAAACATAACAAAAATACAGTGCCTTTATGAACAAATGTATAAAGTAATATTTAAGGACATAAAATGCAGTTTGAAGATCTGAAAAAAGTTGTGTATCATTATAGAAATTAACAGATGTGGGATACTTTTTTTCTTGTGTTTGTATTTTAAAAACGCCCCCATTTTTATGAATTTGGAAAGATGTTAATTTAAATTGTATAAATAAAATACAGGAGATTCATTCACTCCTTCTTTTATTTTACATTTGCAAACTCACGGTACTGGGCCCCAGCAGAGTGTCCCATGCCTACTGACACCCACTTCTCATTCCCTGAAGGTACTGGGCTGGACAGGAGAGAAGTGGGAGGTGGACAAGGGCATCAAAAGTAAATAACCCATGGTTCTCCTCAAGCATGTCAACATGTTAATCTCTACCCAGGCTGGGAAAGGATGGACTCAGAATTTCAGGGGGAGGGTTGGGAACTCCTGCAGCTTTAGATAAGCCATATTTGCATGGCTGCAATGAATGAATCTCCTCATTTCCCTCCAGTGCTGTCCTGTATTATTCTGTAGTTTGATATAGTGGAAAGAGTGTGGAAATCCTGCTAAGAAAATATGGTTCCTGCCATTCGCCAACTGTGTGATCTTGGGCATGTTCCTTCACTTCTCTGGGCCTGTCTCTTTGCAGTAAAAGGAGGGGGCTGGACTGACTTGACTGAATCTTCAAGGTCTTATTTGTGCTGCTCACGGAAGCATTAGGGGTCCCTATTTCTTTCAGCCTGATGTGTTCTTCCAGGTCACCCCCATCAGGAAGTAACTGGGCACCGCAGTGAGGATCTAAGTACTTTAGATGCTGAAAGCCCACGTCACACGTTAGCTCTCCCTCATGTCCACAGCTCAGCACCAAAGCACAGCCTTCCTGTTCCCCTGGAGAATCCATGACCTTCTTTCTGGCTCCTGCCCAGCCCCTCAGAACAGTGAAGTGCTGTAGCGCCCGGCAGTATGCGTACTGGGGCTGAAAGGGGCCTTTCCCTTTCAAGAAATCAGCTTCCTGTGCCATGAAGCATCACCTGCCCATTGGCAGGACAGACTTCTGTGTTTCCCTGCTGCTCCTTAGCTGGGGTTGCTCTGCTTTTTGTAAGATCAGTTCAGGCCTTGAGAGAGCTGTGTCCTTTTCTACCTGTTTCTCCTCTTTCTCCAAAGTGCAGATACCCAGAAAACAGCTGTAGGGAGAGAGTTGAGTCAGATCTTTGCTCTGTACCTCTGCTGAGAAGGGGGAGTCAAAGGGTAGGGGGCACGTTTCTCCAACTAATAGGACTTGGTAGGGAGCAGACCATCAGTAAGGAGCCTGAGGGCTTTGGTTTAATGTTTGGTCATTAGGGACACACGATGTGTCTTTCTTCTGATCACATCAATCAAATGAAATCATTTCTTCTCTGAAAGCTGGGATTAGACCACAAGCTTCCAAAGGACAAGGACCATGTCCTTTTCCTCTTTGAGACTGACCTCAAGGAGAGAGCTGAGGCTTGGAATCAGCCAGTCTGGACTGGAGGCTCCTGACAGTGTTACCTCAGGGATAAAATGACCACTGCTGGACCTCTCAGCTCACTGGATGTGTAGATAGGCGTGGACAGCAGTCTGTGTCCCCTGCACCCAGGACACTTCCCTCCTAGGGTACCTGTAAGCAGGTGGTCATGACACATGGTTAGAGCCTCACTTTCAGTAGTTGGCCTCTGCATTAAGAGCCCCTGGGAGGGCAGGGACTGTGATGGGGGTTTCCTTTAACCAAAAAGATGGTGTGATGTGGTGGGGTTTCCATGGGATTAGAGATGAGGCTGACTCCACCTTTGGCCATCTTCTCTTAAGTCACTTAGTCATCACTGTCAAAGATGAAAGTCTTTATGCCAGGTGCTTGGCACAGAATTAATCTCAAAAACACTCTGGAGTTAGTAATATTATTCCTATTTGGCCTTATGGATGGATGAGTGAACTGAGGTTCAGGGAGTTAGGGGCAGAACCCAAATTGGAACCCCACCCGAGTGTCTGCAGGTCCTGCTCCTCACATACCACCTGCACTGCCGCATCTCCAGCCAGGCAAGCTTTCAAGTTGCCAAATTTGGAAAACCCTTATCCTGGATTGCTCTGTGTCCCTCAGGTGTTAGCTGTTCTCAGGCCAACCCTTAGGTGTCCTGGGGGTCCCTACTGTTGTACTGCCCTCCAAGCTTGCCTGCGGCTTCTGTTTTCTCCTCAGATTTAACTAAATCCAACATTCTCTGAGCTATGTCTGTGTGCCAGGCACCATGCTAACTTCTACAATAGATACAAAGGGTAATAAGAAAGCTTCCTGGGCCAGGAAGCTTGAAGTTTTGTCAATGGAAAGGACAGTCTTAAAATAAGTAGAAAACGTGGCAAAAAAAGGTAAACATTTTAAGAGAGGTGCAAGGGCTGAAGGAGAGGATCACAGTAAATGTGTCTGACACTATAAAATACACAATAATAAATGCCATTGTCAAGGGTCATGTAGTAGGCACTTCACATTTGTTCATTTGCATCCTTACAGAAGTCCTCCAAAAGAGATATTATTTATGGTTCCCATTTTTGCAGATGAGAAAATCAAGTTACAATCCAGAGACTCTGACTATGGCTGTGTAGCCAGCAATAGGAGAGCTGAAATGCAAACACCTGTCTTTCCGGCCCCCAAGTCAGTCTATTCCCATTATCCCCCATCATTACCTATCACTTCATTTTAATCCCATTGGGTGGAGTTGGCTACCTTGTGACCGCCCTGCTGCTGAGGGCTCAGACTCCTCAAGTCTGTTGTTTTGTCTGGGTCAGAGCTACTCCAAAGCGACCAGCAAAGGCTATGGTAAAAGTACGCCTTTGGAAGGGTCTTAATAAAAATTAAGGCATGTTCAGGTGGAGAGAAAGAGCTACAGGAGCTGTTTCAGGGGATTGGTGCTCATCTGGGAGTTGGAGAAGGTGGTGTGAGGGTGAGTTAGAGCCCCCTGTGGGTGGCCTTCAGTGGTACAGCATTTGAGGGGTGAAGAGCCTTCACACATTCATAGCCGTGGTGTGAACAGAGCTGCAGAGTGTGAAGAGGCAGACCAGACAGGAGCTACTGCCCAGGCCATCAGCCCCGTCCTGGTGCTGGTGGGCAGGTGGGGTTCAAAAGTGTTGGAATGATTGGAAAGCAGAGGAAAGCTGCTTCAAGAGGCACTCCAAGGCAGGATCTATGGGAATAAAGTCTCTCTCTCAAGTTGAAGGGAGGCCCCAGGGTGACTGAGCTTTCCAGTCTGGGTGGTGGACAGATGGTGCTGACCTTGACGAATGGAGAAATCAGAGAGGATCTGGTTTGGATTTTTTTTTAATTTGATTTCAAGGCTGCTGAGTGACAGATATAGTCAGATATTGTGGAGATATTGTCAGATTACAGGAAGAGAGAGTGTTGAGGTCAGGAGCAAGAACACAGAGAGTTTTGGGTCATCTACAAAAGGCGATGGTTGAAGCAGGGAGAATGGGGGCATCCCCTAGGACAGAGGTTCTCAAACTTCACTGTGCTGCAGAATCACCCAGGAGCTCTGGTGGTGACCTTATACACAGTACATACTTAGTAGATGTTTCCTTTCCTAGCAGATACTATTTACATAGAGTTTTAAGGTGTTGGTCTAAAGAAATGAGCAATATCAGAATTTAAGGAAATATGGATGCTATTTTAGAAGTTGCTTGCTTGTTTTATATAAACAGCCATTTTACTACCTTTCAAATCATATAGGCACTTACTTAATATGTTAGCTATAATATTGATCCTACCCCTAAATTTTGTGTGCTGAGATCTGCTCAGTTTTCAATGTCCAGTAGCTAAGAATGTAGACTTTGGAGCCATGGTGCTTGGGTTTGTATTTTGAAATCAACAAAATGTGATCTTGGGTAATTTACCCAAAGGTTGCCGCCTGAAACTGACACTTGCCTTTGTAAAAAAGGGATAGCAGATGTGTGCACCTCGTAGGCTGTTGTAACATAGAATAACACAGTAATTGGCACTAGTACATGTTTAATAACTGTTGGTTCTGAATTTTATCATTTGTTAGCCTTTGGGGGAGGGTGACTGGTACAGAGAAGCTGCGGGAAGGAGCTGGTGAGTCAGTAGGTCGTAAGTGGTTCCCTGAGTCAGGACAGGAGCCACATGCCAGCCTGAGCCACAGCAGAAGCTCATAGTAATACCTGCCTGAAACCCAACCAAGTCACCATGGGTTGACAAGCAGGGGTCCCTTTTGAGCCTTCTGGTCACTTGGTCAAGTTTCCAGTTTGGGGAATTACAATGACCTGTGGGAGAATTCCCCTTCCATTCCAGGCATTCATTGAACTGAGCATTGACATCACTTCTATTCTTACTATTGTAGAGGGACACACTACTCCTCCTAGGGGCTGGAACAATCTCCCAGGAAACCGTGTGGTCTACGAAATATACTTCCACAGACTGAAAGGCTGGAAAGTCAAGCTAACAACCAGGCTTCTTTTTGATCTACAATATTCTAGTCACTGCTTGGCTGATGCTTTTCCCCTGGCTTGGCCAGTTATTTCACTGATTTGATTAAGTCTTCATTTTCTTGGCCCAGCCCATGCCTTCTGTCTTGATTATCACACACGGCTTGATAAAAGCTGACATTTAGTGACACCTCCTCATGTGTCAACATGGTGCTTACTTCTTGGAAATATAATCTCATTTAATCCTCACAGCATCACTTATGAGGAAGGCACTATTTTCATTTCCATTTTGCAAGTGAGGAAACTGACACTTGCCTGGTGGTGTCATTAACCTAAGTGCACATCACTGTTGGGGTGTGTATTTGTAGGTGACCTCAAGCTTAAAATTCTTGAAGCTTTAACAGTCCATTTGAAAATGAAGAAAGAAGACAGAGATGTGTGAAATAGTCAGACAAAGAGTACAAAGGAAATAAACAGCAGGGCCAGCATAGGAGCCCAGGTAGGTGTCATGGAGGGAAGCAATCACCTGGGTGTTGGCAGGATGGATAAAGAAGATGGGGGAGAGATCATGGAGTCATGGATTATATCACTTTGATGTATACCTCTCCTCAACTCTGCAGCTGCTGGCACTGAGGGTTGGGAGTGGGTAAGGGAGTAGCAAAAAGGGTGAAATGGTAAGGAAAACATCTGTCTTCCCTTCTCCAGGACCCAAGACTGGAATGATATGAAATTTTCACATAGAAATCTAAATTCCACTAAAGAAATTTAGCTTTATAAATATTTTCTTAAGGGATATTATAGTTAGTGGTTCGTGTTGAAATCTTGATATTTAAAATGTTTAAAAAAAAAGAGAAGAGATAAAGGAGAGGATGCTGCCTGGGGTGGGAGGAAGGGCGCTGGGGCTGGGGAGGCAGGACGAGACAAGGCCTTCACATCACGGCATAGCTAGTGTTACTTTAGGAACAAGTAATAACAGGTCACTGCATTATTAAATCGTATGTATTTTTGCTTACTGAAGAGACAGAAAAGGATTTTATTCAAAAATAATTTTTATTTTCTATTCTAGGGAGGGGGTGTACAGTTGATATCATTACTGGGAAATATCTCTAGACTTTTCCCTGCCCTTAGAGAGATTGGTGGAGGAGAGAAAAAGGAAAAGGCATTTTCAAAGGACCTGCAAATCTTTCTGTGTTGCTGAAGAATAATACCGTTTATTTTAACGCAGCATTTCAGAGTTTTTGATGAGCAAAGGGCAAACCTGGGTTGAGTAGTCAGTGGGAGGCTGAGGTATGGGTTGAGGGGCAGCCCTGTAAGTAGAGCTGAGGCAGGTTGGGAGGTGGGGAAGAGGAGTCTCACCTGCACAGGGGGTCGCCTGAGGGCACGGGCCCTGGGGACAGGCTGGTGGGAGAGAAAGGAAGGTATGCAGGTTGGCATCTGAGCATCTCTACTGACAGTCCCTCTCACACTGAACGGCAATATTTGCAACACATCTCACCTACTGGACAATGGTTTTGGGATTCACACAAAACGGGTAAGTTCCACATTGGAATCTGCGTGGCGGAAGGAACCAGGACAGCTGTGGAAACTGAGGCCTATGGGAGAGTGTGAGCTCACAGAGTGTTCACGGGGGACCAGCACCTGCCAGATGAGCCCCCATCCCTGAGGGGCCAAAGGCTACCCACAGAATGTAGAATAAAGGGACAGAACCATTACACAAATCTCTAGGATAGGGTGGCCTCAGCTGGCCCATGGCCCTTCAGGTGTGTCCATGTAGAAATGTCCTGTGATCTTCAGTTACTATTTGCACCGAGTAGCTGCGGCACTGCTGTTTTGCTTCTGCTTGCTGCCTCCTCCAAAGTCAGTTAGAAACAGATACTCCTAGGGAATAACTGGTACTTTCATTATTTATGGGGTGGTTTCATGATCTGTGTGGTCTCCTTCCCTTTCTCTTTTTACTGATCTCAACAGTATTTGAAAATTGGTATGGATGTGGCTGTTTACACAGTGGTCAATTTTGTGATTTCCCCTTCCACAGAGACAGGCTCCCTTACCAGCCACACAGAAGAAATTCCCTCTCTCTTGTCTTCTTTTCCTGTGCTCCTGGTCTCTCCCTGGCAGTGGGTGCCGGCATGTCTCGTCACCACTCCCTGATAGCCATCGCGGGCATCACCTCGCCCTCACCCGGCCCTGCCCTCCAAGGACAGCACTGCAGTAGAGCTTCTCACACGTCTCTGCTGACAATTGCTGTGACAGCTCCAACCTTTCTGCAAAGTTCTAAACCAGTGACCAGCCCCCCGCACCCCCACCTCACACACCCAAACCTGCATTTTTCTGAGAACTGTTGATTCATATTTCAAACAAGAACGCATGTGTGGAGGAGAACAGAGCTAAAGATAGCAGAGGCTCAATTCTCAAAACTCAAAGGAAAACACCAGTGAGGGAGGGGAAGCTACTCGTCCAACTTTACAGGTTAGAAGACTGAAGGTGTTTCTGCCCTGGAGGAAGGGTGGGAGGGCCTTGTTTGGCAGAAAGGAGAGACTGTGCCCATATCCCACCAAAGCTGCCCTGATGGAGGCCATGTGGAGCTGTCAATAGACTCCTGCTACTCGTCTAGAGGCAGTTACATTAGCCAAAGGAAGGTGTGGTCAGTAGGTGAGTAGGATCCCAGTTGGCCTTTGGTTTCCACTATCTACCTTGAGTAATTTCACTGTTATTTGATAACAAAACCCTAAACTGCGTCGTGACTCTTCTAGCATGCCTGTACTTTTAAATAAATTATAGAGATTTTAGGTCCCAACAGTGAGTGTATGTAGTAAAGGGAGGAAGCACCCTCCTGATGGGGTATTGGGGCATTGTCCGACTGCCCTGTTTGTGAGACCTTGAGCAGTTACCCTCCCTCTCTGATTGTATTTCAGTGTGAAATTGTGAAATAGGGACCATGCTCTCTATTTTACAGAGTGACTATGAGGATTACCGCAGGTCATGAAGAGTCTGGGAACTGCAAACATGCCTTAAATAATTTAATCTGTCAAGGATTGAAGCACACAGTTCAGATTTGGGGACCCGCTTGAGGTGTGACCCAGAAGTCTCCTTTCAGCTTCCTGCTTCCTCTTTCTGAAATCGGTTCCCACTCAGTGGCTTCTGCCCCACCTCAGGCACCCAGCGTCTGGACCTCATGCTGCTGTGCAGGCTGATAAGAACACTCTAGTGAAATGTCCCCATCCCCTGTCAGCAGGAAGAGTCCTGCTTCTCAGGGAGGAGCATTTTTCTGTGCAGATGAGTGGTCACTAGATAATTTCTCAGCGCGTTATTTTTACTCCATGACAAATCATTTTAAACATTGCTTTTATATGTGAAAACACTTGGACATATCAGGAAGTAAAAGCAGAGCTCATTAGAATTTGGAGAGATTTTTTTTTTTAAAAATTGGGGGAACCTTTAAGAAATGTTCCCAGCTGAAATAGAAATCACAGTTCAAGTGATTTTCCCAAGCTCTGAAGTTTAATTTCTAGTCCAGCTCTCAGTTTATTTGCTCAGGGCAGGTGTGGAGGATAGGAGAAAGGGGACTGAGGCCGAGAGAAGGCCTCCTTCTCTAGACCTTTCTTGTTGCCCCCTTTCTTGTTATCTCCTCTGACAAGGAAGAGCTCCATGAGCAAAGATTTCCATCTGTTTTATTCTGTGATGAATCCTCACTGCTAGAAGAGTGTCTGATGACAATAGTTGGCACTCAATAAATATTTATTGAACACGTCTATTAATTTTAAGGGGCAGGAGGACTGAGAAAGTCTCTGAGTCTCCAAAGGAATATACACATTAATTCAAAGGTGGGTCATGGCACTTCCCAGGGCAGGTGGGGATGGGGTTTTTGACATCCAACTAAGAAGATAAGAGGGACTTCCGGGAAGATGGCGGTGTGAGCAGGGCGGCAGAAATCTCCTCCCAACACTATATTTATCTAAGAAAACACAGAAAATACATCTATTCCTAAAAGACAGACGAGAATACACAGGAAAGCGCACAGCGTGCAGCTACACCCGAGAGGACTCGGCACCCCAAGAGGCGGGTAAGATACGGAGCCGCGACCCGGCGGGACCCGAGCCCTCCCCCACCCCAGCGCACCGGCGGGAGGAGAGGATTCAGAGCCGGGAGGGAGTGGAAGCACACCCCGCGAAGTAGCCAGCCCCGGGGATCTGCGCGGGGTGCACTGACCCACATTGCGCAGTGCAGCGGAGATTGGAGAGACAGAGGGGCAGGATCTGAGCGGGGAACTGGCCAGGGGGCTTGCAGCCAGCTCCGGGAAGGAAAAAAAAGTGCGCGCTTTCTTCAGCGGTCTTAAAGAGACAGGAGCCCAGCGGAGGAGCCGGATCGCCCCAGCACACTCAGCCCAGCAGGCTGGGAGTCCTGGGGAGTTTCAGACGCCTTAGCTGGCGACTGAGGAAGCGTAGCCATACTTAACACTTCTCACTGAGATCAACAGCCTCCTATTCGTTCCCACCCCTGCCAGAGCGATAAAGGGCCCTGCGGAGCGGCACAGTCACAGCTGTGGAATAGTGGGGCAATAGCGCCACCTAGAGCATTCCCACAGAATCTACGTCCGGTGGGCATTTTTTTTGTTTTTTTTTTGTTTTGTTTTTTGTTTTGTTTTTGTTTTTTCTTTTCTTTCTTTTTTTCTTTTTTCTTTCTTTCTTTTTTTTCTTTTTTTCTCTTTTTTTTTCTTCTCTTTTTAAAGTCTTAAAGAGCCCAGCTGACATACGTGGCAACTATCAGTGACCAAATTATACAGCCATGAAAAGACAGAGGAATATGGTTCAGACCAAAATCAACCAGACAACCCCAGAGAGGGAGTCTGAAGGGATGGAAATGCACAGCCTCCCTGAAAAAGAATTCAGAATAAAAGTCATAACCATGCTGATGGACCTACAGAGAAATGTGCAAGAGCTGAGGGAGGAAGTGAGGGAACTGAGGAAAGACAATACAGAAATCAGACAAGCGATCGACGGGCTTAACAGCAGAATGGATGAGATGCGAGAGACTGTTAATGGAATAGAAAACAGAGAACAGGAGTACAGAGCAGCTGAGGCAGAGAGAGATAAAAGGATTTCTAGGAATGAAAGAATATTAAGAGAACTGTGTGACCAATCCAAACGGAACAATATTCGCATTATAGGAGTACCAGAGGAAGAAGAGAGAGAAAAAGGGATAGAAAGTGTCTTTGAAGAAATAATTGCTGAAAACTTTCCCTCGCTGGGGAAGGAAGTAGTCTCGCAGTCCACCGAAGCTCATAGATCTCCCAACACAAGGGACCCAAGGAAGACAACACCAAGACACATAATAATTAAGATGGCAAAGATCAAAGATAAAGACAGGGTATTAAAGGCAGCTAGAGAGAGAAAAAAGATCACCTACAAGGAAAACCCATCAGACTATCATCAGACTTCTCAACAGAAACCTTACAGGCCAGAAGAGAATGGCATGATATATTTAACGTTATGAAACAGAAGGGCCTCGAACCAAGAATATTGTATCCAGCACGATTATCATTTAAATATGATGGAGGGATTAAACAATTTCAAGATAAAAGAAAGTTAAGAGAATTTGCGTCTCATAAACCACCACTACAGGATATCTTAAATGGACTGCTCTAGATGGAAGCACACCTAAGGCTAAAAAGATGTCACCAGAGAAAATAAAATCATAGCAAAGAAAGCAGACCATCCAAATACTAACTAAAGGCAAAGAATAAAACACCTATTATAGAAAGAATGGAGGAGGAGGAATAAGAAGGGAGAGAAAGAAAGAAACATCAGACTGTGTTTACAATAACTTAACAAGAAAGTTAAGTTAGATTGTTAGATAGTAAAGAAGCAACCCTTGAACCCTTGGTAACCACGAATCTAAAGCCAGCAATGGCAATAAGTACATACCTATCAATAATCACCCTAAATGTAAATGGACTGAATGCACCAATCAAAAGACACAGAGTAACAGAATGGATAAAAAAGCAAGACCCATCTATATGCTGCCTACAAGAAACTCACCTCAAATCCAAAGATATACACAGACTAAAAGTGAAGGGATGGAAAAAGATATTTCATGCAAACAACAAAGAGAAAAAAGCAGGTGTTGCAGTACTTGTATCAGACAAAATAGACTTCAAAACGAAGAAAGTAGCAAAAGATAAAGAAGGACATTACATAATGATAAAGGGGTCAGTCCAACAAGAAGATATAACCATTATAAATATATATGCACCCAACACAGGAGCGCCAGCATATGTGAGACAAATACTAACAGAATTAAAGGAGGAAATAGACAGCAATGCATTCATCTTAGGAGACTTCAACACACCACTCACTCCAGAGGACAGATCAACCAGACAGAAAATAAGTAAAGACACAGAGGCACTGAACAACACACTAGAACAGATGGACCTAACAGACATCTACAGAACTCTACACCCAAAAGCAACAGGATACACATTCTTCTCAAGTGCACATGGAACATTTTCCAGAATAGACCACATACTAGGCCACAAAAAGAACCTCAGTAATTTCAAAAATATTGAAATCCTACCAACCAACTTCTCAGATCACCAAGGTATAAAACTAGAAATAAATTTTAGAAAGAAATCAAAAAGGCTCACAAATACATGGAGACTTAACAACACTCTCCTAATTAATCAATGGGTTAACGACCAAATCAAAACAGAAATCAAAGAATATATGGAGACTAATGACAACAACAACACAAAGCCACAACTTCTGTGGGACGCAGCAAAGGCAGTTCTAAGAGGAAAGTATATTGCAATCCAGGCCTATTTAAAGAAGGAAGAACATTCCCAAATGAATAGTCTAAAGACACAATTACTGAAATTGGAAAAGAAGAACAAATGAGGCCCAAAGTCACCAGAAGGAGGGACATAATAAAGATTAGAGAAGAAATAAA
>JAVSCE010019284.1:0-154881 GCA_032199065.1 Smutsia gigantea | reverse complement strand
TTCCCTTGCCCGAGGTGATGCGTTTAGGAAAAAGTTGCTCATGTTTATATTCAAGAGATTTTTGCCTATGTTTTCTTCTAAGAGTTTTATGGTTTCATGAAAACCCTACATTCAGGTCTTTGATCCTTTTTGAGTTTACTTTTGTGTATGGGCTTAGACAATAATCCAGTTTCATTCTCTTGCATGTAGCTGTCCAGTTCTGCCAACACCAGTTGTTGAAGAGGCTGTCATTTCCCCATTGTATATCCATGGCTCCTTTATTGTATATTAAATGAGTTTATATCTGGGCTCTCTAGTGTGTTCCATTGGTCTGTGGGTCTGTTCTTGTGCCAGTACCAAATTGTGTTGATTACTGTGGCTTTGTAGTAGAGCTTGAAGTTGGGTAGCGAGATCCCCCCTGCTTTACTCTTCCTTCTCAGGATTGCTTTGGCTATTCAGGGTCTTTTGTGCTTCCATATGAATTTTAGAACTATTTGCTCTAGTTCATTGAAGAATGCTGTTGGTATTTTGATAGGGATTGCATTGAATCTGTATATTGCTTTAGACAAGATGGCCATTTTGACAATATTAATTCTTCCTATCCATGAGCACAGGATGTGTTTCCATTTATTGGTTTCTTTAATTTCTCTCATGAGTGTCTTGTAGTTTTCAGAGTATAAGTCTTTCACTTCCTTTGTTAGGTTTATTCCTAGGTATTTTATTCTTTTTGATGCAATTGTGAATGGAATTATTTTCCTGATTTCTCTTTCTGCTAGTTCATCGTTAGTGTATAGAAATGCAACAGATTTCTGTGTATTAATTTTGCATCCCACAACTTTGATGAATTCAGATATTAGATCTAGTAGTTTTGTGGTGGATTCTTTAGGGTTTTTTTTTATGTACAATGTCATGTCATCTGCAAACAGGGACCGATTGAGTTCTTCCTTCCCAATCTGAATGCCTTTTATTTCTTTGTGTTGTCTGATTGCCATGGCTAGGACCTCCAGAAATTATGTTGAATAAAAGCAGTGAGAGTGGGCATCCTTGTCTTGTTCCCGATGTTAAAGAAAAACCTTTCAGCTTCTTCCTGTTAAGTATAATGTTGGCTGTGGGTTTGTCATATATGGCCTTTATTTTGTTGAGGTACTTGCCCTCTATACCCATTTTGTTGAGAGTTTTTATCATGAGCGAATGTTGAATTTTGTAGAATGCTTTGTCAGCATCTCTGGAGATGATCATTTTGTCCTTCTTTTTGTTGATGTAGTGGATGATGTTGATGGATTTTCGAATGTTGTACCATCCTTTCATCCCTGGGATGAATCCCACTTGAACATGATGGATGACCTTTTTGATGTATTTTTGAATTCAGTTTGCTAATATTTTGTTGAGTATTTTTACATCTATGTTCATCAGGGATATTGGTCTGTAATGTTCTTTTTTTGTGGTGTCTTTGCCTGGTTTTAGTATTAGTGTGATGTTGGACTTGTAGAATGAGTCTGTGAGTATTCCCTCCTCTTCTACTTTTTGGAAAACTTTAATGAGGATGGGTACTAGGTCTTCACTAAATGTTTGATAAAATTGAGGAGTGAAACCATCTGGTCCAGGCGTTTTGTTCTTAGGTAGTTTTTTGATTACCAATTCAATTTCTTTGCAGGTGATTGGTCTATTCAAATTTTCTGTTTCTTCCTGGGTCTGCCTTGGAAGGTTGTATTTTTCTCCATTTCTTCAAGTTTATCCAGTTTGTTAGCATATAATTTTTCATAGTATTCTCTCATAATTCTTTGTATTTCTGTGGTGTCCATAGTGATTTTTCCTTTCTCATTTCTGATTCAGTTTATGTGTGCAGACTCTGTTTTTCTTGATAAGTCTGGCTAGGGGTTTATCTATTTTGTTTATTTTATCAAAGAACCAGTTCCTGCTTTCATTGATTCTTTCTATTGTTTTATTCTTCGCAAATTTATTTATTTCTGCTTTAATCTTTATAATGTTCCTCCTTCTATTGACCTTGGGCCTCATTTGTTCTTCCTTGTGTAGTTTCATTAATTGTGAGTTTAGACTGTTCATTTTGGATTGTTCTTCCTTCCTGAGGTGGGCCTGTATTGCAATATATTTCCCTCTTAGCACGGCCTTCGCTGCATCTCACAGATTTTGTGGTGTTGAATTATTGTTGTCATTTGTCTCCATATATTGCTTGATCTCTGTTTTTATTTGTTCATTGAGCCATTGATTATTCAGGAGCACGTTATTAAGCCTCCATGTGTTTGTGGGCTTTTTCATTTTCTTTGTGTAATTTATTCCTAGTTTCATACCTTTGTGATGTGAGAAGGTGGTTGGTATAATTTCAATGTTTTTGAATTTACTGAGGTTCTTTTAGTGGCCTAATATATGATCAATTCTTGAAAATGTTCCATGTGCACTTGAGAAGAATATGTATCCTGTTGCTTTTTGATGGAGTGTTCTGCAGGTGTCTGTTAGGTCCATCTGTTCTAATATGTTGTTCAGTACCTCTGTCTCTTTACTTATTTTCTGTCTGGTTGATCTGTCCTTTGGAGTTAGTGGTGTGTTGAAGTCTCCTAAAATGAATGCATTGCATTCTATGTCCCCCTTTAATTCTGTTAGTATTTGTTTCACATATGTAGGTGATCCTGTGTTGGGTGCATGGATATTTATAATAGTTATATCCTCTTGTAGGACTGACCCTTTTATCATTATGTAATGTCCTTATTTGTCTCTTGTGACTTTTTTTGTTTAGAAGTCTATTTTGTCTGATACAAGTAGTGCAACTCCTGCTTTTTTCCCCACTATTAGTTGCATGAAATATCTTTTTCCATCCCTTTACTTTCAGTCTGTGTATGTCTTTGGGTTTGAAGTGAGTCTCTTGTGGGCAGTATATAGATGGGTCTTGTTTTTTTATCCATTCAGTAACTATGTCTTTTGATTGGTGCATTCAGACCATTTACATTTAGTGTGATTATCGATAGATACGTACTTACTGCCATTGCAGGCTTTAGATTCATGGTTGCCAAAGGTTCAAGGGCAATTCCCTTCCTATCTAACAGTCTAATTTAACTTACTTCATATACTATTACAAACACAACCTAAGGGGCTTTTTTTCCCTCCTTTTTCTTCCTCCTCCATTCTTTGTAAGTTATGAATCATATTCTATACTCTTTGTCTTCCTTTGGGTGACATCTTTTTAGCCTTAGGAATACTTCCATCTATAGGGGTAGCTCCAAAGTGAGCTGTAGAGGTGGTTTGTGGGTAGTAAATTCTCTAAGCTTTTGCTTATCTGTAAATTGTTCAATCCCTCCTTCAAATTTAGGTGATAACCTTGCCGGGTACAGTATTCTTGGTTCAAGGCCCTTCTGCTTCATCGCATTAAATATATCATACCACTCCCTTCTGGCCTGTAAGGTCTCTGTTGAGAAGTCTGATCATAGCCTGATGGGCTTTCCTTTGTATGTGATGTTTTTTCTCTCTCTAGCTGCTTGTAAAAGGCTCTCTTTATCCTTGATCTTTAACATTTTATTATATGCCTTGATGTTGTCTTCCTTGGGTCCCTTGTGTTGGTAGATCTGTGTACCTCCATTGCTTGAGAGACTCTCTCCTTCCCCAGATTGGGGAAATTTTCAGCAGTTCTCTCCTCAGTGACACTTTCTATCCATTTTTCTCTCTCTTTTTCTTCTGACACACCTATAATGCGAATATTGTTGCGTTTGGATTGGTCACACAGTTCTCTCAGTATTCTTTATTCTTACAGATCCTTTTTTCTTTCTGTGCCTCAGATTCTTTGTATTCCTCTTCTCTAACTTCTGTTCCATTTACTTTCTCTTCTTCTACATCTAATCTGTTTTTTAGTCCCTCTATTGTATGTTGTGTTGCATTTCAGATATGGAATTTTTTAATGATGGAATCTCCAACTTAAATTAATTCCTGAGTTCCTGTTTTTCTGTACCTCCATAAGCATGTTTATAATTTTTATTTTGAACTCTCTTTCAGGAAGATTGGTGAGTTTGGTTTCATTTGGCCCTCTTTGTGGGGTTTGTGAGATTTTCTTCTGAACCATGTTCTTTTGTTGTTTCATATTTCTGTGTGGTGCCCACGAGTGTGCAGAAACCCCAGTCTCTGGGGCTTCAGTGCCCCTAGAGTGTGGTTGGGGGTCATATGGGAGCGGAGCTGGTGCCTTGGGGGAGGAAAGATTTGTTTCCTGATTCCTGTCTGCGGTGCCTGTCTCCAGTGTGAGAGCCAGTGGGCCAAGCACACATGTGTAAACCTCTGTGCTTTGCATCTCTAGCTGTTGTAGGCAGGGCCTCCCTCTGGCTGGCCTGACAACTGCACAGTGACTGCCGTTTCACGAGCAGGTGGCTGCAGGCCAATAGGAAGGTTTGGCAGGCTGTGTGTCACATTGGGGGGCCTCGGAGCTGAGTAGGCAGTCATGGGGATGGAGCACCTGAAGCTCCCCAAAGTTCCCAACCAGCTGCACAGAGCATGCCCAGGCAACCCTGTTCAGCTGTACCCTCTCCTGCACTGCAAGGTCCGTGAAAACCCTGCCCCTTCAGCAGCCCACTGGCTGCTAGGAAGCCTTTCCGACTGCCTGCCTTTCCTCTCACATGGAGCAGTCAGGTGTGGATCCCGCCCTCCACAAATGGCCAGAATGTCAATTTCTCAAGCACTCCCCTTGTCCGAGCTCCCCATTGTCCAGAGCACCACACACTATAGGATTCTGCTCACAAACCAGATCCCCAGGGCTAGGTGTTCAACATTCCCTGTCTTCCACTCCCTCCCAAGTTCCGTTTCTCTTCCTCCCACTGGTGAGCTGGTGTGGGGGAAGGGTTTGGGTCCCACCAGATTTAGGCTTTCCTACACATTACCGTGTTTCGTGAGGTGTGCTCTGTTTGTGAGGTCTTTTTGCAGTCTGTTTCAGCCTTCTTTCCTGTTGCTGTTTTAAGGTTAGTTGTATTAATTAACTATATTTTTGTACAATTTGTGGTTTTGGGAGGAGCTCTCTGTCTCACCTCTCATGCTGCCATCTTGCAAGTCCTTGTTTCCCTCATTTTTAAAAAATAAAAATAATCTACAGTCTCTAAGCTGTTTATTATTTAGTTCGGCCTGTGTTTTGAAACTTCGTGAGTAAATGGAAGCACTTCTGTATTGTAACTGAAATTGACTGATTTTCACTGCTTGCAATATTTCATTGAATAAATATACCACAATTTATCCAGTCTCCTGTAAACGGGCATTTTTTTTTCTTCTTTTCCTATACCTTGATTTTGGAATCATTTCAGTTTTATAGGAAAGTTGGGAAGACATACACCTCCATATACCCCTCACTGAGTTTTCTCTAATGTCAACATCTTACATTATTTCAGTACATTTGTCAAAAGCATGAAAGCAACGTTGATATATTACTAACTGAACTCCTGTGTTTGTGGATTTCACTAGTTTTTTGCTAATATCCTTTTTCTGTTCAGGAGGATCCAATCCTGGTGTTTTGAGGGGTATTACATTGTTGCTTAGAACTATTCTACATCTAGTGCATATGTGCAAGAGTTTCTCTACACTCAATCCCTGGGTTTGCTGGGGCATGGGATACATTACAACTTTCATTTGATTCAAGAAGTCAGATTTGTTCTCCAGTGTGACTGCACCAATCTCACCCACTACCAGTCCTGTATGAGTTCCCCTTGCACCACTTGATAGAAAGAAATTTTAAATTGCCAACCTGGTGGGTGTGATATTGTCTCTGTGGTTTTAATTTGCATTTCATTGTTATTGTGGTTAGGCCTCTTCTCATGTTTCCTTTTGTATGAAGTGCCTCTTCATACCTTTTGTCTTTTGGTTGGGCTGCCACATTAACTTGTTGTCTTTTAAAATAACTTCTGAAAGCTAAAAATCTTTATGTTATGTCTTTTGTCTCTGCCCATAAAGTGCTCAATGTTTGTCAAAGGACAGAAAGATGTCAGTTTATTTCAGGAGCTTCTTAAGTCCTGTTCTTTAAATTCTCATCTACCCAGTGGCCAGGGTCCTCCTTTCCTCCATCCAGGGGATAGATCACACAGCTGAAACTCAATAGTCCTTAATGGGTGATAAATAAATGAAGACTCCCTCCTAAATTGAAGGGAGATGTTTAATTCCTGTCTTTGCATAACCTACAAGGCCTATGTGATCTGCCCCTAGTTTACCCCCTTTACACACACAGTTCAAGCCAAACTGGTCTCTGCTGTTCAAGTGAATTCCACATCTTCCAGCCTCAGGGCTTTTGCACTTGTTCTTCCCCTAGATGGTTTTAGGGCTTCTTTCCTAATTTCCTTCAGGTCTTTGTTCAGTATAACTTCACCAGAGAGGCCTTTGCTGACCAATATAAAACAGCATCCTCTGACACTCTATCCCCTTTCCTTACTTTTTCTTTAAAGTGTAACCATATTATATTCACAATGTATTTGCCTGTGCCCCACTAGAGGTATGCTGTGGAGTACCAGAGCCACTAGCTATATGTGGCTATGATGGAGCCCTTCAACTGTGGCTAGTCTGAATTGAGATGTCCTGCGAATGTAAATATACACCAGATTTTAAAGAATCCAAAAATAAGTAAAATATCTCATTAAAATTTTTGTATTGATTAAATGTTGAAATAACATTTCAGGTTGAATTGTTTATTAAAGTTGATTTCACCTTCTTCTGTAACCTTTGTTTTAAGAAATGATTACTAGGAAATGTAAAATTGTCTCTGACACTTAGGGCTTGTATTTCTTCTGGACGGTGATGTTCTAGAATATAAGCTAAGGCAGGAACGTTTGTCTGACTCAGACACTGCTGTCCCTCAGAACAGAATAGAAACTCAGAACATTTGCTGAATTAAGGAATCCAAAAGTAGACTACCAGTCCTTCTGTTTGTTTTCTACCCAGGGATCAGTTTTTTAAAAAAATAAAAATTTGAAGCATAATTTCCATAAAAGACACCCATTTTAAGTGTAGAATCCAACAATTTTTAGTAACTTCACCATTGTCCAACCACAATGTACCTTTTAGAATATTTGCATCACCCCAGTCAGATCCCCTCACGCTCCTTTTACAGTCCACCCCATCCCATCCCAAGGCAACCTCTGTATGTTGACTCTGTAGATTTTCTGTGTTGGATTTCTAAGGAATGAATCCCTGTCTATGTCCTTCCAGGGAGCAAACTCCTTGACCAGACCAGACCATTGATGGCTCTTCCCTGTTTCTGTCTGTCTGTCAACGCTGCTCAGCACAGGGCCAGACCCACACATGGCTCAGGGTTTGTTCAGGGAAGGGCAGGTCAGCTCGCATCCCATTTGGGGTTCTCCCGCCCCACGTCTCCCTAAGCCCCGGAAGGGCAGGCCTGGGGGCTCGTGGTCCGCTGCTGCCTCCTGAAGAGCACGTGGGGCTGCCTTGCTTAGCCCCACAGCCCTGCGAGAGTGGTGCCTACTGTCAAAGCCCTCATCGCAGGGAGGGACTGCAGCTCCCAGCGGCCCGCAGGGGCCCGAGCTCCCAGTCCATGCGTTCTAATGAATCCCAGGCAGCTCCTAACCCCAGCTCTGCCTTGTCACTATCGGACCCCCAACTGCCCTCCTCCCAAAATGGCGACCAATCGCCTCGTATCCCACCCGCCGCGAGTCACCTAACGGCGCTAAGCCCTGCCCTCGGCGGTGGCTGAAAAACCGCCGAGGCAGCCCCACTGGGACACACGCACTGGGAGCCAGCGCGTAGCTAGGTGCGTGCGAGAATGCTCAGGGAAGCGCAAAGCAGCCGCGGCCACGCATGCGTGGGGCCGTGGGTGAGCGGTAAAGATGCTCCGCGCGCCAGCCTGGCTGCGCATGCGAGCCCGGCTCGCGGGGAACGTTGGGGACGTCAGGGGACGCCAGCGGTTGCTTGGAGACCCCCAAGACGCGGAGTCCCCGGAGGTGGGTAAAGCCAGTTGCTGCCGCTGCCCGCTGTCTGCCTCTGGATCCCCCCTTTCCTGCTCCTTCGTCATTTTCAGCCTCTTACCCCTTTACAGATATAATTTGTTTATACATTTCTTCTTTAGGGGGCTTCTCTCCCTTTCTAAGGGCATAGGAGGCACGGTGGGCGCCCCTCACCTGGCGTCACACACGCCCTTTCTGTACTCCCCGCAGCTCTGGGCCTCTCTGCATCCGCGCAGCCCCTTCTCCCTGGGAGAAGACTCAGGAGCCCCTGGCTACTGCACCCCTTTTCTTACCTACCCCACCCCCCGACCCCACTGCCCCCTTGCAGCTCTCCAGCCCACACCTCGGACCCTACCCAACTTCTGCTCTTTCTGCCCCTTGGCCTTGTGTTCGCCACCCTCCACTTACAGGTACGTTCTGCTAAATATTCTCTTTCCTCCTGAAGAGTTCCCCACCTTGGGGACCCAGATTTGTTTCTTTTTAGGATCATCCAGCAAAAACAAGAATCTATATTCATTGACTACGCCTCTCCCCCTCCTCTAAAGAACTTATAGCAAAAAGTATCTTTCTTTTTTCACAGATTTTTCTTCCATCCAGGATCACTTTCCAGCAAAAATCTTTCCTTTCCACCAAGGATTTTCTGGAGTATCTTTCCAACTCATTAACAAACCATTCATTCCCAGTGTCTCTCTCGTCTAATATTTATTTTCCCAACCCTCTTCCCAAACTCTCCAACAAAAATCTCTTTTGATCACCAGTTCTACCCCAGTTAGGCTTCTCCCAGCAAAATCCCTGGGTCCCTTCCCAGAAAGGGGAGATAGGAAAGCAGGAAAAAATAACTTTTTCTTAACAACAAAACCCTTTTCCCCACCTAGATCTCCAGTTTGCTATTGCTTCCATTCTTCTAAAAATTGCCATCTCCTCCAATTTCACGCGAGTGTCCTTGCTTCCTTAGGGACCCAAGTTCTGAATTGACCCCTTCCTTTCCACCGCCTGCTTTTCCAGACAAAAGAAGTTGGACGAGTCCTGGATTTGCCAGCCAGCGTTCCAGGAGGAAGTACCCGGTCGTCGGACTGTTCCTCTCCCTGTGGGTCTTGAGCTGAGCCCTCCTGTTCGGTGGAGAGTCACTCACTTGCTGTTCCGGTGAGTTTCCACCCTTTGCACTTGTGTAAAGACAGCTACTTCCTCAGTGGATTCCTTTATTTCTCAGAAGTGTTTCTAATCCCTCCAGAAATCTCTGTACCAATGGTGAGGTCATTACAAAATTGCTGTTTGGGAAATCAGATAAGGAAAAGGGTTATTTATTGTGCATGTTGACCTCTCTGGAGGAATGCAGACATTTATTAGACTGGCTTATGTTTCCTTGTTTATTGCAAAAATGCCTTTTCCTCCTCTAGCTCAGGGTAGCAACTTAAGATACCTACAGGCCCTGAGTGTGATCAACCAGACTGCACCCTAAGCGACACCAGTCAATGCGAATGGCCAAGTAGAAATGCCAGGACAATGTTGCGAGAACTTAATTTTTTTATTTAAGTATCGGTAATATACAATCTTATGTTGGTTTGAAATGTACATCACAGTGGTTCAGTGGTCCCCGTGACCACCTTACATTGTGACTGCAAATTATTGGGCCACTTTATCCCCCTATCGGGCCCCTCACCACACTGGCCCCAGCCCTTCCCCCTTGGTAACCACTAGTCACTTCTCAGTGTCCATGAGTCTACTGCTGTTTTGTTCCTTCTATTTTGCTTTGCAGAACTTAATTTTTTTTTTTGGTGAAGAGACCAGAATACTGTCTCTGTGTGAAACCATTTGATCTTTAAAAATGCTGACAACAAATTTAATAAGTATTTAAAGACAGTGTAAGCCCCTTACAAAACATGTCTGCTGGCCGCCAGTTTGGAATTTTTGGTTTAGGATTTCTTTCTGGGTTAGACACACTTTCACAGATACATATTCCCCTGGGCACATGCATATATGCAGGACTTGTTCTCTTTAGGGCCAAAGTTCCCAAACTTCTTGATCTTAGGACTCGCCTACACTTAAAAATTATTGAAGACCCCAAAGAGGAGTTCTGCATGTGAACTATATCTGCTGATATTTGCTGCATTAGAAGTTAAAACTAATAAACTTTAACAATATTGATTAATTCATTTTTAAATAGCAATAGTAGACCCATTCTATGTTAACATAATTGACATTTTTATTAAAAGACTGTTTCAGAAAACAAAAAATTTAGTGAGAGTAATCACATTGTTTTACAGCTGTTTCTTATCACTGCTTTTGCATTCCGCCTCTTTGGATATGTCCTGTAGCCTCTGCAAAGTTTCCCTGAGAATGAAAAAGGCAGATATTTTTATGAAAATAGTTTTGACCTCACTGACTTCCTGAAAGACTCTTGAAGACCTGGGGGCTCCACGCATTGCCATCCCCCTCCCTGTGAAAACTGCTCCTCCAGATTTTAGTGCTTATTTGCACCTTCTGTTAGGATCAGCTTTTAGAGTGAGAAACTTTGGTGTCTCTTTTCTTCGTTTAGTTAATTTCGTGTAAGAAATTTTCCTGGAAAGTACAGTCATAGGCTTCTGATGGCTCCATGTCTTTCTCTTTCGCAATGTAAGCTTTAAATCTGTTCTTTTCATGAGACATCAGAGGAAATGAGTTAAACTTCTAGTAAAAATTATATTGGTTAGATGGCCAGAGGAAGGAGTCTTCCTTGACTGGTCAGTTTACAAATGTGGGTGCAGAGTATTCCACAGGAGTCCCTGCCTCAAGTGTGGAATTGCAGCACAGTGGAGTGGTTACTGTGAGGGCTTTGAAGTTCGACTACCTGGGGGTGAATCATGACCTTGATTTGGGGCAAGTTACTTAACTTCTCTAGACTTTACCTCATCCGTAAATAGACTTAGTAATACAGCCTATTGCCCCAAAGGGGTGTTGTGGGAATTAAATGAGACGATATATAAATGTTTAGAGTAGGGCTGATAAATGTTTGCTTCTCCTCTTATGATGAAGATGATGATGATGATGATCACAGGGGCCTGGCAGGAAGATAGGTGAGGACTGTGGGGACTGGTGGCCATCACCCTCCTCAGAGACGGCACTGTCCCTCAGCTCTGTCGTATTGGTAACTATCAGGGAATATCAAATCTAATAATTTTTAAGAGAAGCCAGAAATCCACATATTTAGTTGAAATCTCTCCATTAAAAGAAAATGTCAGTGGCTAATCCATTTTTTAAATTTATTTATTTTTTATTTTATTTTGCCATTATTAATATACAATTACATGAGCAACATTATGGTTACTAGATTCCCCCCATTATCAAGTCCCCACTACATACCCCATTACAGTCACTGTCCATCAGCATAGTAAGATGCTGTAGAGTCACTACTTGTCTTCTCTGTGCTATTCTGCCTTCCCCATGCCCCACCCCATATATTATGTGTGCTAATCGTAATGCCCCTTATTCCCCTTCTCCTTCCCTTCCCACCCACCCTCCCCAGTCCCTTTCCCTTTGGTAACTGTTAGTCCATTCTTGGGATCTGTGAGTCTGCTGCTGTTTTGTTCCTTCAGTTTTTGCTCTGTTCTTATACTCCACAGATGAGTGAAATCATTTGAAACTTCTCTTTCTCCACCTGGCTTATTTCACTGAGCATAGTACCCTCCAGCTCCATCCATGTTGTTTCAAATGGTAGGATTTGTTTTCTTCTTATGGCTGAATAATGTTCCATTGTGTGTATGTACCACATCTTCTTTATCCATTCATCTACTGATGGACACTTAGGTTGCTTCCATTTCTTGGCTGTTGTACATAGTGCTGCAATAAACATAAGGGTGCATGTGTCTTTTTGAAACTGGGCTGCTGCATTCTTAGGGTAAATTCCTAGGAGTGGGATTCCTGGGTCTGATGGTATTTCTATTTTGAGTTTTTTGAGGAACCTCCATACTGCTTTCCACAATGGTTGAACTAGTTTATGTTCCCCCCGGCAGTGTAGGAGGGTTCCCCTTTCTCCATAACCTTGCCAGCATTTGTTGTTCCTAGTCTTTCTATGTTGGCCATCCTAACTGGTGTGAGGTGATATCTCACTGTGGTTTTAATTTGCATTTCCCTGATAATTAGTGAGGTGGAGCATCTTTTCATGTGCCTGTTGGCCATCTGAATTTCTTTTTGTTGAAGTGTGTGTTCATATCCTCTCCCCGTTTTTTAATAGGGTTGTTTGCTTTTTGGGTGTTGAGGCATGTGAGTTCTTTATATATTTTGGATGTTAACCCCTTGTCGGATATGTCATTTACAAATATATTCTTCCATACTGTAGGATGCCTTTTTGTTCTGCTGATGGTGTCCTTTGCTGTACAGAAGCTTTTTAGCATGATGTAGTCCCATGTGTTCATTTTTATTTTGTTTCCCTTGCCCGAGGTGATGCGTTTAGGAAAAAGTTGCTCATGTTTATATTCAAGAGATTTTTGCCTATGTTTTCTTCTAAGAGTTTTATGGTTTCATGAAAACCCTACATTCAGGTCTTTGATCCTTTTTGAGTTTACTTTTGTGTATGGGCTTAGACAATAATCCAGTTTCATTCTCTTGCATGTAGCTGTCCAGTTCTGCCAACACCAGTTGTTGAAGAGGCTGTCATTTCCCCATTGTATATCCATGGCTCCTTTATTGTATATTAAATGAGTTTATATCTGGGCTCTCTAGTGTGTTCCATTGGTCTGTGGGTCTGTTCTTGTGCCAGTACCAAATTGTGTTGATTACTGTGGCTTTGTAGTAGAGCTTGAAGTTGGGTAGCGAGATCCCCCCTGCTTTACTCTTCCTTCTCAGGATTGCTTTGGCTATTCAGGGTCTTTTGTGCTTCCATATGAATTTTAGAACTATTTGCTCTAGTTCATTGAAGAATGCTGTTGGTATTTTGATAGGGATTGCATTGAATCTGTATATTGCTTTAGACAAGATGGCCATTTTGACAATATTAATTCTTCCTATCCATGAGCACAGGATGTGTTTCCATTTATTGGTTTCTTTAATTTCTCTCATGAGTGTCTTGTAGTTTTCAGAGTATAAGTCTTTCACTTCCTTTGTTAGGTTTATTCCTAGGTATTTTATTCTTTTTGATGCAATTGTGAATGGAATTATTTTCCTGATTTCTCTTTCTGCTAGTTCATCGTTAGTGTATAGAAATGCAACAGATTTCTGTGTATTAATTTTGCATCCCACAACTTTGATGAATTCAGATATTAGATCTAGTAGTTTTGTGGTGGATTCTTTAGGGTTTTTTTTTATGTACAATGTCATGTCATCTGCAAACAGGGACCGATTGAGTTCTTCCTTCCCAATCTGAATGCCTTTTATTTCTTTGTGTTGTCTGATTGCCATGGCTAGGACCTCCAGAAATTATGTTGAATAAAAGCAGTGAGAGTGGGCATCCTTGTCTTGTTCCCGATGTTAAAGAAAAACCTTTCAGCTTCTTCCTGTTAAGTATAATGTTGGCTGTGGGTTTGTCATATATGGCCTTTATTTTGTTGAGGTACTTGCCCTCTATACCCATTTTGTTGAGAGTTTTTATCATGAGCGAATGTTGAATTTTGTAGAATGCTTTGTCAGCATCTCTGGAGATGATCATTTTGTCCTTCTTTTTGTTGATGTAGTGGATGATGTTGATGGATTTTCGAATGTTGTACCATCCTTTCATCCCTGGGATGAATCCCACTTGAACATGATGGATGACCTTTCTGATGTATTTTTGAATTCAGTTTGCTAATATATTGTTGAGTATTTTTACATCTATGTTCATCAGGGATATTGGTCTGTAATGTTCTTTTTTTGTGGTGTCTTTGCCTGGTTTTAGTATTAGTGTGATGTTGGACTTGTAGAATGAGTCTGTGAGTATTCCCTCCTCTTCTACTTTTTGGAAAACTTTAATGAGGATGGGTACTAGGTCTTCACTAAATGTTTGATAAAATTGAGGAGTGAAACCATCTGGTCCAGGCGTTTTGTTCTTAGGTAGTTTTTTGATTACCAATTCAATTTCTTTGCAGGTGATTGGTCTATTCAAATTTTCTGTTTCTTCCTGGGTCTGCCTTGGAAGGTTGTATTTTTCTCCATTTCTTCAAGTTTATCCAGTTTGTTAGCATATAATTTTTCATAGTATTCTCTCATAATTCTTTGTATTTCTGTGGTGTCCATAGTGATTTTTCCTTTCTCATTTCTGATTCAGTTTATGTGTGCAGACTCTGTTTTTCTTGATAAGTCTGGCTAGGGGTTTATCTATTTTGTTTATTTTATCAAAGAACCAGTTCCTGCTTTCATTGATTCTTTCTATTGTTTTATTCTTCGCAAATTTATTTATTTCTGCTTTAATCTTTATAATGTTCCTCCTTCTATTGACCTTGGGCCTCATTTGTTCTTCCTTGTGTAGTTTCATTAATTGTGAGTTTAGACTGTTCATTTTGGATTGTTCTTCCTTCCTGAGGTGGGCCTGTATTGCAATATATTTCCCTCTTAGCACGGCCTTCGCTGCATCTCACAGATTTTGTGGTGTTGAATTATTGTTGTCATTTGTCTCCATATATTGCTTGATCTCTGTTTTTATTTGTTCATTGAGCCATTGATTATTCAGGAGCACGTTATTAAGCCTCCATGTGTTTGTGGGCTTTTTCATTTTCTTTGTGTAATTTATTCCTAGTTTCATACCTTTGTGATGTGAGAAGGTGGTTGGTATAATTTCAATGTTTTTGAATTTACTGAGGTTCTTTTAGTGGCCTAATATATGATCAATTCTTGAAAATGTTCCATGTGCACTTGAGAAGAATATGTATCCTGTTGCTTTTTGATGGAGTGTTCTGCAGGTGTCTGTTAGGTCCATCTGTTCTAATATGTTGTTCAGTACCTCTGTCTCTTTACTTATTTTCTGTCTGGTTGATCTGTCCTTTGGAGTTAGTGGTGTGTTGAAGTCTCCTAAAATGAATGCATTGCATTCTATGTCCCCCTTTAATTCTGTTAGTATTTGTTTCACATATGTAGGTGATCCTGTGTTGGGTGCATGGATATTTATAATAGTTATATCCTCTTGTAGGACTGACCCTTTTATCATTATGTAATGTCCTTATTTGTCTCTTGTGACTTTTTTTGTTTAGAAGTCTATTTTGTCTGATACAAGTAGTGCAACTCCTGCTTTTTTCCCCACTATTAGTTGCATGAAATATCTTTTTCCATCCCTTTACTTTCAGTCTGTGTATGTCTTTGGGTTTGAAGTGAGTCTCTTGTGGGCAGTATATAGATGGGTCTTGTTTTTTTATCCATTCAGTAACTATGTCTTTTGATTGGTGCATTCAGACCATTTACATTTAGTGTGATTATCGATAGATACGTACTTACTGCCATTGCAGGCTTTAGATTCATGGTTGCCAAAGGTTCAAGGGCAATTCCCTTCCTATCTAACAGTCTAATTTAACTTACTTCATATACTATTACAAACACAACCTAAGGGGCTTTTTTTTCCTCCTTTTTCTTCCTCCTCCATTCTTTGTAAGTTATGAATCATATTCTATACTCTTTGTCTTCCTTTGGGTGACATCTTTTTAGCCTTAGGAATACTTCCATCTATAGGGGTAGCTCCAAAGTGAGCTGTAGAGGTGGTTTGTGGGTAGTAAATTCTCTAAGCTTTTGCTTATCTGTAAATTGTTCAATCCCTCCTTCAAATTTAGGTGATAACCTTGCCGGGTACAGTATTCTTGGTTCAAGGCCCTTCTGCTTCATCGCATTAAATATATCATACCACTCCCTTCTGGCCTGTAAGGTCTCTGTTGAGAAGTCTGATCATAGCCTGATGGGCTTTCCTTTGTATGTGATGTTTTTTCTCTCTCTAGCTGCTTGTAAAAGGCTCTCTTTATCCTTGATCTTTAACATTTTATTATATGCCTTGATGTTGTCTTCCTTGGGTCCCTTGTGTTGGTAGATCTGTGTACCTCCATTGCTTGAGAGACTCTCTCCTTCCCCAGATTGGGGAAATTTTCAGCAGTTCTCTCCTCAGTGACACTTTCTATCCATTTTTCTCTCTCTTTTTCTTCTGACACACCTATAATGCGAATATTGTTGCGTTTGGATTGGTCACACAGTTCTCTCAGTATTCTTTATTCTTACAGATCCTTTTTTCTTTCTGTGCCTCAGATTCTTTGTATTCCTCTTCTCTAACTTCTGTTCCATTTACTTTCTCTTCTTCTACATCTAATCTGTTTTTTAGTCCCTCTATTGTATGTTGTGTTGCATTTCAGATATGGAATTTTTTAATGATGGAATCTCCAACTTAAATTAATTCCTGAGTTCCTGTTTTTCTGTACCTCCATAAGCATGTTTATAATTTTTATTTTGAACTCTCTTTCAGGAAGATTGGTGAGTTTGGTTTCATTTGGCCCTCTTTGTGGGGTTTGTGAGATTTTCTTCTGAACCATGTTCTTTTGTTGTTTCATATTTCTGTGTGGTGCCCACGAGTGTGCAGAAACCCCAGTCTCTGGGGCTTCAGTGCCCCTAGAGTGTGGTTGGGGGTCATATGGGAGCGGAGCTGGTGCCTTGGGGGAGGAAAGATTTGTTTCCTGATTCCTGTCTGCGGTGCCTGTCTCCAGTGTGAGAGCCAGTGGGCCAAGCACACATGTGTAAACCTCTGTGCTTTGCATCTCTAGCTGTTGTAGGCAGGGCCTCCCTCTGGCTGGCCTGACAACTGCACAGTGACTGCCGTTTCACGAGCAGGTGGCTGCAGGCCAATAGGAAGGTTTGGCAGGCTGTGTGTCACATTGGGGGGCCTCGGAGCTGAGTAGGCAGTCATGGGGATGGAGCACCTGAAGCTCCCCAAAGTTCCCAACCAGCTGCACAGAGCATGCCCAGGCAACCCTGTTCAGCTGTACCCTCTCCTGCACTGCAAGGTCCGTGAAAACCCTGCCCCTTCAGCAGCCCACTGGCTGCTAGGAAGCCTTTCCGACTGCCTGCCTTTCCTCTCACATGGAGCAGTCAGGTGTGGATCCCGCCCTCCACAAATGGCCAGAATGTCAATTTCTCAAGCACTCCCCTTGTCCGAGCTCCCCATTGTCCAGAGCACCACACACTATAGGATTCTGCTCACAAACCAGATCCCCAGGGCTAGGTGTTCAACATTCCCTGTCTTCCACTCCCTCCCAAGTTCCGTTTCTCTTCCTCCCACTGGTGAGCTGGTGTGGGGGAAGGGTTTGGGTCCCACCAGATTTAGGCTTTCCTACACATTACCGTGTTTCGTGAGGTGTGCTCTGTTTGTGAGGTCTTTTTGCAGTCTGTTTCAGCCTTCTTTCCTGTTGCTGTTTTAAGGTTAGTTGTATTAATTAACTATATTTTTGTACAATTTGTGGTTTTGGGAGGAGCTCTCTGTCTCACCTCTCATGCTGCCATCTTGCAAGTCCTTGTTTCCCTCATTTTTAAAAAATAAAAATAATCTACAGTCTCTAAGCTGTTTATTATTTAGTTCGGCCTGTGTTTTGAAACTTCGTGAGTAAATGGAAGCACTTCTGTATTGTAACTGAAATTGACTGATTTTCACTGCTTGCAATATTTCATTGAATAAATATACCACAATTTATCCAGTCTCCTGTAAACGGGCATTTTTTTTTCTTCTTTTCCTATACCTTGATTTTGGAATCATTTCAGTTTTATAGGAAAGTTGGGAAGACATACACCTCCATATACCCCTCACTGAGTTTTCTCTAATGTCAACATCTTACATTATTTCAGTACATTTGTCAAAAGCATGAAAGCAACGTTGATATATTACTAACTGAACTCCTGTGTTTGTGGATTTCACTAGTTTTTTGCTAATATCCTTTTTCTGTTCAGGAGGATCCAATCCTGGTGTTTTGAGGGGTATTACATTGTTGCTTAGAACTATTCTACATCTAGTGCATATGTGCAAGAGTTTCTCTACACTCAATCCCTGGGTTTGCTGGGGCATGGGATACATTACAACTTTCATTTGATTCAAGAAGTCAGATTTGTTCTCCAGTGTGACTGCACCAATCTCACCCACTACCAGTCCTGTATGAGTTCCCCTTGCACCACTTGATAGAAAGAAATTTTAAATTGCCAACCTGGTGGGTGTGATATTGTCTCTGTGGTTTTAATTTGCATTTCATTGTTATTGTGGTTAGGCCTCTTCTCATGTTTCCTTTTGTATGAAGTGCCTCTTCATACCTTTTGTCTTTTGGTTGGGCTGTCACATTAACTTGTTGTCTTTTAAAATAACTTCTGAAAGCTAAAAATCTTTATGTTATGTCTTTTGTCTCTGCCCATAAAGTGCTCAATGTTTGTCAAAGGACAGAAAGATGTCAGTTTATTTCAGGAGCTTCTTAAGTCCTGTTCTTTAAATTCTCATCTACCCAGTGGCCAGGGTCCTCCTTTCCTCCATCCAGGAGATAGATCACACAGCTGAAACTCAATAGTCCTTAATGGGTGATAAATAAATGAAGACTCCCTCCTAAATTGAAGGGAGATGTTTAATTCCTGTCTTTGCATAACCTACAAGGCCTATGTGATCTGCCCCTAGTTTACCCCCTTTACACACACAGTTCAAGCCAAACTGGTCTCTGCTGTTCAAGTGAATTCCACATCTTCCAGCCTCAGGGCTTTTGCACTTGTTCTTCCCCTAGATGGTTTTAGGGCTTCTTTCCTAATTTCCTTCAGGTCTTTGTTCAGTATAACTTCACCAGAGAGGCCTTTGCTGACCAATATAAAACAGCATCCTCTGACACTCTATCCCCTTTCCTTACTTTTTCTTTAAAGTGTAACCATATTATATTCACAATGTATTTGCCTGTGCCCCACTAGAGGTATGCTGTGGAGTACCAGAGCCACTAGCTATATGTGGCTATGATGGAGCCCTTCAACTGTGGCTAGTCTGAATTGAGATGTCCTGTGAATGTAAATATACACCAGATTTTAAAGAATCCAAAAATAAGTAAAATATCTCATTAAAATTTTTGTATTGATTAAATGTTGAAATAACATTTCAGGTTGAATTGTTTATTACAGTTGATTTCACCTTCTTCTGTAACCTTTGTTTTAAAAAATGATTACTAGGAAATGTAAAATTGTGTCTCTGACACTTGGGGCTTGTGTTTCTTTTGGACGGTGATGTTCTAGAATATAAGCTAAGGCAGGAACGTTTGTCTGACTCAGACACTGCTGTCCCTCAGAACAGAATAGAAACTCAGAACATTTGCTGAATTAAGGAATCCAAAAGTAGACTACCAGTCCTTCTTTTTGTTTTCTACTCAGGGATCAGTTTTTTAAAAAAAATAAAACTTTAAAGCATAATTTCCATAAAAGTTACCCATTTTAAGTGTATAATCCAACAATTTTTAGTAACTTCACCATTGTCCAACCATCAATGTACCTTTTAGAATATTTGCATCACCCCAATCGGATCCCCTCACACTCCTTTACAGTCCACCCCATCCCATCCCAAGGCAAGCACTATAATGTCTCCGTAGATTTTCTATGTTGGATTTCTAGGTATGAATCCCTATGTCCTTCCAGGGAGCACACTCCTTGACCAGACGGACCATTGGTGGCTCTTCCCTGTTTTTGTCAGGGCCAGACCCACACATGGCTCAGGGTTTGTTCAGGGAAAGGCGTGTCATCTCATGTCCCCTTTGGGGTTCTCCTGCCCCCGTGCCCCCTGAAGGGCAGGCCTGGGGGCTCGTGGTCCGCTGCCGCCTCCTGAAGAGCATGTGGGACTGTATTGTTGAGCCCCACAGCCCTGCGAGAGTGGCACCTACTCTCAAAGACCTCATCGCAGGGACTGCAGCTCCCAGCGGCCCGCAGGGGCCCGAGCTCGCCGTCAATGTATTCTAATGCCTGCCCGGCAGCTCCTAACCCCAGCTCTGCCTTGTCAGTCAAAATGGCGACCAATCGCCTCGTATCCCACCAGCCGCGAGTCACCTAACGACTCTAAGCCCTGCCCCTCGGCGGTCGCTGAATAACCGCCAAGGCAGCCCCGCTGGGCCACACGTGCGGGGAGCCCGCGGGTAGCTAGGTGCGCGCGAGGATGCTCCGGGCAGCGCAAAGCGGCCGCGGCCACACATGCGTGGGGCCGCGGGTGAGCGGAAATGATGATCCGGGCGCAAGCCTGGCTGCGCGTGCGAGCCTTGCTCGCGGGGAATGTTTGGGACGTTAGGGGACGCCAGCGGTTGCTTGGAGACCCCCAAGACGCGGAGTACCCGGAGGTGGGTAAAACCGGTTGCTGCCGCTGCCCGCTGTCTGCCTCCGGATCCCCCTTTCCTGCTCCTTCGTCATTTTCAGCCTCTAACTCCTTTACAAATATAATTTGTTTATACATTCTTCTTTAGGGGGCCTATCTCCCTTTCTAAGGGCGCAGGAGGCGCGGCGGGCGCACTTCACCCGGCGTCACACACGCCCTTTCTGTACTCCACCAGCTCTGGGCCTCTCTGCATCCCCGCAGCCCCTTCTCCCTGGGAGAAGACTCAGGACCCCCTGGCTACTGCACCCCTTTTCTTACCTACCCCACCCCCAGACCCCACTGCCCCCTCGCAGCTCTCCAGCCCACGCCTCGAACCCTACCAACCTCCGCTCTTTCTGCCCCTTGGCTTTGTGGGTGCAGAGTATTCTACAGGAGTTCCTGCCTCAAGTGTGGAATTACAGCACAGTGGAGTGGTTACATGTGAAGGCTTTGAAGTACGACTGCCTGGGGGTGAATTATAACCTTGATTTGGGGCAAGTTACTTAACTTCCCTAGACTTTACCTAATTCGTAAAATAGGGTTAGTAATAAAGCATATTGCCTCAAGGGGGTGTTGTGCGGATTAAATGACATGATATATAAATGTTTAGAGTCAGGCTGATAAATGTTTGCTTCTCTTCTATGATGATGATGATGATGATGATGATTACAGGGGCCTGGCAAGAAGATAGGTGAGGACTGTTGGGACTGGTGGCCGTCGCTCTCCTCAGAGTGGGCACTGTCCCTCAGCTCTGTCATATTGGTAACTATCAGGGAATATCAAATCTAATAATTTTTAAGAGAAGCCAGAAATCTACATATTTAGTTGAAATCTCTCCATTAAAAGAAAATGTCAGTGGCTAATCCATTTATTTTATTTTATTTTATTATTTTATTTTATTTTTCTATTATTAATATACAATTACATGAGCAACATTATGGTTACTAGACTCCCCCTATTATCAAGTCCCCACCACATACCCCCATTGCAGTCACTGTCCATCAGGGTAGAAGTCTGTTATAGAATCACTGCTTGTCTTCTCTGTTATAGTGCCTTCCCCATATCCCTCCACCCCACCCCCACACCCGCTACATTATATGCACTAATTGTAATAGCCCTTTTACCCTTTATCCCTCCCTTCCCACCCATCTGCCCAGTCCCTTTCCCTTTGGTAACTGTTAGTCCACTCTTGGTTTTTGCTGCTGTTATGTTCTTTTAGTTTTTTCTTTGTTGTTATAGTCCACATATGAGTGAAATCATTTGGTACATGTCTTTCTCGGCCTGGCTTATTTCACTGAGCATAATACCCTCTAGCTCCATCCATGTTGTTGCAAATGGTAGGATTTATTTTCTTATGGCTGAATAATATTCCATTGTGTATATGTGCCACCTCTTTATCCATTCATCTACTGATGGACATTTAGGTTGCTTCCATTTCTTGGCTATTGTAAATAGTGCTGCAATAAACCTAGGGGTCCATATATCTTTTTAAAACTGGGCTGCTGCATTCTTCGGGTAAATTCCTAGGAGTGGAATCCCTGGGTCAAATGGTATTTCTATTTTGAGTTTTTTAAAATAATTTATTTTGGTGTCATTAATCTACAATTACATGAGCAATATTGTGGTTATTAAACTACATCCTTCATCAGGTCCCCCCACATACCCATTACAGTCACTGTCCATCAGCGTAGTGAGATGCTATAGAATCACTACTTGTCTTCTCTGAGTTGTACAGCCCTCCCCACACCCCCCCAACATTACATCTGTTAATCGTAATGCCCCTTTTTCCCCCTTGTCCCTCCCTTCCCACCCATCCTCCCGATTTCCTTTCCCTTTGGTAACTGTTAGTCCGTTCTTGGGTTCTGTGAATTTGCTGCTGTTTTGTATCTTCAGTTTTTTTCTCTGTTTTTATACTCCACATATGAATGAAATCATTTTATACTCATCTTTTTTGGCTTGGCTTATTTCACTGAGCATAATACCCTCTAGCTCCATCCATGTTGTTGCAAATGGTAAGACTTGTTTTCTTCTTATGGCTGTAAAATAGTCCATTGTGTATATGTACCACCTCTTCTTTATCCATTCATCAACTGATGGACACTTAGCTTGCTTCCATTTCTTGGCTATTGTAAATAGTGCTGCAATAAACATAGGGATGCATCTGTCTTTTTAAAACTGGGCTGCTTCATTCTTAGGGTAAATTCCTAGGAGTGGAATTCCTGGGTCAATGGTATTTCTATTTTGAGTTTTTTGAGGAACCTCCATACTGCTTTCCACAATGGTTGTACTAATTTACATTCCCACCAGCAGTGTAGGAGGGTTCCCCTTTCTCCACATCCTCGCCAACATTTGTTATTGTTTGTCTTTTGGATGGCGGCCATCCTAACTGGTGTGAGGTGATATCTCTTTGTTGTTTTAATTTGCATTTCTCTGATGACTAGTGCTGTGGTGCATCTTTTCATGTGCTTGTTGGCCATCTGAATTTCTTCTTTGGAGAAGTATCTGTTCAGCTCCTCTGCCCATTTTTTAATTGGCTTATTTGCTTTTTGTTTGTTGAGGTGCATGTGGTTTTTATATAATTTGGATGTCAACCCCTTTTTGGATATGTCATTTATAAATATATTCTCCCATACTGAAGGAACTCTTTTTGTTCTGCTGATGGTGTCCCTTGCTGTACAGAAGCTTTTTAGTTTGATATAGTCTCATTCGTTCATTTTTGCTTTTGGTTCCCTTGCCCAGGGAGACATGTTCATGAAGAAGTTGCACACATTTATATCCAAGAGATTTTTGCATATATTTTTTGCTAAGAGTTTTATGGTTTCTTGACTTACATTCAGGTCTTTGATCCATTTTGAATTTACTTTGGTGTATGGAGTTGGACAATAATCCAATTTCATACTCGTGCATGAGCTGTCCACTTTTGCCAACACCATTGTTGAAGTGGCTGTCATTTCCCCATTGTATATCCATGGCTCTTTTATCTTATATTAATTGACCATATATGCTTGAGTTTATATCTGGGCTCTCTAGTCTGTTACATTGGTCTGTGGGTCTGTTCTTGTGCCTGTACCGAACTGTATTGATTACTGTGGCTTTGTAGTAGAGCTTGAAGTTGGGAAGCGAGATCTCCCCTGCTTTATTCTTCCTTCTCAGGATTGGTTTGGCTATTCAGCATCTTTTGTGGTTCCATATGAATTTTAGAACTATTTGGTCTACATGCTTTTAATGTTTTCAACAAATGCCATCCCGGTGGCTATTCTACTCATTGTCCTGAGCTCCAGGTTAGGCAAAGTCAAAGCAAGACCTTTGTGTTAGCTTTTCAAGAGCCATCTAACAGGTCAAGAGAGACAACATCAGTTCTTTGAGAGTCAGATTCTCTCTGCTCCCTCCTACACCAGGAGTCCCCAGTTGGAACTCTGTGCCATCTTCAAACTGCTCCAGAGCTGGGGAGTGGGATGGGGCCAGGGGAAGTTACAGTGTCACTGGGTTTTTCTACCAGGGTTCACTCACCTTTTTCTTGATAGGATTTCACTTGGTTACCACAAACCTTTGACTTTTTTCCAGAGTTCTGATTAAGTTTTTCTCAGTGGTGGCACAGGTAGGAGGTTTTTAAATTATAAATTCAATCTTTTTACTTTTTATAGGTCTATTCAGGTAGTCTGTATCCCCTTGAGTCAGTTTGGGTAATTTGTATCTTTCTAGGAATTTGTCCATTTGTATCCAAGTTACCTAATTTGTTGGTATGTAATTGTTTGTAGTATTCCTGTATAACATTTTTTATTTTTGTAAGGTCATTAGTGATGTCCCCTCTTTAATTTCTGATTTTAGAAATTTTAGGGTTTTTTTTCTTTCTTTTCTTAAGAGAAAGTCTACGAGTTTAGATGCTACATAGTTTATTCCTTGCCTTTTGGTAGTTACACTTAGCTTCCTTTAGAGTTTATACTTAAAATATAAAATCAATCATTGTCACTTTCTTTTTCCCAAATGATTCAGAAACCTGTGAAATCTTAAGCCTTGGCTGAAAAAAGTCTCCATTGCTCCTTAAATGCTGCTGTTACTGTGCATTGAGCTCTGAGCTGGCTCTCACCTCTCTTTTGTCTGCCGATGATATCATTCCACACCTTGTAGACTGATTTCTGTTGAGAAGTTTGCCACCAGGCTAGTCATCATCCCTTTGTAGACCATCTGCCTCTTCTTTTTGTTAGTTTTTAAGGTGTCCTCTTTATCTTTACTGTTCTGCAGTTCTGCTGCACATCAGGGAGTGAATTCATTGTTCTTTATCCTGCTCTGGCCTTGAAATTATTGGTTATTAACCCCATGTCTTCAAGAATCATACCTTTAAGCCTGGAGTCATGTGTATCTGCAGTTCTGGAAATTTCTCCATTATCTCTTTAGTATCCTGTCTCTCCTGTAGTGTCTCCTCTTTCCTTATTTCCCTATCAGACATATGTCTGAGACTTTCGCACCTGCTTCTCATATGTACTCAATTTCTCATTTATATTTTCCATGTCTTTATCTCTCTGTGCCGAATTGTGGAGGTAGTTCCTCAGATTGCTCTGCCTATTAATTATTCCTCTTTAGCACTGTTTAACCTGCTTTTTAACCCTGCCAGTGAATTTTTATTTAAATGCCTTTCGGTTCTAGAAATTTCAATTGTTTCTTTTAGAAGATATTTGTTCTGGTTTCATTCTGACTTTTTCCTTTCTTATGCTGGCTTTTGTCATCTCTCATTGTCCTGTTTTTTTTATTTCCTCTTAGTTCTTGGAATGCTTCTCTAGGCTTGTGTGCAGAATTTCTCTTTCATTTCTTTAGTTGTCCTGTGGATGTCATGGCTCTTCTGGGGTCCCAGATCTCCATTTCCTGTGAGCTTCAGGTCCTTTTCCTTTTCCCTTATGTCTATTTTGATCCCAGGTACCAGCATCCAAGGTAATGCTCTGTAATGGAAATTTAACATGAGGCATATATAATTTAGAATTTTCTAGGAGCCACATTGAAAAATAGAGGCAGACAAAGTTAATTTTAATAACATTTAACCCACTATATCTAAAGTATCATTTCAACACGTAATAATATAAAACATTACAGTTACATTTTTTTTGATTTGCATTAAATCTTCTAAATCGACTGTGTATTTTATACTCCCAGCGTGTCTCAATTTGGGCCTTCCACATTTCAAGCACTTCAGACCCAAATATGACCTGTGGCTGCCATATTGGACAACAGCTCCAAGTCCTGTATCTGAGTCTGATTTTCCCCTAAGGCAGACCCGAGCTTGTACCTCTGAGTCGTCTTTGAGTTTTCACATTTTTCCTGGCAAGTTGGGGCTTTACCTGTCTCTTGAGGTTGGCTATGTATTAAAAATTCTCTTTTGTCATATTTCTGTATGTTCATAGCTGGAGAGGAGGTTGGTTCAATCCCTGATGTTGCTGGAAATCCATTAATTTATTCCTAACCACCACCTTATGATGGAGGTGCTCTTAGGCCCAACTTACAGATGAGGAAATAGGCTTGTGGAGCTTAAGTGAGTTACCTGTGTTCACATGGCTCTTAAATGGCAGAGAACAGACCCAAATACAGGTCTGTTTGAATTCCAAGTCCATGCTCTATACATCATGCTCTATGGCCATCACACAATTTTGATTCCTCCTTGTTTGTTTTTAGGAATTAGAAACCATCAAAGGATCTCTCCCTGATTATTTGCACAGCCTTGCTTATCTGGAGAGTAGCTCTTGGCCAAGATTTGGCAGCAGAAAACCATGGACCAGCACAGCGTAGAGGAGGAGGGTGCCCTTCCATCCAAGATGCACCTTCCTTCATTTTATGAGAGTCAAGAACTCAACTGCAACAATGCCCTCAACCAGGATCTGGGTCCCAGCTCCCGACACATGCTCCATGCTGGCCTGAATAGTTTGGACCTGGACCCCAGCCTCCTGGCACCCAATGTGCCCAGCAAGGTGCTGGAGGACAACGTAGATGCTTTCTGCCTGTACTCCAAGAAGGACAGTGACTCCATGAAGATGCTGGAGGAGTATACAGATCCAGAATCTCAGGCTTCTTTACAGGGTGAGGCTGTCCATCTGGGTCCCAGGGCCTGGTGGGCTGTTTGAAATGTCCTGGGCTAGCTACATGATTCTGTATGGATTGTTTACGGAAACTTTCCTTTTCCATGGGTGAATGGGGAAGGGTTGTCACCTTTTGGTTTTCTGTTTGGGAATTGTTCCCAATTTTCTAGTCAAGGAAACTGAACCCCGATCCTAGGAAATAATGCGGAGAAATTTGGATATTTGGAGATATCCTAATCTTGTGTGTGGAGTGGGCAGACCTTTGAGCTGGTGAGAGACTTTCCTGTCCATGCCACATCTCAGAGGCTCTTCTCGTGTTTGCAGAATGAGCTGGGATCCTGTCCATTTGCTCCTTGGTTGTCTAACCTTCCTAATTCCTAAGGCTCAGTGTCTTCATCTGCAAAGTGGGGATGATAACACCCACTCTGCTTTCCCCAGAGTAACAGCAGTAAGAAGCAAAAGAAGAAATGAATGTAAAAGCCCCTCATAGATTATAAAGCACTGGACAGTGCACAGATTTTTATCAATATTGTTAGAGTTAATTCCAGCAGTCCATTGATTCAGTTCTAAGTCTTCTCTTCAGCAAAGAGAGAACTAAGCAATCATTAGAGACCTTGCTCATCTCCTTTTGGTTTGCCTTCAGGTTTCCTGCACAAGATAAATTCGATTTTTGTTTTAGCCCTCTTCATGATATTCTTAGGTAAGATGCTTAGCTGGGTTGGTCGAGCTAGAGTCACACCACATGCATGGAAAGCCATGTCTGGAGTGGCCCTGCAACACAGATATTAATACTGGTTGGGGTAAGCAGCTCAAGAAGCCTTCTGAAGACTTGCTAAAATGAAAAACATCTGAGGCCCCCACTCCACACAAGGTGCAGTGCCCCCATGTTGGAACAATGGCTAAATATAAAATCCTAGAATTGGGACATGTGTGGTGCTGCCCTGGGCACTGGACAGGCCTGTGGGTACAGTAATTAGGGTTCTCAACCCAGTCCACAGAAATTAAATGAAAATGCCAGTGTGAAAACGTCTGCACACCCGTGCATTTTGCTGGCCAGAGAAACCGCAGCTTTCACCGGATTTTCATAGGGGTTCATGCGCCCTACCAAAAAATGTTACAAATCATTAACCTAGTTCAACATTTCCAAATTCATTTTACATTGCATTTTTTTACCTTATTAAAAAAATCCACTGAACATTAAGTTTTAACTCTTTATACTTACATAGCTTAAATTCAGGTTCACATAAATGCATATGCTTATATTAATTTTTTAAATTAGAAAAGTAATGCATGTTTATTTAAGAAAACCTAGAAAATGAAGAAGAGTTTAACAAGAAAAATCCCCACCCTGGCACCCACACATAGATTTTTTTACACATGAGTGAAGTCACTCACAAAGACGTGGTTTTGCAGAAATTAAGTGGATGATTGTATTTGACGTTTTTAAACCTTAGTATATTTGCTGTCATATATAAAGGTAGAATATTCAGTTATCGTTGTAACAATTATTCCATTGTATTGGTTGACCATATTCCTGCGGTTAGACTGTTAGAGTGTTTCTGTGAACAAGTTTTACATATGGGTTTTCTTTTGGATTAATTCTTTTAACATATTCCTGCCTGTGGGTTTGTCCATGAGAGAATGTGCACAGTTTGAGAGTGCTTATAACACTGCCTTCTGGGAAGTTCAAGTGGCTTTCTGGGCCAGTGACCCATTTGCCTCTTTTTCAGGGTCTTTGCTAATATTTTGAAACAAAATTTTCCAGTTTAATTAAATTGCTTTAATGAGCATTTTAAAAGTAACTCAGCAAGCCTGGGGACTTGCCCCTGAGGGAGTCCTGTTCTTTCTCATTTAAACTGTTGGAATCATTTGACCACTGGTGACAGTGATTTCTCATATGAAGAGGATGTAGATGAGGCAGGTTAAATAACAGACGGGCAGATTGGGATGAGATGCCTGGCCTGGAGATGCCCCGCCCAGGCTCCTTCCTGCGGTGTCTCTGCTGTATCTCGGGCTCAGAGACTGAGCAGTCTGTGTCCTGAAGTTCAGCCCCCTCCATTCCCCACAACCTGGCCTGTCGGATTCTTGGATCCCACCTCCACAGAATCCCAGATAAGTGGTGATTTAACTTGGCCTCTCATGAGGCAGTCTGATCCATCTGGAAGACCAAACTGAAGGGTAGAAAAATCTTCCATGATTCATCCATACTGGAGACAGTTACCAAGTGTCTGTGAGCACAGCAGTGAGCCTGCGGAGTCCTGGTACTCAGGGCCTTATGTTTCTGGAGATTTGAGATCAGTTTCTCTTGCTCTCTGGTCACCAGGCTATCTCTGTCCCAGATAGGATCTTCTGCAGATAGCCATTCTTCTGCAAGACAGAAGCAATCTGCTCCTTCCTTCACAAGCCGGCCCTTGGGATATTTGCAGGCCTCCCCCTACCTCCTGCACACCCCCAGTCCCTTCCACTGGTCCTCAGGTGACATGACTTGTTAAAATACCTTTTATCACTTTACCAAGGGACACAGAAAGCATGGAAACGTATTCCAATACAGAAGAAAACAAATGGCTCATAATCCTATCAGTCTATTCTATTCTCTCTGTTCTCTATTAAAATTTATTTTTCTTTTTTAAAGACTAGGATAATTCTGTTTTGTAACAGGCTGCTCTTTTCTCAGTATTAAGGCATAACCATCCTTTCATGTCATCAGATATTTTTCCACAGTTTTACCTTAAATGCTTATGTCCTAGACCATTTAAACCATAATGGGGTACCTATATGCCTCTTATTAGATAGCAGGCTGTTCCTAACAGGAAAGGCAATGCTGCGGTTAATTCCCTTGCAGTTAACTCCTCGTATAAGTCTACATTTATTTCCTTTAAAAACCCAAAGGTAGAACTGGCTGGGAGAAAGGATTTATACTTCTGTAAGTTTTGGATTATGTATTTCTGGATTGGCCTTCTGAGAGTTCCACTGACGTCATAAAGCCCCGGCCACCACAGCGACCTTGTCCTTAGTGTTCCAGGCCACAGTTGTCCCCTGTGTGTGGCTCTGACTGGCGCCGTCCTGCAGGTGTGGCCGGACCAGGCTCCCTTCTCTCCCCACTCCCCGGTGGTTAGCCTTGTTTTCTCTGTGGGTAAAGGTGCTGGAGATGGAGAAATGGTTCCCAGGCCTCTCTTCCCAAGTCTACTGTGGTTCTAAGAATCGTGGAGCGCTTTAGCTGTGCTCTTCAATTTCCCCAGGTATCTATAACCTGTGCTTCCTCCCTCTGTTTAGACCCGGAGCTGGGCGTACTTAAGGTGCCTAGAGAGGCTGATGAAGGAGGCAGGGCCACCTCCGGGAGTGCAAGGAAAGGAAGGCGGCAGCACAGCTCCCCTCAGAACTCACGTCTGGATTGCAGCCTCTGCGGGAAGATGTTCCGCAACACCAGCTCTCTGAAGAAGCACTGCCTGTCGCACAGCCAGGAGAGGAAACACGTCTGCGGGACCTGCAGCAAGGCTTTTAAGCGCAAGGACCACCTGTATGTAGGAGTCTAGTCAGCAACATCTGGGCCGGGGCCTGGTGGGGAGGGGGCGTGTTCCTGGGTCACTCTCATAGCCTCCCACATGAGCCCGACACACCCTGTAGCTGTCGCGTCCCTGTGACCTGTGCTTAGATGTGAACTCCATGTCTGGGGACAGGTCTGGCACTGCCCTGAACAGGTCACCCTTCCGAACCCCCACTGTCACACCAATGAGAAAATCACTGCCTTGATTTGCAGGTGGGCCCTTGTGGTCGAAAGGCACTGACGGCTTGCTCCCGAGGCAATTTTATCATGGAGGGAATTGCGTTAACTTTATAGAGAAATATTTGGAGACACTAGGAGGTGCCTGAGGAGAACCAGCCTGTATTATATGAGGAACATGCATTGGGACTCCACCATGCATGAGAGATTCCAAAATACCTGTGTCTAGAATGTGGCAATGGAGCATTAACTCTTGTTTGTCTTTTTTTAACTCTTGATTTAAAAAGAAAGCCCATTAAAAGAGTCTGGAGCAGAATTCCTTTTGCTCTTAATGTCTGGTAAATGATAAGCTTTTCATGCTAGTGAAGAAGGACAGACAGACTTTCTCAAACCAAGAGATTGGCAAGTGGGAGATGACAGGCCATTGCTTTTTATAATGCTCCTGTCCTTTCCAGAGGGCTTTGACTAACCCATCTTCCAACTTATCCTCTTGCTCACCACCCCCAGGGAAAGGCAGCGATTTCCTCATGTCACAAATTGGTTAACAGTGGAGCTGAAGAGTGGGTCTCTACCACTTTCCTCCAATGGAGGCCGAGGCCAAACTTTGGGGCAGGGCTCTGTCATTTATCAGACATGCCCCATGTGCCGCATTATTAGGACTGTCCAGAGTAGGGCTGTTGGGAATGCAGAGGTTGATTTACTCATCTGTTTATAGTTATATTAATGTAGATATAAGTATGACATAAACATAGTACATATTTGTATTCATTTATATTTGCAGAAATGATAGGAGGCACCTTTGGCTGTTTTCTAGAAAGTTCTGATTGGGCATCTGTAAATTGTATTTTTTCCTGTGGGGGTTTCAGGCAGCTGTGTCCTTATAGGAATTCTTTGGCAGGGCAAAGACTCCTTTGTTAAAGGCAGGATCCTCCCCAAATGAGCTTTTCTTCAAATGTATTCTGCAAAACTTTGGTTCTTGAGGGCGCTAAGAGGGGCTATTTCAAAAAACAGTTCTGTGGGCAAGTAGGTTTCAGAGACATGGCAAGTTAAACAGATGACCCTCTGTCTATCTACCTGCCATGTGGCTTTTACATTTGCTCCTGTGAACCTCCAAGAAGCAAATGGTGTTTTGTCGGAACTTATTTGCCAGCCGAGCCCACGTCCTCCGGGAGCAACTCTGGAGGGCTGGTGTTCCTTGGGAACCCATTCTGGAGAACTCTGGCCTGGCTTCTGTTGATTTTTTTCTCAGATAAGGGGTTTGCTTAAAGGTGATGGAGAGGGGCACCCCTTCCTGATATTTTGGCCATAGCCAGGGCTGAGTGCAGGTTCGGAACTGTGGGTCTGAGCTCCACAGCCCCTTGGTGGGGTACTGTGGGGGGGGTCAGGCTTGGGGCCCTGCAGTGGGAGGCTGAGCCCCACTGTGCTCTGACTCCCTTCTCATGTGTGACTCCAGGACTGGGCACATGCTCACCCACCAGAAGACCAAGCGCTTTGTGTGCAACGAGCAGGGCTGCAGCAAGAGCTACTGTAATTTCCGCTCCCTGCGCCGGCACTGTGAAGTCCAGCACGGTTTGTGCATCCGGAAGGAGGCCCCCCTGGAGGAAGAAGCCTGTGGGGACTCCCCTCATGCCCACGAGGTGGCCAGTCAGCCTGCTGCGGGTGGCCAGCGGTCCCTGGTGCCTCCAGAAGCCAGGTCCCCAGGCTTCCTTTTGCCTGATGGAGATCTCCTGCAGTACATTATGAGCAGCACGGGCCTCCAGAAGATCTCTTCTCGTGGCCCCATCCTGGCCAGGCCTTCAGATGACCGGGAAGGAGAAAACACAGCCTGTCCCTGCCCACCCTCCTTGGCGCCCTACGCCAGCACCCCAGAGGCCCCAGAGACCCTGGTCACTGATGTTCCCGAGGAGTGTCATCCCCCGTGGAAGGAGTCTGCCCAGATGTTCTCAGGGGAAGTGGAGAATGGTGGTCCTGACACAGCTGAGTCAGAGTGGCTGCTCCAGCTACCATCCACCCTGGAGAGCTGGCAGGAGGGTAGGACCCTGCCAGCCTACCTGCCACTGTTCCAATGCCAGACAGCGCCTGCCAGCTCCCAGCCTTCAAACCACAGCTTCCAGTGGCTTCGAAACCTGCCAGGCTGCCCCAAGAGCAACGGGAACAATGTGTATGTCATCCATAAGCCCACTTCCGTGTCCAGTCAGGAGGGCTCCGAGTCTGGCCCCAGGCCCAGCTGCACCTCCCTGACAGGGGAGCCCTTGCCCACCTCTGGGACCAGCCTGGAGGTTGCACTGCCCCTCCTTCGCACACTCCTGAAGGCACCTGGGGAGGCCTCAGGAGACCCTAGATATGCCGGCGAGGAAAAGGACTCCTGGGATTCAAGGCAGCACTTGGGGGAGCCCGGCCTCCAGGAGGGCCCGAAGGCAAGCCTGCTGTCATCTGATGCCACGCCGCTCTTCAGTCAGTTGTTCCTGAAGTCGCAGGAGTCTCTGGTGAGTCCTGAGCAGATGCAAGTGCTCCAGAAGATCCCCAAGCCCCAGCAGACCATCCCTCGCTCCCAGGTGGCGGTGGCCTCCTCCCAGCACACTGTGCCCTAGGGCAAGCAGGCTGCACTGAAGCCACTTCAGGGCCCATGGCCACAGCAGCCCCCACCACTGGCCCCCACAGTTGACTCTTTCCATGCTGGCCCTGCAAACCCAAAGCCAGAGGGATCCCCAGCCCACAAGAGAAAAACCACGCCTGCTTTCCCCCAGAGAGGTCTTGCCCAGCAGCACAAGATGGGACACGAAGGGAGGACCAGAGGTTGCCTCTGCGCCATCGGGACCCCCTGGGAATCCAGACATCTCCTCTCTGGCCAAGTAGCTCAGATTCACGAAAGGGCCCTTAGACCTGGGAGGCATCCTCCCCACAGGGGGCCCATGGCAGACCCAGCTAGATGGGGACAATTCCACCGAAGCCCAGCTCCCAGGAAGGCAGGCCCAGGTGGAGAATGGCGTGGCCTCAGGGGCCATGAAACGTGAGAAGGGCCCGGCCAGCTCCCGGGGCAGAGGCCACAGGCTCTTCTCTGGCAACCCACAGGCGCGTTTCTCGGCATTCCAGAAGGAGAACGTGAAAATGGATATGTGCTGTGCGGCCTCTCCCAGCCAGGTGGCCATGGCCTCCTTCTCATCGGCCGGGCCTTCGGTGGACCCCCCACAGGACTCAGAGACCAAGCTGAAGATATTCAACAGGATCCAGGTACCTGACTTTATACTGTGAGATGAGAGTCTCATTAATCACTTGTTTCCAAATTTTTGAGTCATCCACGCATTTTATTTAGTGCCATGAGTCCTCAGATCCAGTTTTGAAGAGTGGCTCCCCCCACAAAAAAGCCAGCATGGGGGCTTTACAGAGTCTTCGGGACACCCTGTGTCACCTTTCCTCACTAAGTTTTTTCTCCTTGTTTTCCTTTTGCCTTTCTCTTCCTTCTGGATTTGCCTCCTCAAATTCTTCAGAGGACATAAAGGTAGAGTTCCTTCCCCCCTCAGTATTCCTGAGATACCATTTCTGGTTGTGGGTCATGGGTGCCCACGTCTGTCAGCACTTGTGCAGCATTGGCTTAATTCCTTCCCAGGTGGTGGCCATGATGACCTGCGTGCCAGGAGGTCAGCTGCTTCTCTTTGTGATGTGCTTGGGTCTAGCACCCACCAGCTGCATCCTCTCTTTTTTTAAAACTGCTTTAATATTCACGTGCCATGTAATTGACCATTTTATATCACACCATCTCATGGTTTTTAGTATATTCACAAAGGTTGTCCATCCATTACCACTTTTGCCAGAACATTTTCCTCATCCCAAAAATTAACCCCACATGCTTAGTTGTCCCGTCCCCCCAGTCTCCCCATAACCTCCCAGCCCCTGGCCCCATGAATCTACCTTCTGTCTCTATGGAGTTGCCTACTCCGGAAATTTCATATAACTGAAATCACACACTGTGGCCTTTTGTGTCTGCCTTCTTTCACTCAACATAATGTTTTCAAAGTTCAGTCATGTTGTAGCATGTGCCAGGGTTTCACTGCTTTTTATGGCTGAATAATACTCCATTGTGTGGATACATCACATTTTGTTTGTTTACTCATCAGTTGATGGCCATTTGGATTATTTCTGCTTCTTGGCCATCGTGAATAGTGCTTCTGTGAGCATTTGTACACGTTTTTGTGGGGACATACATTTTCATTTCTCTTGGAAATGACCTAGGAGTGGAATTATTAGTTCATGGGGTAGCTCTGTGTTTAACCATCTGAGAAACTGCCAGGCTTTTCCAAAGCAGTTGCGCCATTTCACATCCCCATCCACTGTGGACGAGGGCTCTGATTTCTCCACAGCCTCATCAACACTTGCTATTGTCCAATTTTTTATTTTTTATTTTTACCATAGCCATTCTAGTGGGTGTGAAGTGCTATCTCTTCATGGTCTGACTCACATTGCTCTAACTGCTGATGGTGCTGGGCATCTTTTCATGTGCTTATTGGCCATTTATATGTCTTCTTCGGTTCAGTGTCTGTTCATATCCTTTGCCCATTTTTGAACTGGGTTATTTGACTTTTTATTGTTGAGCTGTAAGAGTTTTTATGTATTATAAATATAAGGCGCTGATGAGATTTATAACATGTAATGATTTTCTCCCATTCTGTGGGTTGTCTAGTTACTTTTTTGATGGTGTCCTTGATGCAGAGAAGTTTTAAGTTTTGATGCAGTCCAGTTTGTTCTCTTTCTGTGTCATCCAAGAAATCATTGCCTAATCCAAGGTCACAAAGAGTTACACCTGTGTTTTTTCTCGGCACCTTGTAGTTTTAGTTATTGCATATGCCTCATTTTTGATATGTTGGCTCAAATGTATTTTCATCTTTAGGGTGGAAATATCGACCAGCTCCCCCATCCAGTGAAGGAGGAGAACATGAAAGGTGGATGGTAAGTTCAGAAGCCCCTCACTGCTGGGCCTAAGGGAGTCCTCTGGAGGCTTTTATGAGCTGGCATTGGGTGAGTGAGCTCTGGATGCTTCAGTCCTGAAGAGGTGCACACCAGGCTATGAAGAACTAGGGTATCGTCTCCATTTCTTAGGGTTCATCGAGAGTTGTCAGTGGATCAGACTGAAAAGCAAAAAAACAAAAAAAAACAGGGGTGGAGTCCTCTTCTCCTGTTCTTCCCTCCTGCCATGTCTCTCCACAGTAACCAGCAAAACGCAGGCCCTGCAGACTGGGCAGAGCCAACGAGCACTCATGTCTGCAAGCTTTGCAGGCAGGTGTTTAATACACAGAAAACGTTGAACAGCCATGTGTGTTTTGACAATGACGAGTCCCTGTCACCTCGAGGGAAGCAGGACCAGCAGGTGAAGGGGCGCGTGCAGTACGGTCTGTGCTTGCAGGGTGCTCAAAGGCTTTGGGGGAGTAATGACTGGTTGTTATTGTCTCAGGCTGGAGACGTCCTCCTGGGGAAAGCCAGGGCAGGGACCAGGAGTCAGGCTGTGCTGAGGCCGGAGGTGGAAGGACAGAGCTCCCCAGGAGCCAGGAGTTCCTCGGACAGCATGAACACAGCTCCTCTGGGGACTCCTGTGACGGTGCCTGTTTGCCCAGTGAGCCGGCCCCGGAGGAGCAAAGCCAAGGTGGGTGCTGGTCGATCCACTTCCTTCCCACGGCTTTCTGCACAACCTGCCAGTGGAAGCCATGGGCAAAGTCCAACCAGATGCCACAGAAAATCTTAACTCCTGAAGAGCTTGGCTTGCACGCTCATTCATTCATTCAACTTCTGTGCCAGCCCTGTGGGGCACCTCTGTGGACACCATGGTGACAGGGACAGCCCAGCATGGCCTCCTGGGGCTCCCAGTCCAGGCATGTAGATGGACCCATGCGAGACATTGATGACTCAGACTGGGCTGGGCTGGGAAGGGTAGCAGAGGGACTGAGGGGACACCGGAGACCCCACCTGAGGAGGTGAAAGAGGTCTTCCTGGAAGAGGGTATCAGAATTGAGACCTGGAGGATGAGGAGCAGTAAGACTGGCCGAAAGAGGGGAGATTGTGTGGAGCTGAGTAAGAGATGTAAGTTCAAGTGATCAGTCATTGCAGCCTGTACTGGAGGATCCCACCTGGAGAAGCCCCCTCTGGGCTTGCGGACAGGGTTCATGTATCCCATTCTCCATCTCATGGGAGCTGTGGTCATTGTCATTTTGTCATGCTCTTGCACTGCATCTCTGGCCCCATCTCTAAGTGCCATTCATTTTAACAACTTGACGCTGGCCTCATACATCTCCAGAACCCTTTGTATCAGGGCCTCTCCGTGGAGGGTGTGGGCACATGAGGAAGCTTCCAGCATCATACATCCAGGCTGAGGTTCTGGGGTCTGTCTCAGGCGTGGTGGCCCCGCTCGGCTCCCTTGCTGAGGCCAGCTCAGACATTGATGTTGGGTGTTATATTTCCCTCTGGCTCCGTGGGCAGTGCCCTTGCCTGTGCTCGTGCCACCTTGAAGACTGAACTGTGCACAGGTGGCCTCAGGTCACACCATGTCTTTGAATTCTCCTCTTCTCCAGGGACAAGACAGAGAAAAGAAGAAGAAAAACAGTAAGGAGAACAGCCAGCCCAGAAAGTGGAAAAGGCGCTTGCCGTCCAAGGCATTGTTCATGCCTCCCATCCCTTCTGCCTTTGGGGGGCCGGGCCCCGAAGGAGGCCACCAGAGCTGCCTGTGGTCTCCGGTGCTCCTGGTGGACCAACTCCTGAAGGGATTGTTTCAGTGCTGTCCCTATACGCCGCCCCCAATGCTCAGCCCCATGCGGGAGGGGTCTGGGCTGTATTTCAACACTCTCTGTTCCATGTCCACTCAGGCTAGTCCTGACAAACTCATCAGCACCAGGCTTGGTGAGTGAGGCTGGGGCTCGTGATCTCTGACCATCACGCGGCAGTCCTGCTATGGGCCAGATCCACCTCGACGTGTAGCATTTGGTCCAGTGGTTCTCTCTGGCCTTTGGCTGTGTCTGGTGTATGGGTCCCATGGCTGCTCAGAGGTATCCCAGGACCATGTGGAACCAGCAGCCTTCTAGATGCTGAGAATTTTACAGGCAGAAGGAAAATACAGAGGCTATTTAGCCTGAGCACCCTTCTGCCTGTCCTTTTGAGTAATTTTGTTAACAGCTTTATTGGTACATAAATCACATACCATATGAATCACCCATTTAAAGTATACAGTGATTTTTAGTAAATTCAGAGTTGTGCATCCATCGCACCATGTAATTTTAGAGCAATTTCATCGGCCCAGAGTCAGCACTGTATCTATCCATTAGCAGTCACACACCCCACAGCCCCCGTCTCCCCAGCCCTGGGCAACCACTAATCATCTCTGTAATGATCATGGACGTACCTACTCTGGACATTGCATATAATTGGAATCATACAGTATGTGACATTTGGTGTTTAGTTTATTCATTTAGCATAATGTTTTCAGTTCATCCATGTTATAGCATATACAGTGCTTCAATCCTTTTTATGGCTGAATAATATTCCATTGTGTGGATACACAAAATTTTATTTATCCATTTATAGCTGCTGGGTATTTGGGCTGTTTCCATCTTTTAGCTACTATAAATAATGCTGTTATGAACTCACAAGTTTTTGTTGGACAAATGTTTTAATTTCTCTTGGGTTTATGCCTAGGAGTGGAATTGCTGGGTCATAGGGTAACTATGTTTAACCATTTAAGGAACTGCCAGACTGTTTTCCAAAATGGCTGAGCAACATTAATAAATTTCCATGAGCATTGCGTGAAAGTTCCAATTTTTCCACATCCTTGTCAACACTTCTTACTTTTTAAATTATAACTCTCCTAGTGGGCATAAGATGTTACCTCATTGTGGTTCTGATGTGCATTTCTCCAATGGCTAATGACATTGAGTATCTTCCCATGTGCTTATTGTCCTTTTGTGTATTTTCTCATAAGAAATGTCTATTCAGATCCTTTGCCCCTCTTTTAAATCGAGTTATTATCTTTGTATTATTGAGTGGTAAGAGCTCCCTATATATTCTGGATGCAAGCCCCTTATTGGATATATGATTTGGAAATTCCTGTTTCATGTCTTGTCTTTTCATTTTATTTATGGTATTTGTGGTACAAGAGTTTTTTTTTTTTTTGTCACTTGTGATTTTGGTGTTGTATCTACAGTTTTGCCTGACCAAAAGTCACAATTGCTTTTTAAGTCAATTAAGAAAAGAGAAGAAATATGCAATTATACTGACTTTTGCTCCTTTTTCTTCTAAGAGTTTTATAATTTTAACTCTTACATTGAGGTCTTTGATCGATTTTTAAGTTAACTTTTATATAAGGAGTCTAAATTCACTGCTTTGTGTGTGGATATCAGTTGTTCCAGCATCGTTTGTTAAAGAGATTATTCTTTCCTCCATTGAACTGGTGTGGCCTCATTGTGGAAAATCAACTGAGCATAGTGATTTTAGATTTTTCTTCTTTTTTAATATAGACAGTTAACAGCTATAAGTTCCCTTGGAGCATTGCTTTAGCCATGTTCCATAAGTTTTGGTATGTTGTGTGCTTTTTCCATTTATCTCGAAGTATTTCCTAATTTCTCTTTTGATTTCTTCTTTAATATGCTGATTATTGAGGAGTGTGTTGTTTTATTTCCACATATTTGTGAATTTTCCAAATTGCCTCCTTTTATTGATTTCTAATTTAATTTTATTGCAATCAGAGAACATACTTTGTATTAAGTTGGTCCTTTTAAATTTATTGAGACATGTTTTATGAACTAGAATGGATTTTGTCCTAATGAATGATGTGCCATGTGCACTTAAGAAGAACATATTCCACTGATGTTGGGTGGAACACACCGTAGATGTTTCTGTGTCTTGTTTTGTTCTGTGTGGTTTTCCTATCCATTACTGCAAGTACTGAAATCTCCAGATATTGTTTTTTAATTATTTCATACTTCAATTCTGTCAGTTTCTGCTTCATGTATTTTTGGACTCTGTTTTTAGGTGCATATATGCTTATAATTGTCATATCTTCCTGATGGTGTGATTATTTTTTTTCATGACGTGACTATAATGTTATTTATCATCATTGCAATAATTTTATCATTATCTCTAGTTGTTTTAAAGTCTAATTAGCCTAACATTAGAAGCATTCTGCCTCTTCTATGGTTTGTTACTTGGTATATTTTATTCTGTCCTTGTATTTTCAACCTGCTTGTGTTTTTGAAAATAAACCATGTCTCCTACAGATAATATTAGTTGGATCATACATTTTTTATCTAATCTGACAAACTCTGCCTTTTGATTGGTTTATTTGATCCAGTGTCATTTAATGTTACATTGGTATAGGTAAGTTTACATTTGCCATATGCTTTTTATTTTCTGTATGTACCTTGCCTTTTTCTCCTTCTTTTCCTCTATTCTGGCTTTCTTTTGTAGTAAGTATTTTCTATTGTATTTCCTTTCGTTTTTCATCTTTTTCTTAGTCACTTAGTGGTTGCCCTAGGACTTAAAACTACATCTTAACATATCTGAATATGTTCAGATGTATAATAACTTACAGTAAAATATAGAAACATTACTCTTATATAGCTCTATTTCTAACCCTTTTGCTATTATTATTTATATATGTATCTTGATATATATTTCATTTTCTATATGTGTGTGTGTGTGTGTATTTACATATATATATAAACCCAGCAATACATTGTTATAATTCTTACATTATACGATTTTGTATTGTGTAACAAAAACTGAGAGAATAAAGGAAAACAAGCATTATTTATACAATTTTCAGTCCTTTTGGGTAAATACCCAGAGGTGGGGTTCCTGGATCATATGGTAGTTCTGTTTTTAATTTTTTGAGGGACTCCCTACCTTGCAACCTTGGAAAACCTGCTTTCAGCTGCTCTGGAAAGGCAGGCAGAAGGGGCCCCTGCAACACTTCTAGTCAGTGTTCTTGAAGCTTTGTGTTGTGTATTTATTTAGATCAAGAGGATTTCTTTTCTGTTGAGGATGACATCAAGATCAGCAGGGACCGGTGAGTTGGAACAGACTTAGAACCTGAGGGTCCTTCCAAAGTGGGGATATTTTTACCCTCCTTGCGTCCCTCCAGAGCTCCTTCCTCCTAGAGGGGTTAGCTACTCTCTGGGAGAGAAGTGGTAGATTTCTCTGGGGCTGTGTGGGAAGTTCCTGCAATATTCCTTCTATCTGGGCATACCATAGCTGGGCCCACTGTCACAAATGCCGAGGACCCTGGGGCTCTTGGTAGAATTTGTGAAAGCACATGTGAGACTTGAGTATCCATGGAATGGGACTAGATGGACGTGGCCATGGATGTAGAAGCATGCCAGGCATCAGCATATACCTCCCCTGTCCTGGACCCCAAGAGAGGCCCCTGAGGCCAGAGCCTGGTGATAAAATTGGAGGAAGGGAGTGTGGCCAGAGGGGTGTCTTGAACACTTTCCCAGGTCTGTCAGGGGGCGAATACACAGCAGATGTATCTGGGAGATGACAGAGGTTTTCAAGGAGGAGGGTTGTGGCCTGAGAGCAGGGCACATCACACATCTCCGTCTTATTTCCCATCTTAGTCACATGTGTATGTCTCGTGTGTGCGTGTGTGTGTGTGTGTGTGTGTGTGTGTTGCCTCATTTCAGACAGATCAAGATAGGAAGCCAGTTTCAGGCTGAGATCCCAGAGCTGCAGGAGAGGTCTTTCACTGGGACTGAAGAACATGGAGCTTCTCTGGTCTGGAAGCCATGGGGAGATGTGACGAGCAACCCAGAAACCCAGGATAGAGGTGGCTGAGACTTGGGGGCCAAATCCCCAAGGGTACCCCCCTTCCCTCATTTCCAGGGAGTTTCTCCTCCCAGTTCTCACCTGGACCAAGCAGCACCATCCCCGGGGTGGGGGAGCAAGCTGTTGGACCAGGACTTGTCCTCCCACCCCCGTTCTCCTCCTGCAGTCATCAGCCAGGCCATCCTGAGCAGGTGCCGGGAGCAGGGTTTCTGCCCTTCCTCCTTGTCCTTCCCTTCACCTGCTTTTCATGGAGATGTGAGGGAGACAGTGACAAGGAACTCCCTCTCTGTGCTTTTGGGGATGTCTCCTCCCTGGCATTCACTGACTCTCTGTGTCTCCTCTCCCTCACACTCTGCTGGGGACATTTGCTGGGAACAGTGACTGAGTTCTGCAACGTGGCCTGCTCCAGCGTGATGCCAGGAGGGGGCACCAACCTGGAGCTCGCTCTGCACTGCCTGCACGATGCCCAGGGCAATGTCCAGGTGAGCTCGTGGCACGGTTGGGCTTGGAGGGTCCCTGGGAACTCCCTGCTCTCCTGAGGCTGGGGATCTGCTGCATGTAATTTGCCATCTGTGGACTTTGAGGCTCATGAAAACTGAAGAAAGGCCACCCATCCTTTTCTCCCCAGGGGCTGTGGGGTTGATGTGGTCCTTGTCGGTTGTAGTGAAAGTGTGCAGATAGAGCCCAATTAATCAGTTATTTACCTGGGACTGCAGCAGAGCATGAGGTTCCTCCGAGATCTCAGGGGCACGGGATAGGGGAGCCTAGTAGACTGACTCAGGTCCTGCATTAATCTGGTTTATTGATGGAGCTTTATCTTTTTTATTAAAAACCCATGTATGAAACCCTGTGATGCAACAAAAATATCTGCTTCCTCCAAGGACCTGCTTCACAATCCTGAAGTCCACCTCTGAGTAGTGGGAAGGGAGGTCATGTCACCTGAGTTAGGGCCCCAGGAGTCAGTGTTGCAATTGTACTTTTCAAGTTGCAAGGCAGTGGCTGGCGCATAGTAGATGCTGAGCAGAGTAACCAGCACATGTTTCTTGGCCCTCGTGAGTGTTGTGGCCCTGGGGCAGGGCCGGCTATGGGGCCCCCCTCGGTCTAATGCTCTGCCTCCAGCATCTTGAAATTCTTAACAAATTTTCAAAAAGGGGCCTGCATTTTCATTTTGCGCTGGGCCCTGCAAGTTCCACGGCCAGTCCTGATGGGGTTTACACTGGTGAGCAAGACAAAATCCTTCTCTATGGGTCTTACATTTTAATTTTAGGAAAGTCAAAAGGGAAATCTGTTTTGAAAATTTGTGAGTGGTTAATGCTATGAAGAAAATAAAATGGGGCATGGCACAGACAGTGTCCTGCACATGTCAGTCCTTGAGGAAGGAAGGAGCTGGTGCCAGAATAATCCACACACTGCTTCCTTCATCAAGAAGATCTTACTATGAGAAAAACACCAGCTGCACTCAGCAGTATGCGTAGTGACGGAGCCAGTATGTCCACAAGCAGTTCACAGGCCGTGGCCAGTCTACAGGCCCACCACGCTCTGAGTAGCCCTGGAGTGAGGGAGGCTTTAGGGAGGCCTGCAAGTGTTTTTCAAGTGAATGAAAGGATGAACGCAGGCCTCTACCTCACCTTCCCTCCCTCAGAAAGTAGCCTGCTTTCCTTCTTGTTGCAGGAGGCCCTGGAGACTCTCTTATTCAGAGGAGCCCAGAAGCCACAGACTCACCCACTCGCAGACTATCACTACACAGGTACTGGCGCAAAGCTGCTGGAGTGGTTTTTGCATGACTAATACCCCCGTGAGCCGGTCAGTTTCAGCATCAAGCTCTGCTTGTGCCTCTGGGCATTCTCTTGGGGCCCTCCTTCTCCTGCCTTTCCAGGAGGACCTTTCCTCTCCAGGGGAACTCAGTGAGTGCCTCTTCTAGCTGGATCCTCCCTTCCCCCTTGCAGTGGTTCCCTCATGGGCTGTGCCCAGCCAGGAAAGGGATCGCCTGGCCAGGGAGAGGTGAAGGTGGGCTCAGATTCAGTGGCTGAGCACACCAGCCTGGGAGCCAGGCAGCTGGGGGTCCCTGCCTCCCAGTGGCAAGTCTGTTAACCAATGGAAACTTTGTTGCTGCCTCTGTAAAGCGGGGATAGTATTGGTCCCAATCTGCTTAGGTTTTTCTAAGGTCTGTCTGAGATAAAACAAGGGGTGTTGCAGAGCTCCTGGCACATAATTGGTACTCAGTAATGGCAGCTTTAGAAAGGGCAGTCTGCATGTCAGCCATGGCTGTGGCCACAGAACTGTCCTTTTCCCTCCTGTTTCTCCGATAGGTTCCGACATCTGGACCCCCATGGAGAAGAGCCTCTTTGAGGAAGCATTCTGTGCTCACAGGAATAACTTTTCCTTGATACACCAGATGGTAAGGTGTCTGTGGGTGGGCTGGTGTAGACAAGGCCTCGTCTCACACCGCTGAGCCAAGCGAGAGCTGGACGGCCTATCAGGGGTGACACTCTGTTCACACTGTAAGCACTTTGTCAAAAAACAGTTTGGGCTTCCTGGTTTTTCTCTATTTGATTTATTTATTCTGCAATTTTTCTGTTTGCTTTGTGTTTAAGTTGCTCTTCTTTTTCTAGTTTCTGAAAATGGAAGCTGCGGTCATTGATTTGAGACCGTTCTTCTCTCCAAACATGGGTTTTTAGTGCTATAAGTTTCCCTCAAAGTACTTCTTTGATAAGTTTTTTTGGGGGGGTTTCATTTTTATTCAATTCGAAATACTTTTTCATTTCCCTTTTGATTTCTTTTTTGAACTGTGAATATTTAGAAGTGTGTTAATCTCCAAATATTTGAGGATTTTGCATAGTTCTTCAGTTGGTTTTTAAGTTAATGTCATTGTGATCAGAGAAATACTTTGCGTGACTTGAATCCTTTTAAATTTATTGACCCTTGTTTATGGTCCAGACATGGTTCACATCTTGGTAAATGTTCTTAGTACACTTAAAGGAGGTGTATCTGCTGTTGGTGAGTGGAGCTCTATAAATGATAGTTCAGTATGGTTCGGAGGGTGGTTTAGGTCTTCCACACCTTTACTGTCTAATTGTTCTTGCAATTATTAAAAATGGGATATTAAAATATTTTACTGTAATTGTGGGTCTACTTTTCCATGAAGTTCTATAATTTTTTGCTTCATATATTTTGAAGTCCTGATGTAGACATATAAACTTTTAGTATTCTTATGTTTTCTTGATTAATTGACCCTTTTATCATTATGAGATTATTTTCTTTATCTCTGGTAATACTATTTGCTCTGAAATCTACCTTTTTCTGATATTAGTATATCCAACCTCTCCAGCTTCTTAAAATGGGTGCTAGCATGTTATATCTTTTTTCATCATCTCACTTTTAAACTATTTAGCCTTTTTAGCTAATGTGTGTTCTTGTAAATAACATGTTCGCTGTTGCTTTTTATTTCATATTAAATATTCAGCCTTTTAAATTAGGGTGTTTAGAACATTCACATTTAATGTTGTTATTGAATGGTTAGGTTTACGTCCATCATCTTGCTATTTGTTTTCTGTTTGTCCCATCTGCTGTTTGTTTCCCCTTTCCACTTTTTCTGCCTCCTTTTGGATTAATGCAGTAAATTTTAGGATTCTGTTTTATCTCCTTTGTCAGCTTATTGGCTATAACTCTTTATTTTGTTATTTTGGTGGTTGCTTTAGGGTTAATAGATGCATCATTAACTTACCACAGTCTCCCTTCAAGTGATTTGATAACATTTCATGTGCAGAATGAAAACCTTACAGTAGTACACTTACGTTTCTCCTCCTGGCCTTTATACAATTGTTGTTATGCATTTTATTTTACATATGTTGTAAACCACTATACAGTGCTGATATTTTTGTTTAAATGGTCAATTATTTTTAGAGAGTTTTAAATAATAAGTCATATAGTTACCCATGTACTTTCATTTTAATTGCTCTGCATTCCTTTATGTAGATGCATATTTCCATCTGGTATCATTTTCCAGAAGGAAATAAATGTAATTCACTAACATTTCTTAAAGCGCAGATTTGCCAGTAATGAATTCTTCCAGCTTTTGTATAGCCAGAAACAAACCTTTATTTTGTCTTCATTTCTGAAAGATATGTTTGTTAAGTGTGGAATTCTAGCTTGACAGGTATTTTTCCCTGTAATTTAAAGATGTAGTTAATTTTCTTCTGGCTTTTATTATTTTTACCAAGAAATCTCCTGATTTCCTTGTCTTTGGTCCTCTGCATATAACATAACTTTTTTGTTCTGGTTGACTATTTGTAGGAATTTCTCTTTATCACTGGCATTGAGCAATTTTATTATGATGGGCTTTGGTGTGCTTTCTTCATTTTTTTTTCTTCTGCTCGCAGTTTGTGGAGCTTCTTTTATCTGTGGGTTTATAGTTTTCATTAAGTTTGGGGAAATTCAGTTTTGTTTCTTCAGACATTTCTTGCCTCCCTCCCTTCTCCTTTGAGGGCTCCACTTAGAGTGTGCTGGGCTTCCTGCAGTTGGCCCGCAGCTCACTGATGCTCTGTCTATTTTTACTGATTCGTTTTTTCTCTGTGTGTTTCATTTTGGATGATTTTTATTGCTATATTTCCAATCTTTTCTTTTGCAGTATGTAATCTGCAGTGTAGTTTTCATCTCAGACATTGTAATTTTAATCTCTAGGAGTTCTATTTGGGTCTCTGTTGTCTCACATGTCTCTACTTATCTTTTTGAACATATAATGTACAATTATAATGACTTTTAGCGCCACATCTTGCTAATTCTCACATCTGTGTCCATTCTGGGTTGATTTTGATGGATTGACTTTTTCCCCATTATATGTCATATTTCCCCACTTTCCATGCCTGATAATTTTTCTGTGGATTCCTGGCATTGTGAATTTTAGCTTGTTGGGTGCTGAATATTTTTGTATTCTTAATAAGTATTCTTGAACTTTGTTCTGATACATGGTTACTTGAAAACAACTTGTTCCTTTTGGGTACTGGTTTCAGATTTGTTTAACTTGGGCCATTTTTGTCTAGGGCTAATTATTCCTCATCACTGAGGCAAAACCCTCCTTATTTCTCTATCAATGTCCCATGAATTATGAGTTTTTTTCCACCGTAGCTGGTAGAAAACAGATGCTATTCCTGGTCCTGTGCGAGGTGCCTTTTCATCTAATTCTTTCAGGTGGTTCTTTCCCCAGTTTGGGGCCACCTCCTATGCATACGCTGGTCAGCACTTTGCTGAACGCTCGAGGGGAACTCCCTCCAGATCTCTGGAAGTTTTCTCTGAGCAGCTCTCTTCCCTGTCCTGCCTTGTCCTGTGAACTCTCACCGCCTTGTTCTCCCCAAACACTCCATCCCATCTCTGCTCAGGAAGTCCACCTCACTCTGCCTGGATGCCTCTCCCCAGGCCATGGCCGCGAAACTCTCTCAAGGTGTAGTGTGTTGGGACAGTGGTAGCTTATTTTCTGTCTCTCAGAAAGACTTGTTCTTGACTTGCCTAGTGTCTTACCCACCATTGTTTCAGAAGTTATTATTAATGGGATCCATTCTTAGTGGAGGGAGGAGCACATGGTGGGGTCTGAATGCCCCAGGATCAACCTGTGCCCTCAAAGCCGCTCCTCCTTCCATGGGCCACCTACCTCTGTACTGTAGGGCTCTGCCTAGCTGTTGCAAAGGCTTTGTGGTATCTGCTGATGAGGGCATCCTGCTTCAGTGTGTCCCAGTTGGTAAATATATAGCCATTAGGCAGGATGTCACAGTGAGTGCCTTTGTAGTGTGTGCTCATGTGCACCTTCCCATAGGGAGGGCCTCCTGGGATTGACTTGGTGCTCAGTGTGTGCAGAGCTTGGATGGTGCTGGCTACGGTGGCTTCACCCTGAGCCCCCTCATCACCGGCAGGACTTTGTGCTTCTGTGCTCCTTGTAGCAAAGGGGCATGCCAAGCCAAAGGGGAGAGACATTTCAGGAGAGCTTTCAAAAAGTGACTAGCCCCATGGGTAGGGGATTTAGGGCTTTATGGCAATACCTGTGATGCAGTGCCCATAGCCAGCTTCTGTTTTCTTTCAATAGATCCAGACAAAGACCGTAGCCCAGTGTGTAGAGTACTACTACCTGTGGAAAAAAAGGATCAGGTTTAACTGTGCTCGAGCCCCAGGATTGCAAAAGGGGGTCAAAAGAAAGCTGGGTGAGACAGGTAGAACAGAAACAAAGGTAAGGGATTCTGGGGCAACGGGGTTTCACTGGAGTTCAGTGCAGGTCTGGATAGCTACTGACACCCAAGTCGGGGTGGGGAAGGGTGCCCCTGCAGAAGAAAGCATCTCCCTTAGAAGGGTGGAAGGTCAGCACCCTGATGTTATTTCTGCCCCTTGTACAGGCCACTTGCAGCCCTGAAAAGAGACCCAACTGCCATCCAACCGCTGAGTTAACGAGAAAGACCAAGAGTTGCAGGAGGGAAACCATTCCCAATGCCAGCCCAAATGCTGGTCCCAAGCAGACCCCTGAGCCTCTGGGGAGCATAAAGAGTCAAGGTGTTTTTCCCTGCACAGAGTGCGAGAGGTAGGTACCAGCCCTCTCCCTGGAAGCACCCGCACAGCCTGCCCTCACTCCCCGTGGGTCCCCAGCCCACCTCCCCCTTCTCTGATCCATGTCCTCTGCTGACTCTGCAGGGTGTTTGACAAGATCAACAGTCGAAATGCCCACATGAAGCAGCACCGGCATCAGGACCCCATGGAACCCATTGCCAGGGCGAAGTGGCCTGTGAAGGCTTTCGAGCAGAAAGAGAAGCAGGAGGAGGAAGAAGAGGAGATAGGGGCTGACATGGGCCCCTTGCAGTAGTGATTTGGGCTGTAAGCTGGGGCAAGGCAGCAAGTCGTCGGGATGGGGACCTCCAGCCCTGGCATGTCTCCCTTCAGCCCCCCACCATGGTGTTTGGGGCATCTCTCTGCCTCCACCCCCTCCCTCACTGTCCCCCTCTCACCAGCTCAGCTTGCAAGCACAGGGGGCATTGGCCATAAACAAGCCGGAGAAGCACCATCATTGGATCACTGTCAGCTGGACATCCTTGTCAGCTGGTGCCAGAGGCTCCATTCTCTTTAAATTAATAATCTCTCCCCTTCTTTTCTCCACAGCAGGGGGCCTTGTGGGGCGGAACAGGTTCCATCTGAGTACTTACCAATATTCGCCTCAATTTTGGAGTTTCGTTGCATCTGTTAGACACGGCCGAGGCATGGAGAACCAGTGGGAAAACACCTCCAGATCTTCCAACACGTCACGCCGCTCATCAGGAGAGTCTGCCCTGTGCATTCACTCCCTAGCCTTGCAATGACTTTGTACATTGTTAGGGTTTTTTTTGTACATGTAAATTTGTAAATCGTACTAAATTTGGTTCTTAAGCCGCTGTCTCCTGGCTTCTTTGACCTGTTGATCCAACAAAGGCTTTTGGGCTCCTGCCACTTGCCAGAGTCACAGAAACGAGTAAGCTAAGTGTCTGCCCTGGAGAGGCCGGGTCCTCATACATTCCGTGAGCCAACACTTAGGTGCTTACTGCCATATGTGTCAGATAGTGCCCAGTCCATGCAGCGGGCATACAGTGACACAAGACGGACAAGGTCCTCCCCTCATGGAGCTTACATTTTAGGAGCTGGATAGTAGCAGTAATAAATAAGCAAAGAGGTGATTTTAGCTATTGCTTTGGGCCATAATGACAGAAGCGTCAGCAGCATAGTTACAAGCAGTCAGGACATAACAGTGGTTCCAGTGTCTCCGATGTGAAGTCAAGGTCTGCCAGCAGCAGCCAGCCTCAGCATGTGGATTGCGGCAGGGACAAGGATCACCTCCTTCTGCACCGATGTCCATATCAGAGAGCACAGGAAAGAGCATGTTCCTCCCTCCTCCTTCGTGTCCCTTTTTAAGAGCAGGGAGAGCTTGTAACAGCCTCCAGAAGAATGCCTCTTGTGTCCCGTTGGTCAGGACTGTGGCCAATGCTTTTTTTTAAACTGATCCCTGGCAGTAGGACGGGATATGGCCACAGTCATCCCAGATATTCAGGGTTTCCCCAGGAGTGAGGGAAACCAGCACGTTCCCTCAGGTTTCTTGCCACCTGATCAAAGCTGAAATTCTTTCTGCCAGGAAATGAAGAGGAATCATGAATGGCTACTGGGTCGGCAGACCTTGCATCCACCACAAGGTGACAGGAGGAAAACAAGGCAGGGGCTCAAATCCTAAGGAGTGACCAGGGTGTGGCAGATGGCGATAGGGGGGCGGCCAGGGAAGGCCACACTGAGGAGGCTGCTGAGGCCAAGGTCTGGATTCCAGGCCATGGCATGGCAAAGGGCTGACTCTGCCACAGGAACTAGTGGCGGGTGTTAAAAACACTCTGGCTGCTGTGCTGAGGTTGCAGGGGGCAAGACGGCAAGCCTGGAGACAAGAGACAGGCCCTCAGACATGACAGTGGCCTGGGCTGGGTTGCCATATAAAGGGACAGAAACTCAGGGGTTAGGGATGCATCTCAGAAGGAGACTCAGACTCACTAATGGGTGACACATCATAGGGAGAGGTGACAAAGGACAGATAGAGGCTGGCGTACTAGGTTTGGAGCTTGTGCCGCTGAGTAGATGCCATTAAATCAAATTGCGAAGAGGGACACATCAGAGGATTGATTGCTTCAAGGTGTGATTGTGTGTGCCTTCAGAGAGACTGGGGAGGAGAGCAGGGTAGATGGGAATGTCAGAAGGTTTCAAGGAAGAGCCATATTTCAGCTAAGTAAATTTAAAGACCGAGTGGGAGGAGGAGCAGACGAGGAAGCTGAGTCTGCAGCAGTGCGGGCCTTGTGGTGGAGGGAAAGGGCTCAGGCGTGGGATCAACCAGAGTGTGGATCCTGGCTCCTCCTCCTCCTCTGTGCCCTGGGGCTAGCCTCTTTCCCTGTTGGAGCCTCAGTTTTCCCATTCTGTGAAATGGGACAGAAAGTGCCCACTACCCCCATGTATTTGTTAAATGAGAAAACATAAGTATTTGGCAGGGTGTACCATAGGAAATGAGCAGCTACCATTTAAGGAGCATTCATGCTATTGCTTTATTGTTTGGCTCCTGCTCTAAATAATAAACAAAGATGATTCTGGAAATGAAAGACTCCATATGAAAGGGTTGGGTATTAATCTATGCTGCATATAAGAAATTACCCTGAAGTCTAACAGCTTAAAACAGATGGAAGCTTTTATAATAGCACTGTTTAGAAGGACATGGAACTGAAACTGCCTGTGGTAATCCAGACCCCACCTGATCTGTGGCCGGAATATAGTGGCGACCACAAATGGATGGTCCACAAGAGTCTTTGAATGTAAGAAGATACCTGGGTGGAGGTTTCATGTGAATTACGCACCTCTGCTAAACTCCCTCTTCCGCCCCCAGGTAGCAATGTTTTCTCAGCCAGAGGTCCCTGAATTTTCTCTGCATCCTAGTTATCTGAGGTCCTGTAAAAATGCATATTCCTATACCCCACCACAGACTTTCATAATTGGAATCATTTGGGGATAGGGTCCTGGAACTTGGATTCTTTAAAAGAAGCTTTCTTATAGAATAGTTTTTAGATTTACAGAAAAATTGGGAAGATGGTACAGAGAATTCCCATATACCCCACACCCAGTTCCCCCTGTTAACATCTTAAATTAGTACGGCACATGTGTTAGTGATGCCGGCATTCTTGTTTGCAGAGCTGAAGAATGAGCTTAGCAAACACAAGGTAGGAGAGCCAAGGAGATTTTTATTGAGAGATACAGTGAGAGGACAGACAGAGCTCCTGGCTCACCAGGAGAGGACAAGAGAGCCTGCAGTGGTGTGTTGTGTACGGGTTTTATAGGCAGTTGAGGATTTTTGAGAACCAGATAAAAGGCTTAGGGGTGTGGACTTGTTAGTGATCCCTGAATACTAAAAATTAAATTAACACAAGAAATTTATTGCTCTGATTTCTCTCTGGGATACTGGCGTCTTGGTCTAGGAGCATATCAAAAGGCTGCCTGCCCAGCCCCCAAGGTGGGCTGAGGTATTGTCTGTTTGCTAAAGTGTAAGTTAAGAATCTTACTTCTTAAACTTCCTGGATGTTAAAATGCAATCTTATCTTTAAGGTGGAATCCTTCCTGCCTTTTACTATGTTGCTTACAGCTGGGTCTGCATGCTAAATTAGTTGCCCAGTTTACAAAATCACCTCATCAGATGTGAAGGAGGAAAGACAACACATAGACCTGGGTCTTTTAGCATGCTAAAGTGAATCTTACAAATGATTAGCATAATAAAAACATGGACTACTCTTCTTTATCTGGGGAACATTAACTGGTCTTACTGAAGAATGACCCTAGAGCTCATTGCTTAACAGAGTTTTGGTAGGGGGTTTCCTTGCATGTAGTTACATTGTTCTGACTGCAAATATTCTGCCTTGCTTTTTCCAGCAGCCCTCCCCCTACTCTGACTACACCCACACTCCCTGTCTCAATGCCACCTAGATTATTCATAGCACTGCATTTTCATCATTTAGAAATGAAAGCATTCTCTGTGCTAACCAAGTGGACACATGCCTTTATACCTTTTTTCCTTTGACCATTTCCTGATATTGATTTGGGATTTAACCCATCCTTACTGATTCATGAAACAAAATGACAACTATTGTAAAGTACAAAATTCACAATTAGTCTTATGATTATTGATTTTTTTCATTCCTCATTTTATTGTCACTCTTACATATATACCATTATTGTCTGAGTCAACTTGTGTGGTCTCTTCCAAGCTTTCCTTTCTGAAAAGGGTGTGAATATAGGTGATTGGCACATGTAATCTTCACACCACAAGAGTAGCTAATCAAACACTCTGCTTTCAGCCTGAATTCTGTGTATCTGCAGGTAGAGCCTAAACTTCTTGTCATCATCAAGCAGCCAACTGTCTCACTTCTTACCCTTTCATTAGTGTTTTCCATTGCAATTCATGTGAGTTTCCCCTCCATGTAATATGCCTGAATTTTTAATATATTAAATTCAAACTAGTTAAAATTGACGAAATGTCAAAATAAGAATCAGCATACAAAGTTTTTCATGAATTTCAAATTTCCCAAAGGCGATTATTCAACCCCCATATGTAGAGGGTTCTAATTTGTTTAATCATAGATTAGTGGAACACTGCTATTGAAATTGTTGCTTAGAAACATGAATGCTATGATTGGCATTTTGAAGCATTTTATTGAACTACTGCTGAACTATAACCCATGAGCTTTAAATTGCTTAGCTGTTGAGAACAAGGCAATTTCCATCAGTGGCTACAATTGCATAGGGTGATCATTGAAAATATATCGGTATCTGCCTAGATTATTCATCTCACTGCATTATCATTGTTTTGATATGAGAACATTATGTGCTAATCAAGAGCCATTTGGCCACCTGGCCTCATGCGTTTCTATCTTTTCTCCCCACTTGGTATGTTGCTTTTTGATATTTTTTCATGTAACCCTTACTCAAGGTACAGAGGAACACGTGTGACAGAACAAAGACAACAGCTGCCTAAATGTTCTTGCCTAAAGGAGAGGTGCCCAGAAGAGTCCTCTATGTGTCATTCAGGAACCAAAAAACTCCAGGTGCTCTTAGGAATTTGTGTTTCATTATGTTAATCTTCACACAAGGACAGCAATTATAATTTGTATTTCTGGCTAAGTATGTAATTGACATATAACGTCAGTAATTAGAGGAGCCATCTTGAATTAACATAGCTAAAGACAGGATGTGTCAACTAGCAGCAGGTGTTCAGATTGTAGCAATTTCAATGGGGAAAAGTACCCACCACTGATTTTCAAGGTTTCATTCACTGGCACTATCTAGAAAGCTTTAATTGTATGCTCTGGAGAAGTGACTTCTGTGTTTTTCCTCTCCTTTTTATGAATGAGGATTTTACACATTAAGCTATTTCTTTGTTATTAGTGTGTTGGAGACACATAATTTGACTCTCAGAGCATATAACCTGGCCTTTTCCTGGAATTAAGCTTCATGATGGCAGGAATCTCTATCCTTTCTTTTTTTAATCCCTAATGTATCCCTAGAACCTAGCACATAGTAGATGCTTAATAGACATTTGTTGAATGAATGAATGTAATGGTGAAAAATGTTGTAACTTACCAAGAGAGTTAGGACTGCTGGTAGATGCAGCACCTGGATGAGAATTTGGGGTTGCCTCCCTAATGAAAGTTATGCATGTGAATGGGAGAAGCATGGATACTGAGCAGTCTTCCCGCCCGCAGTTCCCACTTCTTTGCTAAGAGAACTCTGATTTTGCTTGGGGCAGCAAAATGCCTACCTGAACACACATTGTCCCAGCCTCCTTTGAAGTGAAAAGACATATTGAGGTAGGGTAGGGACATGGGACAAGCATCATGATAAGCTTTTCCTGCCTATGATGAAAAATGCTGAGATATAAAAAGTATAGTAAGAACAGGGTGGACTCCATCTTAAGACTAAGATTCCATTTAAAAATCAGAGAGTTGAGAAGTAGGATTCCTAACACACTCTTTAGTAATCAGCCATCAGCCTACTTTAAGGCAGGGCAAGCAGTCTTAACTGAGATGTCCCCACTGCTTGAGGATGACCACTATCTTGGAGAAGAAGATGATAAATAAATCCCTTGTGTTGGGTTTATTTAGCAAAATTAGCTGGAGGACTGATAATAAAGGAAAAGAGACATAGTTTCTCTTACCAGAAATAAGTATCTTGAGACCACAAGTGAAGCCTACACCCAACAACCCCCACCCCTGCCCTTTACCCCATTCTTGAAAGCCTTAAAAGGAAGAATCCCCAACATTTCAGTGCACCTGCTCTCTGAAGATGCCTGCACTTTCCTTTCCTTAAGTGTGCACTTTCAAATAAAGCTTTCTCACTGCTCAAATTATGGCATTTTTTCTCTGCTATTTCATTTTATTTCCAAGTCTTCAATCTGTCTCTGCTTTTCTCCTGATAATTAGGAAGGGGCTGCTAAGAGCCAGATTAGGCCCTGCAAGTTCCCATTGCCAGGGTGACCCAGAGGAAACTGCAGCTGTGTGATCTACTCTTAGTAGCCTACCTGAAAAACTCCTTTCTTTGGGAAATTCTCAGAACATAATCTCACTCCATCCTGTGCTTCGTAGCTCCCCCAAATACTAGGGTTTTAGGGGATAGTCCCCATGTTGTGCAGATAAAGTGGACACAGGACACCAAGTGACCCTAGCTCTAAGAGTTGGCAAGAGAATCTGTCCTGGCCAAGAACTTTCCCTCTGCACTTTGCTGTCCTCTGCTGCCTGCAAGGCAGCTGCCTTTCCCTGCTGCTCTTTCTTCAATGAATTCCTTTCTTACCTACACTCTTCTGACCTTTTTGAGAATTCTTTCTTGTCCGGAGTCAAGGGCCCTCTCCTGCCCAGGTTGAGGTTTCTCCCAGTGCTTCCCACAGTGCTCAGGCAGAGACCTCCTCAGATGCAGGTGCCTGGCAACAGTATGAAAAGACGTGGTCCCTTCTTTCCACCTTTAACTGGTATCAAAAAAACAATTGCATGGATTTCAGCCCGCTATTGGAATGCTTCTGATCTGATCTGACACTGGCAGGTCCTAAAACCACACCTCTTATTATATAAAGAAAATAAGAACTTATTTGACCAATGAAGTCAAGGCTTTTTAAAATGTACATGAACGCATTTCAAAATACACAGTAAGAGTATCCTTTCTCCTCCTTCAGTCTAAATTTTCCCCTCATATTCTCAAGTTTGGAGTCTCGCTCCAGACATTATTGAAAGAGCACCTGTTTCTCTAAACCTAGCTCTAACATAAAATATTTTTTACCATTTTACTTATAATTTTCTCCATATGAGTTTTATTAATACTGACTTTCCTTTCTACTAATCTGCATACTCCTTCTAATTTTCTCATGAACCCATCAACACTGGCATTCTCCAGGACTCCACCCTCTGCTATCTTTGCTTCTCACTTTACTATTGCCAATACAAATATACTAGGACGACTCATGCCATCAACATCTACATTAAGGTGGTAATATTTATTTTTAACTAAAAAGTAACAGCCTACAGAAAATGACATAAATCCTAATCTTAATGAGTCACCCAAAAGTAAAAAATATGCAATCAACACTCTCATCAAAGAACAGAGTATTATAGCACTTCAGGGCCTCATAGGTCTCTGTGGCTCTCCCAGAAGTAACAACTATCCTGATTCAATGATCACTGATTAATCTTGACTGTTTTTAATGCATATAAGTGGTATCACACAGAATGAAACTTGTGTGTCTGACTTCTTTTGCTCAGCTAAATGTTTGTAAGATTCATCCACGTTGCTGTGCATATCAGTAGGTTTTTTTCCTAACTGCAGCATTTTACTTCTTTTTTTATAATTTATTTTGGTATTATTAATCAACAATTACATGTGCAATCTTATGGTTATTAAACTAACCCCTTCATCATGTCCCCCCAACATACCCCATTACAGTCACTGTCCAACAGCATAGTGATATGCTATAGAATCACTACTTGTCTTCTCTGAGTTGTACAGCCCTCCCCATGCCCCCCAAACGTTATGTCTGCTAATCGCAATGCCCCTTTTTCCCTCTTATCCCTCCCTTCCCACCCATATTCCCCAGGCCCTTCCCCTTTGGTAACTATTAGTCTGTTCTTGGGTTCTCTGAATCTGCTGCTGTTTTGTTCCTTCAGTTTTTTCCTTTGTTCTTACACTCCACATATAAGTGAAATCATTCCATATTTGTGTTTTTTGGCTTGGCTTATTTCACTGAGCATAATACACTCAAGCTTCTTCCATGTTGTTGCAAATGGTAGGATTTCTTTTCTTCTTATGGCTGAATAATATTCATTGTGTATATGTATCACTTTTTCTTTATCCATTCATCTACTGAAAGACACTTAAGTTGCTTCCATTTCTTGGCTATTGTAAATAGTGCTGCTATAAACATAGGGATGCATATGTCTTTTTCAAACTGCGCTGCTGCATTCTTACGGTAAATTCCTAGGAGTGGAATTCGTGGGTCAAATGGTATTTCTATTTTGAGTTTTTTGAGGAACCTTCATACTGCTTTCCACAATGGTTGAACTAATTTGAAATCCCACCAGCAGTGTAGGAGGGTTACCTTTTCTGCACATCCTCGCCAACATTTGTTGTTGTTTGTGTTTTGGATGTTGGCCATCCTCACTGGTGTGAGATGATATCTCATTGTGGTTTTAATCTGCATTTCTCAGATGATTAGCGATGTGGAGCATCTTTTCATGTGCCTGTTGGCCATCTGAATTTCTTCTTTAGAGAAGTGTCTATTCATGTCCTCTGCCCATTTGTTAATTGGATTATTTGCTTTTTGTTTGTTAAGGTGTGTGAGTTCTTTAGATATTTTGGATGTCAACCCTTTATCAGATACATCATTTATGAATATATTCTCCCACACTGTAGGATGTCTTTTTGTTCTACTGATGGTGTCCTTTGCTGTACAGAAGCTTTTCAGCCTGATATAGTCCCACTTGTTCATTTTTGCTTTTGTTTCCCTTGCCTGGGGAGATATGTTCATGAAGAAGTTGCTCATGTTTATGTCCAAGAGATTTTTGCCTATGTTTTTTTCTAAGAGTTTTATGGTTTCATGACTTACATTTAAGTCTTTGATCCACCTTGAGTTTACCTTTGTGTATGGGGCTAGACAGTAGTCCGTTTTCATTCTCTTACATGTAGCTGTCCAGTTTTTCCAACACCAGCTGCTGAAGAGGCTATCATCTCCCATTGTCTATCCAAGGCTCCTTTATCAAATATTAATTGACTGTATATGTTTGGGTTAATGTTTGGATTTCTATTCTGTTCCACTGGACTGTGGGTCTGTTTTTGTGCCAATACCAAATTGTCTTGATTACTGTGGCTTTGTAGTAGAGCTTGAAGTCAGCGAGCATAATTCCCCCTGTTTTATTCCTCCCTCTCAGGATTGCTTTGGCTATTCGGGGTCTTCTGTTGTGCATTATGAATTTAAAATTATTTGTTTCAGTTCATTGAAGAAAGCTGTTGGTAGTTTGATAGGGATTGTGTTAAATCTGTAGATTGCTTTAGGTAGTATAGCCATTTTGACAATATTGATTCTTCTTAGCCAAGAACATGGGATGCATTTCCATTTGTTAGTGTCCTCTTTAATTTCTCTTAGGAGTGTCTTGTAGTTTTCAGAATACAGGTCTTTCACTTCCTTCATTAGGTTTCTTCCTAGGTATTTTATTCATTTGATGCAATTGTGAATGAAATTGTTTTTCTGATTTCTCTTTCTGGCAGTTCATCGTTAGTGCATAGGAAAGCAACAGATTTCTGTGTGTTAATTTTGTATCCTGCAAATTTGCTGAATTCATAAACTCATTCTAGTAGTTTTAGAGTGGAGTCTTTAGGGTTTTTATGTACAGTATCATCTGATTTGCAAATAGTGACAATTTGACTTCTTCTTTACCAATATGGATGCCCTGTATGTCTTTGTTTTGTCTGATTGTCATGGCTAGGACCTCCAGTACTATGTTGAATAACAGTGGAGAGTGTGGGCATCCCTGTCTCGTTCCCGATCTTAGATGAAAAGCATTCAGCTTCTCACTGTTAAGTATGATTTTAGCTGTGGGTTTGTCATATATGGGCTTTATGATGCTGAGGTACTTGCTGTCTATACCCATTTTGTTGAGAGTTTTAATCATGAAGGGATGCTGTATATTGTCAAATGCTTTTTCAGGATCTATGGAGATGATCATGTGGTTTTGCTCTTCTTTTTGTTGAGGTAGTGGGTGATGTTGATGGATTTTCGAATGTTGTACCATCCTTGCGTCCCTGGGATGAATCTCACTTGATCATGGTGTATCCTCTTGATGTATTTTTGAATTCGGTTTGCTAATATTTTGTTGAGTATTTTTGCATCTACGTTCATTAGGGATTCTGGTCTGTAATTTTCTTTTTTGGTGAAGTCTTTGCCAGGTTTGGTATTAGAGTAATTCTGGCCTCATAGAATGAGTTTGGAAGTATTCCCTCCTCTTCTATTTTTTGAAAAACTTTAAGGAGAATGGGTGTTATTTCTTCTCTATATGTCTGGTAGAATTCAGAGGTGAATCCATCTGGTCCGGGGATTTTGTTCTTGGGTAGTTTTTTGATTACTGCTTCAATTTCGTTGCTGGTGATTGGTCTGTTTAGTTTTTCTGTTTCTTGCTTGGTCAGTTTTGGAAGGTTGTATTTTTCTAAGAAGTCCATTTCTTCTAGGTTTTCCAGCTTGCTAGCATATAGATTCTCATAGTATTCTCTTATAATTCTTTGTATTTCTGTGGGATCCATCATGATTTTTCCTTTCTCATTTCTGATTCTGTTTATGTGTGTAGATTCTCTTTTTCTCTTAATGAGTCTGGCTAGGGGTTTATCTATTTTGTTTATTTTTTCAAAGAACCAGCTCTTGGTTTCATTGATTTTTTCTATTGTTTTATTCTTCTCAATTTTATTTATTTCTTCTCTAATCTTTATTATGTCCCTCCTTCTGGTGACTTTGGGCCTCATTTGTTCTTCTTTTTCCAATTTCAGTAATTGTGTCTTTAGACTATTCATTTGGGAATGTTCTTCCTTCTTTAAATAGGCCTGGAATGCAATATACTTTCCTCTTAGAACTGCCTTTGCTGCGTCCCACAGAAGTTGTGGCTTTGTGTTGTTGTTGTCATTAGTCTCCATATATTCTTTGATTTCTGTTTTGATTTGGTCGTTAACCCATTGATTAATTAGGAAAATGTTGTTAAGTCTCCATGTATTTGTGAGCCTTTTTTTTCTTTTTAAAATTTATTTATAGTTTTATACCTTTGTGATCTGAGAGTTGGTTGGTAGGATTTCAATATTTTTGAATTTACTGAGATTCTTTTTGTGGCCTAGTATGTGGTCTATTCTGGAAAATGTTCCATGTGCACTTGAGAAGATTGTGTATCCTGCTGCTTTTGCGTGAAGAGTTCTGTAGATGTCTGTTAGGTCCATCTGTTCTAGTATGTTGTTCAGTGCCTCTGTGTCTTTACTTATTTTCTGTCTGGTTGATCTGTTCTTTGGATTGAGTGGTGTGTTGAAGTCTCCTAAAATGAATGCATTGCTGTCTATTTCCTCCTTTAATTCTGTTTGTATTTGTTTCACATATGGTGGCACTCCTGGGTTCGGTGCACATATATTTATAATGGTTATATCTTCTGGTTGGACTGACCCCTTTATCATTATGTAATCTCCTTCTTTATCTCTTGCTACTTTCTTTGTTTTGAAGTCTTTTTTGTCTGATGCAAGTACTGCAACACCTGCTTTTTTCTCTTTGTTGTTTGCATGAAATATCTTTTTCTATCCCTTCACTTTTAGTCTGTGTATGTCTTTGGGTTTAAAGTGAGTCTCGTGAAGGCAGCATATAGATGCTTCTTGTTTTTATATCCACGCAGTGACTCTATGTCTTTTGAATGGTGCATTCAGTCCATTTACATTTTGGGTGATTATGGATATGTATGTACTTATTGGCATTGCAGGCTTCGGATTCGTGGTTACCAAAGGTTCAAGGTTAACTTCCCTACTATCTAAAAGTCTAACAACTAACTTAATATGCTATTACAAACACAATCTAAAGGTTCTTTTTTTGTTTGTTTGTTTGTTTCCTCCTTTTTCTTTCTACTCCATTCTTTATATATTATGTATCATATTCTGCAGTGTTTGCCTATCCCTTGACTGACTTTGGGGGGAGTTAATTTAATTTTGCATTTTTAAAATAATTAGCTGTTCTATTTTCCTTACCGTGGTTTTATTACCTCTGGTGAAAGCTATTAAACCGTAGGAACACTTCCATCTATAGCACTCCCTCCAATGTACACTGTAGAGATGGTTTGAGGGAGGCAAATTCTCTCAGCTTTTGATTATGTGGGAATTTTTTAATCCCTCCTTCAAATTTAAATGTAATCTTGTGGGATAAAGTACTCTTGGTTCAAGGCCCTTCTGCTTCATTGCATTAAATACATCCTGCCACTCCCTTCTGGCTTGTAATGTTTCTGCTGAGAAATCTGATGAGAGCCTGATGGGTTTTCCTTTGTATGTGATCTTATTTCTCTCTCTGACTGCTTTTAATAGTCTTTCCTTATCCTTGATCTTTACCATTTTAATTACTATATGTCTTGCTGTTGTCTTCCTTGGGTCCCTTGTGTAGGGAGATCTGCACACCTCCATGGCCTGAGAGACTATCTCCTTCCCCAGATTGGGGAAGTTTTCAGCAATCACCTCCTCAAAGATGCTTTCTATCCCTTTTTCTCTCTCTTTTTCTTCTGGTACCCCTATAATGCGAATATTGTTCCATTTGGATTGGTCACACAGTTCTCTCAATAGTCTTTCATTCTTAGAGATCCTTTTTCTCTCAGTGCCTCAGCTTCTTTGTATTCCTCTTCTCTAGTTTTTATTTCATTTATTGTCTCCTCCACCATATCAGATCTGCTTTTAATACCGTTCATTGTGTTCTTAAATGATCAGGTCTCTGACCGGAATTCATTCCTGATTTCTTGAACATCTTTCCCTACATCCATGAGCATGTTAATGATTTTTATTTTGAACTCCCTGTCATGGAGAGGCATAAGGTCCATATCATTTAAATCTTTCTCAGGGGTTGTATTCATAATTTTACTCTGGACCAGGTTCCTTTGGTGTTTCTTATTTCTGTATGGCATCCTCTAGTGCCCAGAAGCTCTACTCTCTTGAGCTTCTCCGCCCCTGAAGCAATGCGGGGATTGTAGGGGAATGGAATTGGTGCCTCCATGGAGGAAAGAGCTGTTTCCTGGTTCTTGGCTGCTATGCCTGTACCCACTGCCTGAACCCGTGGGCTTAGCACACAGGTATAAGCCTCTGTGCTTTGCGTTTTTAGTTGCTGTGGACAGATTTTCCCTATGGTTGGCCTAAAACCGGGGAAGAATTTCCCAGTTTGCAAGCCCGGTGGGGCTGGCCAGAAGAAAGGTGCACTAGTCTGCCTGTCACAGAATGGGTTGCTGGAGCTGTGTAGGCAGCCAGGGACCTGGAGCACCTGAAGTTCATGAAAGCTCCCAACCTGCTGGGCAGAGTGCACCCAGACAATTTTGTCTGCCTGTCCTTTCTCCTGAGCAGCAAGCTCTGTGCAATCCTTGCCCCTTTTGCAGCTCTCTTGCTAAGGGCTTCTTTGTAAGGAACTCTCTCAGACTGCCCGCCTTTCTTTTGTCCCTGAGCAGCTGCGTATGCATCCCTGCTTTCACAAGCAGCTGGAATCTTAGTCCCTCCTGGAATTCTGCCTGTCTTAGCTTTCCAACCCCCTAATTACAAGAGTATCATGCAAGCACCATGAAGCGTAGGTTTGTGCTCCCAGAGCAGATCTCCAGAGTTAAGTACTCAGCAGTCCCACTTCTCCACTCCCTCCCTGTTCCGTTAGTGTTCCTCCTGCTGGTGAGCTGGGGTGGGGGAAGGACTTGGATCCTGCAGGACCACAGCTTTAGTACTTACCCTTTTCTGTGAGGGCTACTCTTCTCTCCAGGTGTATGCAGTTTGTTGCTGTCCTCTTTCCCGTTGCTCTTTCAAGAGTAGTTGTAGTAGCTTTATTTTCATATTATGTGACGTTTTGGGAGGAAACTTACATCTCACCTCTCACGCCGCCATCTTTAATCCCTCTGCATTTTATTTCTTGATGTGAACATATCACAATTTGTTTATCTATTCTCCTATCAATGCACATTTGGGTCATTTCCTGTTAGGGACTATTACAAATAGTGCTCTGTGGGCATTCCAGCACATGCCTTTTCATGCAAATATGTACTTACTCTTTGGATATGAGCCTATAAGTAGAATTGCTGGGCAATGGGATATGTGTATGGTTAGTTTTATTAAATTCCAAAGTTGCTGAACCAATTTATAGTCTCACCAGCACTATATAAGACCTTAGCTGTTCCATATCCCTTTTAGCTCTTGACATTTTGAGACTTTTTTTTTTTACATTTTTAACTGATCTGCTGCGTATGTAATAGTATCGTATTATGGTTTTAGTTTGTGTTTTCCTGATCACTAATAAGATTAGATAGGTTAGCCATATTGGATAGCCATTTAAATATCATCTTTAAGACTTTTGAAGATTTTCTTCTATTAGGTTTTCTTGTTTTCTCTTCTTATTAATTTATAGTAGTTCTTTGTGTATTCTGGATGCAAATCCTTTGTGAGATACATGCATTGTGGTTATCTTCTATCACTTTGTGGCTTACTTTGTACTCTCTATGCATTCAATGAGGAAAAGTTTTTAATTTTAATGAGATAAAATTGATTGTATTTTATTTTATGTTTAGTGGTTTTTGTACTCTGTTTATATTTTCCTAACCCAAATAAATGACTAGAGTTCAAAATTGTTTCTTCTAAAAGCTTTATTTTTTAACCTGTGAAATTTACATATAAAATCCAATTTGAATTTATTTTTGCATAGGTTGTTATGTAAGACAACATGATTTCTTTTTTTTCTATAAGGATAGGAACTGGTCTAATGCCACTTATTTTAGAAGGCCATCATAGATCTACTGCACTAAAGTATTAATTATAAATTAAATAGCAATATACATTTCTGAACTATATTCTGTTCAGTTATTTTTTAATATTTTTGTTAAATATTGTAACTTTATAGTGACGATTGAACCTGTCAATATAATACCTATCTTTTGTTTTGGTATGTTATATATTTAATATAATTACTGATATTCATATCATTCATAGTATGTTTTGTATTTGAGTTTCTATTCTAATTTTCCTAAGATCTCTCTTTTAGAAAAAATATGCATTATTTTACAATTTTATTTTTCCACTGCATTAGCTTCCTTCCATTCTTAGCTTTGCCTTCATTAGACATTATTTTATCATTTTGTTAGTGGTATCCTAGTTATTACAGCATTCATCTCTAATTTATGAGAATTTTAGCCTCTAGAGCTGCACAGATTGGTATATTCATTAGGCAGAACATTGGTGAGCAGCTTGCTGCTTTGAGCCTTCTTTGTCTCTGGGCTGTTGGCCTCTCAAGATTTAGTGGCTTTAGTATTCCTGAATTCCGGTTTTGATCAGATTGCCTAACCCTCTGCTGGCAGTTCTGCTCCTTTACGGCAGCCCTCTACCAGGCTTCTCTATTCCTTAATTGCATCAGACACTGGCAAATCCCTCATGGGAAAAGCAGAATACAAAGCTGGTTTAACCTTAATAAACATCTTTTTATGGTAGGGTATGTGATGCCTCAAGTTTTTCCTCAGATAATTGGCTTTTGTAATTTGTCCAAAATTATTGTTGAAATCAGTGGACAGGGGGTGAGCCCTAGGAGGTTAATGTTGCAATAGTGGAAGAAGTGAGGCTAGTGTAATTTTCATCTCAAAACCAGACAAGAACTGCAATTAAAACAAAATAAATGAGCAAACAAACAACAGAAAGACTCATAAACATAGAGAATAGACTGGTGATTTCTGTGCGGTGCGGAGAATGGGTGAAACAGGTGAAGGGGAAAGAAATTAGTGAGGTTGTTTGAGAACTCTGTCTGGCAGATGATTACATGAGTGTACACATGGAAAAATTCTTCGAGCTCCACATATGAGTTAAATCATTTGGTACTTGTCCTTCTCTGCCTGGCCCATTTCACTGATCATAATACCCTCTAGCTCCATCCATGTAGTTGCAAATGGTAGGATTTGTTTTCTTCTTATGGCTGAATAGTATTCCATTGTGTATATGTACCATTTCCTCTTTATCCATTCATGTACTGATGGACACTTAGATTGCTTCCATTTCTTGGCTATTGTAAATAGTGCTGTGATAAACATGGGGGTGCATATGTCTTTTTCAAACTGGGATCCTACATTCTTAGGGTAAATTTCTAAGAGTGGAATTCCTGGGTCAAATGGTATTTCTATTTTTAGTTTTTTGAGGAACCTCCATACTACCTTCCACAATGGTTGAACTATTTTACATTCCCACCAGTAGTGTAGGAGGGTTCCCCTTTCTCCACATCCTCACCAGCATTTCTTGTTCCTAGTCTTTTCTATGTTGGTCATCCTAACTGGTGTGAGGAGTTATCTCATTGCAGTTTAAATTTGCATTTCCCTGATAATTACCAATGTGGAGCATCTTTTCATGTGCCTGTTGTCCATGTGAATTTCTTCTTTGGAGAAGTGTCTGTTCATATCCTCCACCCATTTTTTAATAGTATTATTGGCTTTCTGGGTGTTGAAACACGTGAGTTCTTTATATATTTTGGATGATAACCCCTTGTTAAATATGTCATTTACAAATATATTCTCCCATCATGTGTGTGTGCTTTTTAAAGGAGTAAGTCAAAAGGTAGAATGCAACTACATGCTACATACCAGAGCTGCATATAAAGTCCTGGGAAGATGGAAATTAAAGAATGCAAGAATATGCCAGGCTAATGCTAAGGAAATCAAAGTCTAAATCACCAAGAGAATGTCAGGTAAGCTTGAACTCAAAGGGAAGAAAATGTTAAAAGAACAAAAAAGACATTGAAAATGATAAAAAGAGCAATTCACAAAGACAATGTACCAGTCAGAGATATTAGTGGTTAAAAAAATCTAAGAAATAGTAAGAGATTATAACTCTCCCTTATTGGCCTGTAATAGATCACGTAGGAAAAGATGTATGGAGGATGCAGAAAATCCAAATAATGATTTTCTGAATAATAAGTTAGAAATTTTAAATAATCACTTAGATTTAATGATTATTCTAGCTAATCAAACATGAAACAAAGAATATACTTAATTTTGAAGGGTCCATGGAACATTTAGGAAAAAAATAACTGGGTCAAAAGAAAAAAAGTAACAACTTGAATTTAAAAGGTAGAAATATGACAAACTGCCGTGTCAGATACTAATGCAAGAAAATGATTAAAATATTTTAGGCATCATTAGAAACAAACTAGAATTTAAAAAATAATCTTTGAATGCTGGGGTCAAGAAGAAAAAAAAACCAATGTGTACAATTCCTATCGTATATACTAAAAACTAGTTCTAATTGATAGTCTCAAATCTTTGATAAGTAAAAATGAAAATATATGGACTATTAATCTCAAAGATGAAAGAAAAAATAAATCTACAGAAACTGAAAGCAAATTGTAAAGGATACATAAAAAAATAACTTCAAAATCAAAAAAGAGAAGACCTTTCCAAATAACTTCTTGCTTCTGAACACAAAAAGAAAAAAGGTAGCAAATTACAGGGATCACCAGACATCTCATGATGTAAAATGCGTGAAAGCTCAAGTATACAAAATCAAACATAGGTAATGGGAAATAACCACATACACAAGGATTATTAAAACAAGCAACAAAAATAGAGTGCAAATTGTAATACAAATGAATTCTACCATTTGGATAATAAAAATTATTTCAAAGACTCAGTCATGATAAAACATGACTGGAATTGAGTGACTTCCCCTACCCCCCCAAAAAACATCTAAAACTCCAAATTATTTTAAAGATAATTTTTCCTAAACCTTTAAGGAACACGTCATACCCATAAGATTTAGGCATTTCAAGCAGTAAAAGAAAAAAAATTTCTCAATGAATTGTTAAGCCAGAATAATGTGGACACCCAAATATGAAAAGCTAGCACAAATGTAGAAACCCACATGAATCAAATTGGTGAATGTGGTGACAGCATTTCTGTGTAAAATGTTAGGAGATACTAGAATATACCATCATGAAGATGAATCAATTCCAGGTATGCTTCATTTTTACAAATCTTTTAGTTTAATTCAAAGGAATAGCAAACTTTTGTATCCCAATAAAGCTAAATATAATAGCAGGAAATAATTTAGAAATAAAGTATTCATGTCTCTTAATTACAAAATTAATACATAAATAGGAATAGCTTTCTTCAAGACAAACATGTACTACTAGAGTTGCTGAAGAAAAACTTCTATTAAATTCCTACAGCAACATAACATAAAATGCTTGGCCATAAGAATATGAAAGAATGTGCAGAATATGCACAAAGAAACCCCTCAGAGTTTGATGAAGCTATAAAATTGTTAGAAGAAAACATAGGCAAAAATGAACAACTTTTTCCTGCACATATCTCCCTGGGAAAGGGAGTCAAAGCAAAAATAAACACATTGGACTACATCAAACTAAAGAGCTTCTGTAGAGCAAAGGACATCATCAGCAGAACAAAAATTCATCCTACAGTATGGAAGAATATGTTCATAAATGACTTATCCAATAAGTGGTTAATATCCAAAATATATAAAGATTTCACATGCTCAACACCCAAAATGCAAATGACCTGATTTAAAAAATTGGTGGAATATCTGAACAGATACTTCTCCAAAGAAGATACTCTGATAGCCAGCAGGCACATGAAAAGATGCTCCACATCACTAATCATCTGGGAAATGCAAATTAAAAGCATTATGAGATATCACCTCACACGAGTTAGGATGGCCAACATCTACAAGAGAAGAAACAACAAATCCTGGCGAGGATGCTGAGAAAGTGGAACCCTTCTACGCCATTGGTGGGAATGTAAATTAGTTCAACCGTTGTGGAAAGCTGTATGGAGGTTCCTCAAAAAAGTAAAAATACAAATACCATTTGACCCAGGAATTCCACTGCTAGGAATTTTCCTGAAAAAAGCAAGTTCTCAGATTCGAAAAGACATATGCACCCCTATGGTTATGGCTATTTCCAATAGCCAAGATATGGAAGCAACCTAAGTGTCCCTCAGTAGATGAATGGATAAAGAAGAGGTGGTATATATACACAATAGAACATTATTCAGCCATATGAAGAAAACGCATCCTACCATTTGCAACAACCAGGATGAAGCTAGAGAGTATTATGCTCAGTGAAAGCCAAGCAGAGAAAGACAAGTTCCAGATGATTTCACTCATTTGTGGAGTATAACAACACAGCAAAAACTGAAAGAACAAAACAGCAGCAGACTCACAGAACCCAAGAATGGACTAACAGTTACCAAAGGGAAGAGGTTGGGGAGGGGCAATGGGGAAGGAGGGAGAAGGGGATTGAGGGATATTATGGTTGGCACACATGGTGTGGGGGGATCACAGGGAAGACACTGTAGCACAGAGAAGGCAAATAATGACTCTGTGGCATCTTACTATACTGATGGACAGTGACTGCAATAGGGTATGGGAGAACATGATAATATGTGTGAATGTAGTAACTACATTGTTTTTCCATGTGAAACTTTCATAAGAGTGTATATCAATAAAAAATTAATAAGAAAATTAAAAAAAAACTACTCTTTGCTTGTACCTGTTTGACCTGCTCATGAGTTCTTTCTGGATCAGAGTCAAGAATCCTCTCCTGGATTGGGGTTTATCAACCTCAGAGGCAGAGCTCCCCGGATTGGATTTCCTGACAACAAAATGACATCATATACTTATTTAAAAAAAAAAAAGAAAGCAACTCAGTCTTATGCTGCAGGCTACATAAAAATTAATTTGAGAAGAATCACAGACCTGAACATTGTGAGAACTATAAAGCCTATAGAAGAAACATGGCAAATATCTTTGTAACCTTGGAGTTAGCAAAAACTTCATAAGCCATAAAAAGTATAGTCATAAAAGAAAAGCAGACTTCATTAAAATTAAGAATTTTAACAGCCCTACTTCTAAAATGGGTAAAAATATTGAAGAGATATTTTACAAAAGAAGATAATCATATTGGCTGTTTAGGACATAAACCGTTGTTCAATAGAATTAGTCATCACTAAAATGCAGATTAAAACCACAATGGATACCACCACACATCCACTAGAATGCTGATGTTAAACATACCAATGTTGGGGCTGTAGAGCAAATGGACCTCACACATTTGTAAGAGTAAAACTGACAGACCATTTTTGACATTTTGCAATTTCTTACAAAATTAAACGCATATCTATCCTCAAGATAAACTGTACAAGGATGTTAGTAGCCACTTGTTGAGAGTTTAGCTGAACTAACTCCATAATACTGCTGCCTTGGTGTCCATTTTGTGTGGCCAGCAGCCTGTAGGGACCTTGACCTGACACACTCCCACCCCCACTCCCCAGGGCGTATGTCCTACACACTAGACCACAAGGTCATGAGTAAATGTCTATTCCTGATATGACTGCCTCAATGACTGTTGTCCTAAACACTGTCCCCTGATATCCAGGGCATCGTTAGATAAACAACAGCTCCCCACTGCCCCTGTGAAGCTTACCAAATCCCCACTGTGTTTGGTTTAAATTGACAAATCCCGCCTTAGCCTGGGAACCCTAAAGCACTCCATCCCTTGGACACTAACAAAGACATGACCCTCAGGTCCTGCCACGCTCTCTCTACCTGCACCCTCCCTTGACCTCCCTGTGTGCCCCCCACCACCAGGCACATTACTCTGGTACCTCTGAGTAATAAACTTCACTATTTCACTTTCCCTTGCAGTTTTTTATTGAAACCTGGCTCACGATGTGACACCCTGAACCTTTATTTAACAAATGTTAATTTAACAAAGTCACACCACCACTGTATTCACAATGGCTAAAAACTGAAAAAGCCTAAAATGAAAATGTCCAATGCCAGGAAAATTAACAAATTATGCCATATTCATATACGCCACATATATTGCTGAAATATTTCTAGGCAATAAAAAAGAATGAATCACTGAAATACACATGAATGACTCTATTATGTTTAGCAAAAGAAGGCAGACACAAAATAATGCATGACATATGATTTCACTTATAGGACATTTTAGAATTGATAAACCTGACCTATGGTGATGGAAATCAGAAAAATGATACCCAAGGGCAGGATGAGGGAGAGATTGACTGGAAAAAAGGCACAGGGGATTCTCAGTGGTGGCAGTAATGTTCTATAGCTTGATTGCTGTTGTTTTAGATGTGTGGAGGCATTTGCCAAAATCCATCAAAGAGTGCACTTATATGTTGTGCACTTCATAGTACGTAAATTAAATGTCAATAAAATTAAGAAAAAATATCACTGTTCTCAATTCTGGCTCTAGCTCAGAATTTCTAATCTCAGTGTATTTATCTAAAATATGAATCTGAAATATGACAGTGAGAGTGAGTATGTAATTTCAACCATAATTCTTGTGTTTACACAGTTGACCCTTGAACAACTGTATAGGTGGTAAGGGGCACCAAAGCCCCTATGTCATCCAAAACCCATGTATAACTTTTGACTCCAGAAACCTATCTATGAATAACCTGCTGGGGACCTGAAGCCTTGCTGATAACATTAATAGTTCAATCACACATTTTTTTTACATTATATATATATTACACACTGCATTCTTACAATAAAGTAAGCTAGAGAAAAGAAGATACTTTTTCAAAAGTCGACAAATTTCTAAAAAATTATCCTATATTTACTGAAAAATACGCATGTATAATTGAACATGTGCAGTTCAAACCTGCATTTATCAAGGGTCAAAACTATATGTAGTTTTAACAATAGTCACAGGGTCTTAATATTAATAGTGTCATCTTCCTTGTCATAAGAACCCAGTGTAAAGAACCCGCATCCTGAGGCTCCCTGGTGTTGCTGTCACTCTAGGATGCCCCTGATCACAGGTGTGAAAGCTTCTGAGTCAGAGCTGTCTTCTCCCTAACAAACTGATTTCTTCTCTAGTATTTGACATTTGTGTTTTTTAATTACAAGTTTAATGATAGTTGCTGCATTAATGGGACCCACTCCATGCTTACCAAATTCTTCTTACACTCATATCCAACAAATATATCTTCTGTGTTGCATCACCATTTGCATTAACAGGTGATACAACTTTTAAGTTATAATGAAAAATCTTGCATTTAACCAAGAATGTAGATTTTGTTCCCTGAATGGAAAAAAAAAGCTGTAGATTTTACTCATTCACTGTAGCTTTCTCTGGTGACTCAAGAGCTGTTTATGCTGGTAAAATATAAACAGTGACATGCAAAACCAGATGCACTGTCAAACTTTCACATCAATTAGTATTAAGCACTACGTGGCTTTGGGCCATATATCATCCTCCATAGGGTTCTCTAGCCTATTTTTCTAGAAAGTCCTGCTGTCTTGGGGTCCTGTGCCCACCACCGTATTCATTTTGTTGTTTGCAAGGCCTGTGCCTTATCTTTTCCATTTGGAACTACCTGCACGCTGAGGATACAATTTCTAATTCCATTTGCATTTCTTTTCTAATACCCTGGCGTCTAGTGGTCCATGACTGGTCACTGAAAATGTGTCATATGTAGATATATAAAAATCTACACCAAACCTTCCTCAGATTTGTCAATTTTCTTTTACAATGCATTTATACTTAAAATGAGGTTTTAGAAATAAATTTTGCTTGACAAATAAAGAATGGGATTTTCACTTAATTTCCAGTTGAAGAGTGGAGTCCTGAAATTATGGAAGATCACAGCTAGGAGATGTTATGCACACCACCAAACTTTTGAATGTAATGTGGAGGAAGCTAAATTTCTATATTTCATTAAAGCAGCTCTCTACACAGCTTAGAGGAGTGATCCAATAACAAGTATACTATGTTGGCCAGCTAAAGATAAATGCTTAGGAAAAACAAAAAATATTATCCTCCATGGACCAATTGAACCTGCTACCCTAAATTCTTCTGAAAATAGAGTTTTTCAGTTTTACAAAAAAATTGACTCACCCAAAGTTTGTGAGACTGAATTTGTTGCTTTCGTACTTAAGAGAATTCAAATCAAGTGTCTTGGAGATTTTCCTGTGATTAAGGGAGCTCATGACAGCCTTTGGAGATGGTTTGTTTATTGCTCTCATTCGTTTAATTAAATGCTAACAGTAAAGCTAGAAAAACAAAGCAAAGAAAAATAACATGTTGTATCTTCAAGTATCTGGAAAAAGTAACCAATGCATATGAATTAATATTTTATTAATAAATAATTATTTTAAATGAGAAATGTATATTTTCCAATTTGCCTTTATCTTAATGAGAAAAGAGTAATGGCAGACCACTGTAATTATTTTCAAAGCAGAATAATAATTAGCATTTGGGCATAAACCTCATCTTTTAAGATTAGCTTTTCAAATACTGTATTACATCTCTTTAAACAAACCTTTTCATCGGAATGATTTAGTTATCCAGATAGGACATCAACTGTTATGCAATATAAATCAGAAGAAGCTGGCAAATAAGCTGACATTCTAAGGAGTTTTCCTAATGAGCTGGTTGGCACACAGTCCAGTTCAGACATCAGAATTTTTTTTAACTTTTCTTAATTGTAAATATATCCTGGAGATAGATATACAGATTAGATGATTGATAGATAAAGATAGATGATATAGATATAGATGATAGACAGATAAACTAGATAGATGATAGATGGATATAGACAGACATGAAATAATCATTAATGAAATTTCCTGCTATCACCACCTAGGTTAAGGAAGAGACTAAGTGATCCCAATCACCTGTCCTATATCACATCCTGTTATCTTGTAAAGGTCACCACTTTCCTGACTTTTATTATAAAGTCTTTATTATAATAAATCTTTTGCTTTTGCTGATAGTTCCTAAGCATTACTAAGTAATATCATTTAATTTTGTCTGATTTTGAAACTTGTTTATAAATGAATTCTGACGTTTTCCTTTTTAATTTGCTAGTCTTAGGGAACATTTTATTTGTGATAATCTACATTAATGTGCAGCTATAGCTTTATTTCCATTACCATGTGGTATAAGAAAGTAGCATCAACTATTTATCTATTTATCTGATGTGTCAGTAATAGATCAATGGATCGTTTTCATTTGGGGACTATTATAAACATTTTTATGCTTTTTTTCTTGGTGCACAGTTATAAACTTTTCTCTAAAATTAAAATTACTGAGTCATAGATTATTCATTTTCTAAACTTTTCTAAAGAAGGTAAACCCTTCTATTTTGTGTTGCTCCAAGATGCTGATACCAGCACCATGTGAGAGGTCCCTTTGCTGCACGTCTTCAAAACATGGTGTAGTCAGAATTTAAAATTTTTATAGGTATGGTGGATTATTTTAATTTGCATTTCTCAAATCATTAACAAAGTTGCATGATCTTTCCATATGCTTATTAGTCATTTGGATTTCCCCTTTTGTGAAGAATTTGCCCAAATTTTTGCCTGTTTTTCTGTTTGTCCTTTATTTAATTAGCTATCATTGACATAGAAACTTATGAAGGTTTCACATGAGTAACATTGTGTTTTCAACATTCACCCATATTATCAAGTCACCCCCCGCCCCACTGCCGTCACTCTCCATCAGTGTAGTAAGATGCTACAGAGTCGTTACTTGTCTTCTCCATGCTCTACTGCCTTTCCCATGACCTACCTATATTTTGAATGTTAATTATAATGCCCCTTAATCCCCTTCTCCCTCTCTCGCTAACCATCCTCCCCAAACCCTTCCCTTTGGTAACCAGTAGTCCCGTTTTGGAGTCTCTGAGTCTGCTGCTGTTTTGTTCCTTCAGTTTTGCTTTGTTGTTATATTCCACAAATGGGTGAAATCATTTGGTACTTTTTTTGTCTGCCTGGCTTATTTCACTAAGCATAATACCCTCTAGCTCCATCCATTTTGTTGCAAATGTTAGGACTTGTTTTCTTTTTATGACTGAATAATATTCCATTGTATATATTACCATATCTTCTTTAGACAGTTTGTCTTTTTATTATCACTTAAAAAAAGGTATTATTCATTTATTTTGGTGTCATTAATATACAATCACATGAGCAGCATTGTGGTTATATTATCACTTTTTATTCAGTTTATTCTGGATATTATTGACTTTGCACAACTGTCTTTATATTTATTTTTGGTACCATTTTATGTTATCTTTTTTTTTGTACCTTGGTTTGTAGAAATATATCATGTGCAACAAAATTTCATAGTGGATTTTGTATCTAACTGCTTTGTAAGCTCTCTTCTTGATTCCAATATTTTATATTCAGATCCTTTAGGATTTTGTTTAATGTACAAAATCATGTTATCTGCAAACATAATGGTAGTTTTGTCCCATGCTTTTTAATCCTTGGACATAAGGCCTAGCTGATTGGATGAGGCCCATCCGCATTATATATGGCAGTCTGCTTTACTCAAAGTCTATTGATGTAAATCACACATAAAAACTATCTTTACAACAACATCTAGACTGATGTTTGACCAAACAACTGGGTGAAATGATGTAACCAAATTGATACAGAAAAATAACCATCACATTGCCCAAATGTTAGGAAACTGATAACATCAGCTCAAGGTTAGAGCCTGACAGTCCAACCCAGTCACAGTTATCTGATCTTCTTTTCCAGCATAAACCAAACTGAACATGGCATTTTCCTGTTAGTACTTATTTGTTCCGGAAGAGTTATACAATAAGCAAGTAGGGCCAAGCAGGCTAAGATGACTGTCTTTCATTCCATGGACAGTGGAGTTTTCTCTTCCTCATGCTCAGTATGAATGAAGGAGGCATTTGCCTCAGTTGCTGCTGATAGACATTTTGAAACTTCATGGCACGTTAATCTGATAATAAAGGTTACCCCTGGAAAAATGTAAAGAGACAGTCCATTTGAACCATGCTTGGATCCACTTTCTCTTTCTATTATATGACTTCATTGTTTAAGCTAATTTGAGTTGGAGTTTCTCTCATATGCAGTCAAAACAACCTAACAGATATAGAGAAGGACTAATATCTCTTTCATTTCCAAGGGAGATCCCCCCTTGGGCTTAAGCCACAAATTGTATCCAAAGCCCAGCCACAGAGAGTAGGAGATGAGTGAGCACATGACCAGGTCCAGCCAATCATGGTTAAAGAGATTATTCCCTGAATTTTGAATTTTGGGGGATATGGACTTTCCCAGTGAACATAAATAAGGATACACATCACTACTGACAGCTGTCTTGGGACTCTGATGAGAAAATTTGCCCATGGCAGCCATAAAAATGTATCTACAGATCTTCTACCAAAGGATCATGATTGACAGGGAGCCACAGGTGCTGCACTTGGAAACTCATTACTGGACTGTGCCAAGGTCTTGCCTACCAAGGGCTATTTTCCATCAATGGGTGAGCTTGTAGGAGAGAGAGAACTCCTTAGCTTGTTGACTTTAGTTCAGGGACTCCCAGAAAGTTTACTGAGCCTTCCTTATACTACACAGATGTCTAGGACATATCCCCCCATTCTTTGTCTCTGTCTCTGTCACTCTCTCCTTCACTGTATGAGGTCTGAGTGCTCTCCTGACACACCCAACTTCTCCCAATTTGCATTCACACAGTTACTTCCCCTAATACGATCCTTGCACATTTAACCATGTCTCAGAGTCAGCTTCTAAGAAAGTCTTTGCTCTGTCTGAACAGAGTCAAGAAATTGAGAAAAAGAAAGAAACTGGAGCTAGTTATAATGATTAGATCCTGGATAAAGACTTGGCTAAAGTAATACCTGTCCTTGGACTGCTGAGTTCCATAAGCCAAATACATTTCAATTTTTTTCTTAAGATAATTTAGATTGAGTTTTCTGTAAATTTCCAATGGCTCCTAATTGATACAATTATGTCTTTAAAGATACTAACTCTAGCATATTTGCATGTGAGTTTTCATTGCATGTGTGTGATCAACATGTCATGGCAACCAGATTTTGAATTTTTTCAGTATCAATCTTGAAAAGATTAAAAGACCAGTGTCAATCACATTTTTTAAAGAAAGCTTTACATTGGAAAATGTAAGTAGCCTTACTTCAAATAATACAAGAAAATGGACAAAACTTTCTCTGCCTTTCAAAGATTTAAGTCAGAGTCAAGAAGAGTCTGGGATCCCTTTCTTGAACAGCTCACACTGGTAGAGGAAAGGAATGGTCAGGTGTAGGGCTTTCCACTGAGTTTTCCAAAGGCCATAAGTCAATATTCAGAGAGTAGGAGATTTGTGGTGTGTTTTTCATTTATTATGTGGTCAGGCATCAAGATTTTATGCACTACATTAGAAAAATGACAAAAGTTCACATCATGGAATTCCTTAATTTGTATATTACATGTCTCCATGTTTAAATAAGTTAACTAAAAATATGTGTATTGACTTTTCAAAGTAGCTCTGCTGGATGGTTAAACAATGACATCAATTGGCTGCCATTTGTCAGAGGGCTTTTGGAAATGCCATTATAGTCTTTGACACATTCCTTTAACTACTGTTTGTGAAAACACATTTCTTATTTGACTTGGAATCATTATATAGAAATAACTCAAATGTATTCTGTACCAAGACTTTTGAGTAAGATGGTGATTAAGCTGGGAACACCACTTTTAATCCAAAAATGAAATGAGATTATGAAGAAGTTATGCATGAATGTTTTTCCCTCCCTGTGATTTGAGTTGATATGTGAAGATAGACTGCCCCCCATACTTGGGAAAAAATTTTAACACTAACACAACAAATCAGTAATTAAAATCTCTTCACTGCCTATCAGAATGACAGTCTGCCATGAGATGATTTCCTTGGTGTTGAAAGCTTTTTGGTCTTTACTAATTCCCCATGAAAATGTATCTGTATATTGGTGAGTGGTAAAGAGGAGTAATATGCTGAATTTTAATGCTTTATAAAGGTAATGTAATGGAGAAGTGGCTAGTGGAAGGGTTATCATGAAAAGAGGAGTTGAAAAGGGAGGGGAGAGTCTACCTAAAAAAAAAGAAGAAAAACTAATTTGAAGTTTTGTTACAGGTTGAGTTTGTTTTCCTTGATTCTTGTCCCCACCGCAACAAAGAACTGAAAGGCAGAAACACAGTAACAAAGCAGAGTGAAAGTTATTTGAATATGCTCCTAGGGAGTGGGCCAGAGTCAAGGTAGACAAAGGCAGGTTCACTTGATTACACTCCAAGGGAGGGGTGAGTCAGAGTTAAGGTAAACAAAGTCCCCAGAGTTTTAGGGGACTTTGTATTTATCATCACCCAGCTGGAGGGCACTTCCTTTGATTGACAGGGTGAGGTTATTTGATTAACAGCTCTATTTCTACACCCATTCCTCTTGGCACCCATGTCTTTTCCCAGAATGCACACAGAAAAGCCCTCAGGCATGTGGTGGGGCTGCGGAGGCGAGCAGGGAGCAAAGCAACAATTTTATTTTCATGAGACTATGAAGCAGTATGGTTTGGGCGGTTCTTAAGTTTTGATCATTGCTCCTGGTTGGGACTGGTTGGGATCAGTTTGTCCTGGTCTGGATAGGCAAGAAGTTACCACTCTGCAAAGCCTTTGTTGTCTTCATTGGGACCCCCTACCAGGGCAGAGGTTGGGCAGTTTTTTTCTTTGAAAGTTATCTTCCTCTTTCCCCTGCTGCTCATGTCTGTCTTTCTACCCAACAGTTTCACATAAGCCACTTTAATGCTGTGGGAAAGAATAGGTTTTAAGGGCTCTGACTGTGCAATAGAGAGTTCTTCCAAGTTATTGTAAATATAATCACTGTCTTGTATTTCGTACCCTCCAAATTGATTCTTAAATGTGATCCTTTGGCCTCTTGACAATGCCAAGTCTACTTTCTGAATAAATAGAGGACAGAATACACATGTGGCTTACACAAGATCTTACTTGATTTATAACAGGTGTGAGAACAAAGTATAGATTCTCTGATCTCCATCCTAGAATTTGGTGCCTAGCAAGACTCTCCTTCATGTGTTATAGCAGAAAATCAAGCCCTGTATCAGAAATGGAATTACCTCTACAGAAACATTCCTCTCTGAGAAATTAGTCTCTCTCATTTGTTGAATTCATTAGGTGGCCCTTCTAGATATGTGAGATAACAAAAACCATACATGGGTCTCTGCCCCCCAGTTCCTGGCACAGAACTTCTAAAACCCTTGGAATTTCTTAAGCAAGGAGAGCAATAAAAAGTGTATTTTGTTATGCTAATTATGTAATTTTGGAACTGCACTTAAGAACCTGGGCTGGTTGCCAGGGAACCAACCTGCAGACTAGAGGGTTGGAGCTTTCCGTTTCCCTCCAGACCTCCTGGGAGGGAAGAGAGGCTGGAAGTTGAATCAATTGCCAATGGCCAGTGATTTAATTAATCATGACGGTGCAATGAAGCCTCCATAAAACCCAAAAGGACCGGGTTTGGAGAGCTTCCTGGTTGGGGACCACAAGGAAGTGCTGGGGGAGTGGCTAAGCTGGAGAGGGCATGAAAGCTCCCATCCTGCCCTTATACTTTTGCCCTTCTTTTCTCTTCCATCTGGATGTTCAACTGTATCCTTTATCATTGGTCACATCCTCTTATAATAAACCAGTAAAAGTAAATGTTTCTTTGAGTTCTATGAGCCACTCTAGTCAATTAGTCAAACCTGAGGAAGGATCATTGGAACCTCTGATCTATAGCAGGTTGATCAGAAGCCTGGGTGACCACCACGGCTTGCAGCTGACATCTGCAGTGCACAGGGGGCAGGCCTGAGGGACTGTGGAATCTGATGCTGTCTCCAGGTACACAGTGTCAGAGTTGAGTTGAATTCTTGGAACCCCTGTTGGTGTCTGAGAATTACTTGTTGGTGTGGGGTAAAGCCTCTGCACATTTGGTGACCGGTGTCAGAAGTGACATGTTCTGTGTAAAAGTAAAGGAAACTCACAGGGGAGATATACACAGCAACAGCCTGAACTGTGGTTTTCCCCTTTTTAAAATGTGAAAAATTCTGAGGATACAGACTAGTTGCAGCATTCCTCTACGTGGAAGCAAAGTTTACCAATGACTTCACTCCACCCCCACTTTGGTAAGCAGAATTCTAAAATGACCCTTGCCTTTGAATAACTTCCTTTCCTTGGGTGTATGGAGAACATGCAATTTTATTATGTGGCACAGTTGACCTTAAGTCAAGGGTAGATTATGCCAGTGGGCCTAACCTAATCATATGAGTCCCTTAAAAGCAGAGCGTTTTCTCCAATTGGTTGCAGAAGTCAGAAAGAGTAGAAGCACAAGGAGGATGTGTTGCATCTTTGCTGGCTTTAAAGATCAAAAGGACCTAAGATCTATCTCTAGATGCTGAGAGCACCCCCAGCCAACTGTTCATACAAACAGGAACCTCCATCCTAAAGCCACAAGAAATGAAATTCTGCCAACAACCTGAATGAGCCCAGAAATGAATTATTCCTCAGATCCTGTCCATGAGAATGCAGCTTGGCCCACATCTTGGTTTTATCATTATAAGACACTAAGCAGAGAACCCACCCAAAACCATCTAGATGCTGACATACAGGACTTGAGATATTTTAACACTTTGTGCAATGTTAACAAAAATATGTTGTTTTAAACCACTGGTTTGTAGCAATTTGTCATGTAGCAATAGAAAATTAATACAACCACTCTATTAGAGACACTGAATTTTAGAACCAATTACATATATATATATGTAGTATATATGTATATATATATATTTCACGGTAGAACACAAATAATTGAAAACATGAAGTTCAGAGGGGAAAACTAGCTAACTAGATGAGAGTTCAGAACATACAGATCTTCAGGATTTGCACCTTATTAAGTATTACATTTTAATATTTGAAAAAAATGTTAATATGTATATGGAATGCCTGTCTTGAAGGATGTGCTTAAAATACATTGCTAACTTCTTCCATACAAGAATTTAATAATGTGTTTTGTAGCCTTTAGAGTCTTTTCTTAGGCACAGATACCTACCTAGTCTACTGGAGTCCCCACTGATATAAAGAAATATGCTAATACCCTTATTAAGTCATGTAAGTCATAGTAATTCAAATTAACTTGTAAGAGGCAAGCTTTCCAATCTTGTCATTATGAGCCAGCATCATCTCTGTTGGAAAGTCACTAAAGAAAATGGCTTTCAGACACAATGAACTGAACTTCTTATTTTTGAAGCTTGTCATTTTCACTGGTTCATGGAAAAAAATTCATTCAATAAGATAAAGTTGCATTTTCACCCATTCATCTCTCTAGGTAATTCGTTCAATTGTTCATTCAACTCACAAGTACAGTATTAATTTCAGCTCCCCCTTTTGTCTGCCAGACTCTTCCTGATTCTCCTCAGAGCTAGATAAGGCAGCCCCCATCCTTACTTCCATAATCTTATAGCAGCTCTCATTGACTTTTTAACTGATACCTTAAATATCTGTTTATGGCCTACCTCACTTTTTGGGAGTTCCTTGCATATCTTGTTCATTGTGTATTTCATGGACTTAGTCCGGAAGTGGACACATTGTATTTTTCAATAAATATTTGTTGAAAAAATAAATGTCAATTGTTGTTCTAGGCACTGGGAATAAGGATATAAAAGAGCATTTCGCTGCCTTAAATAGTTCATTCTCCAAGTACACATACTAAGCAAGAAGAATATTATTGCAAGGTGTGATATTTCCTTTGCAAGAATTATGAATGAGGTGCTTCGGGGCATCTAAACAGTCTGGGAAATGATCATAAATAGTGAGCAGAGGCTGGCCAGGTAAAGAAAGGGAAATAGACCTTCCAGGAAGAGATGGCATCAACTAATGTGGACAAGCAGGACGCAGCTGAGGCAGTCATAGAAATACCGGCAGTCACTCTGGGAGGATGGTGGAATGAAGGGTCACGGTGAGGGGTGGAACTAGAGGGATATGTACATACAGAAGTCGAACCTTGGAACGTTTTAGTACGCAATGGTGAGGAGCTTGGACTTTGTTCCTAGGATAATAGGGAACTAATGAGGAATTTTGAACTGAATATGATCTAATGTTCACAAGAATATAATCTAATGTTCACGGTGATAGAATGATCAAGTGACTGATATTTATAAATTCTGGCAAGAAAGAAGAGGACTTACCCTGACAGAAAGACAATAATTACCAGGAGTCAGGGCCAGGAAGTATAAATAGATCCAAGCCCCTGGCAGGTATGGGCTCTATCCAACCCTTGGACTAAGCTTTAAAGACTCCTGCTTGGAACATGCAGAGAACAATGAAAGATCCTAATTTGTCAGAATGGGGCAGTAACTCAGGCTCAAAAGAAGAAGTGATTACTCCTGTTCGAAGACCTGAATGAGGTACAGGGTGAGTGAGGGTGACTGTTCACAGAACCAAAATAGCACTCAGTCGACGGAGTGGAGACACGTGATCAGGGCAGCATTCCTAGCAATGCCGACTTTACAAATCAGGGTTATGTAAATCCTCCCTAAATATATCAGTGAGCCTCTGTTAGATAACAAACCATTCCAAAAGCTAGTGGTTTAAAACAACTATTTCTTTAATTCAGTTCTATGGGTTAGTGGATTGTGTTCTGATGATCTCACTGGGTTCATTCCTGAGTCTGTGTCAGTTGTGAGACAGCTAGATAGCTCTGCTTCTGGGGCTTGGCTGGTTTCTGAGTGGATAAGGCATCTCCCATCATCCAAATGTCTAGCACAGTCTTGTTCACAAAGAGCTCAGGAACCCAACAGAGCAAGAAAAAGCATAAAGAGTCTCTTGGCATCCAGAGTCAGAACTTATACAATTTGTGTTTCTACCTTCTAGTGTCTAAAGCAAGTCAGAGCATTTCAAATTCATGGAGTCAAGAAATAGACAACACTCAATTGATGAAACAGCTTTGTAAGGGCATGGAAGCAAGAGAGAAGACTTGGTGGGTTTTTCTTTTTCTTTTTTCAGTCTTCCACATTAACTAAGAGAAAGACAAGTCCTTGATGTTCAGAGGAGGAGACAGGTTAGGTGGCTATAGATGAAGAGCAGAGAGTCAGGCAGTGTAGTCCAGACAAGCCTTGTCTGCATCTGGGGCTACCCAAATCCAGACATGCTGCAGCTGAAGAACATTTAGAGTCTTACCTAGCCCTAGATACAGTTTTCCTGGGTATGTCTGAACAAGATTTACGGCCTAAAAAAAAGCTTTATCTATAAGAAAAACACTTTTTCCATTTCTCTGAAAAGAAACATTGGTAACATTTTATTGTCACCTCAAAAAGAACCTGGAAAGAATGTGAAACAGAAAGTGAACGTTTTGAAGTAGGGAGAAGAGATCAGGGATGAAGGGAACTGTTTTTCTAGTGCATTGGTCCTCAAAGAGTGGTGCATCAGAACAGAAGCATCACAATACTGGGAAGTGTATTAGAAATGCAGAAACTCAGGCCCACTCTTGACTTCCTGAAAAAAAGTCTGTATTTTAACCTGATACCCAGGTAATTTATATATATATATATGTTAAAGTTTGAAAAGGCACAGATCTTATGGGATAGTTGACTAGGTATTTTAGTATCCACAATACTGAAAAAGGGCTCTAAGGTGTGTGTGTGTGTGAGAGAGAGAGAGAAAATGAGAACTAGAGACATGGAAATGTGGCTATAAAGCTACCAAAAGGAAATCCAGCTGAATGCCAATAAAAACCACCCATTTCAGTCTTACTTGGCAATTTGTATTGCTTCTTGATCATACCACATTTTAGCTACATACTACTTCAAACACTTCACGTGAAAGGGCACTGTTTTTACACTCAGAAGACTTTATGTCTAATTCCAGGTGCATAGCTTATTAACTAGGTTAACTTTATCTTCAAGGTCTGAATTTAAACACTGGGCCAGTGTCTCTTTGGGTTCACTGCAAGGAAACCTTCTATGTTTCCAAGTATAACTAGACTTACAGGATAGAATGATTACCTCCAATTCACCACATTTTTGCTGTGACATCATTAGCTGTGTATGTTCCAACCATGTGCTTTTCTCCAGGGACTTCTAGAGTCATTGTACTCCCCCTTAACCAAACCTGAATAAAATGCACAAAACAAATCAATTACTGTATCTCTGTGCCAGTGTGCAAAACATAACAGAGAGAAGCCTGTATGAACTTGTCAGTATTTTTTATAGAAAACACCCACACTGCGGTTTACACCTGGTTTTGGTTATGCTAGCTGTTTTTCTTATTCAGCTTGGTTTCAGTAGTATGACCAATGGCATATAAAAATTCTTTCTTCCTCAGATGAGACTGGCTTCTTTGAAATCATCATGTATCACACATCTATTGGTGGTTTATGAACCACAATCAAGTTTATTTTATTGGTCCTCTCTAATCTTCCTGTGCATTCTTACTCCTACTATACCAGACCCCTCACCATTATTAAAGCCTTACATGAATGTATTCTGCAGTCTCATGGGTCTTTTCAATTATTTGAACACCTGTGTTGAATACCATTAGCATAAAATATCCACAAAGCATGCCCAACCAGCTCTTGGCTTTGAGCTTGGCCGTGGAAGGTGCACTGTCCAGTGGTATGCAAAGTTAACAAGGGACCAGTTCTGAACCAAGGGTTTAAGAGCCCTTGCATATTTCTGTCTGCCCCCTGGTACTTCTGTCACTGCCATAAGAAGACTTCCCCACCAGCTTGGTAGCTGCCTCTTCCACATAAACGAAAGATTACACACATGTAGAATGGAGTTGTCCAAGCCAAGCCCAGCTGGACAGACAGTTTGAAGCAGAACTACATTACTTAGTCATACACAGTTTAAGTCAGCCAACCCTAGACAAAGTGCAAGTGCATAAACATAGGTGATTGTTTTAAACCCCTAAATTTTGGAGTGGATTTCTTTCTTTCTTTCTTTTGTCATCTTTTCCCTTTTCTATATCTTTTTTTTTAATGTTTTAAAATTTTTGGTATCATTAATATTGGAGTGCATTTCTAAGAAGCATTTGTGAAGAAACAATTAACTCATACAGGTCTGAATATAGAAATTCGAACCTTATAAACTTGTTGGAAGGGGAAATCACTAAACTTTTAATGAATACTCAAAGAAGAGGCAATTAGGAAGCTGGAATGGGCATCCAGATGTCAGAAAGCCCCAGGAAACCACTGCTCTACAACCCCCCAAACCAGTAACTAACAGGGAAATGTGAGTGGTGTTTCCACATAAAATCCATATTTGCAAGCTATCCATGTTGGAGGAAAAATGACTGCTACTTCCCTTCCACCTTCCAAATCTTGTGTAACTGCATCCAGCTGCTACAACCCTTTTGACAAAGGAGTTGAGAAATGTAGTTCTTGGATTTTAGCTCCTAAACAATAGTCACTAAAAGGGGCTAGGAATAAATGTAGAGGGCATGTGTACATTTTCTAGTGAAGTGTTATAATTACTTTGTCTACAAATTTCTTGTAAGTATTTAGTAAACAGTATATATAAACTGCTTGTAATTTACAATTATGTAAATATAGGAGCTAAAACAAAATGGCACCATTAAAAATGGAATCAATCTTCAAACTGATTTCCTCATTTCAGTAAATACTCCTTTCAGTTTGGAAAGGTCTAATAATGGGCATTTTGTCTGAGAGTGAAAGGCCAGCACAAATAGGGACACGAGAGAATGAATTTTAAAAATAGAGTTAAATTGTTTGATTTCAATAAAGTAGAAAAGACTTGTAATTTGTTTCATGGGGTCTCAAGAAAAGGGTTTTGGTTGCTCTGGGATGTGAGGAAGAAAATGCATGAGGAGAGCTGAGAGAGTGAGAAGAGACAGAGAACACAGGTGTTTGGGGAATGGGGGTGTAGCCAGGGCTTACAAAAGGAAATTAATTTTCTAGGGAGGAACTGAATGACAAAATTCAGGATGTTTGATAATTTTTTTTTCTTCTCTTTGCTTAAGTCCTTACCTTATCTACAAACCTTCAGCAAAAGATTGTTACACAATAGCCTTGTGTTAGCAGTACTGCAAGTCATGAAGGTCAGGAGGCCACTTAAAGAACAAAACCAAAGGGGATAGCAGCCGAGGGAGGGCTTGGCAGACAGGAATCCAGAGCTGAGATAAGAATAGAAAAGCAAGGCAAGGACAGAGGGAGGCTGGGGCTTTGATCTCCCCTCAACCCCCAGGCCTCTGCTCCCAGGAAACCATGAAGAAAAGGTAAATGCCATCTTTAGAATCTTAAAAAACATAGACAAAGGGTTTGTGCTTTCCACTTTTAGATGACATGAAGTATGAATTACTTCATTTGGCCATTAAAGGAAAGGGAGACCCCAGAATCCCGGAAGACTTGGGTAGTATTGGACTACAAAAGCGAGTACTCTATTTATGAACAATAAAAGAGAATAAATTCCAATAGGTTCAAAAGTGCTGGAAGATGCACATCCTATCATTATCCCTCATTTCCTATTACTAAATTATATAGAAGAGAAATGGGTACGTGATTAATGTTCAAGAAATATTTATCTTATTGATGATTAGGCATGAAAAGTACCAGAGATATCAGAAGATATTTTAAATTTGTCCTCCATGAGGTATCCTGGACTAATCTAGGAATCACATTACAGATACCCTCTCTTGTAGATTACTACCTTAATCTTATCTCATTTGATATCTATGTATATATTTAAAGTTCTAGTTGACTTAGACAAGTTTAAACTGGGAAAAAGTAGGTCTGGTAAGATTTCAGGCCTTCAGCAACTAAAATATGTGTCTTTGTATAGGGAACAACAGAAAGAAAGAAAGAAGGGCATTTTTAGTCTTCATTAAAAAGCTAGGAAATATAGCCAGAGGGATGTGGTCTTAAGAATAACAATATGTGACTTTTGACCCCAGATCTTTAGATAATACACTATAAAGGTCACAGCTCATTTAACCCAAAGTGAAAAGAATAATTCTTCACCCCAGTTTTTAATTTAGAAATATCTTGCTTGCTCTTTCCTGAAAGAATGATTTCTTGGAAGAAGATAAAGCAGTTGGGTGACAGCCAGTTTTTCTCTGGCTTCTACTCATCGATATTAAAATTATATTTGGGTGTTGAGTGCACCTTTGGGTTCAAGAAACACTGGTCAGAAATAAAAGGACAAAAAGCTAGAGAGCTCTCAAAACAGACAATAGTGGTTTGAGGTAGAAGGGATCCTTCTGTAGCTATCCCACTTATAGTCATTTCAATCAGTCATTGTACTTATTAATACCTCAATTCCAAGTAAGTTTCCTGACATCATCTCTTTTATGCAGAGTTGAAACTTCCTTTGATTAAACGAAGAAAAGAAAAGGAAAATGCTGTTTAATTTTCATCTAAGAGTTATCACACTGATTTCTCATCTTAGAGATCCTCATTGTCTTCTAGTTATATTTCTGTTACTATCACCCCTTAAAGACATGGATTCTATTTTAGATCTTTTATCTCTCTGCCAATGTTCTCTATATAGTCAGGACTCAAAAAGTTCTGTTGTTTAAGATGATGATCTTATGACATTTCTCTGTCTCTCTTACTCTCATCTTATTGCCACTAACACCTCAAAATTTTCCAAGTCTGACATTTTGACTTCCTTCATTTCTCTTAATGGATCTTAGAACACCTGTACTAAAAAAAAAAGTACAATTCATTCAGGTCCATAGTTTGGTTTTTATTAAAATATGCTTAAAAAGAAGTATATGATATAGGTGTCTTTGTGACTGACTTCACATGTTGTGAGCTGCTAGGCAGTTAGGCTTAATGGATTCTTCTACTTGGATCATGGAAGGTGATGATGACTATACCACTGTTTTAGACAATTATGTATCTTGAACTTCACTCATTTCACCAATGAAATGTTATTATTTCTAATATTCTTTATGCTAATTAGTAAATACTTAGAATTACTATAATATTTAAAGAGCATACAAAAACACAATTAGAGTAATAATTTCTAATTAAAGTCTTCCAAATGCAACCACTGCACTATATAGTATATAAGACAATGCTGTATATTAAAGTTAAAATATTTAAGCACTTACATCACACAATCCAAATGAAGTATTATGAAGTAAATTACCACATAAATTTACTTGCATGGGGATTCAAACAACAGTTTGAACCCCAATCTGATTTTGATCACCTTGAAGATAGTAACCATGTTTTCTATTTGTTTAGGATTCTTTCTGTGTTAAGTACCATATTAATATACAAATGACAAACTATTACTGACTCAACATTTATTTGACAATGAAATAATAATGTGGGAGAGGAAATGAAGAGCAAGAATATAATAATTGTGTTGGAGAAAGATCCAAAGGCAATCAGGGATCACAACAAAGCTTCTAATCACAGCAATATTTTTGAAAAAAGGTTTCTCCGCACACAAAATATGGAATTATCTAACAGCAAGTTGTATGAGTTTGTCCTTTTTGCCAAAATATCTGAAACTCATCTTCATATTTGTCAAGGGGTCGCACCATGCATACTGAGGGAAAGGATAATAGGTCACATAATTTTATATTTTACCATAAAAATAAAAGCAATCGAGAATTAAAGTTGACGGCATGAGAGGTGAGACACAGGCTTCCTCCTAAAACTGCATATAATATGAAAATATAATTAATACAACTAATCCTGAAAGCACAACAGGAAAGTGGACTGCACCAGACTGCATACAACTGGAGAAAAGAGCAGACCTCACAGAACAGGGTAACATACCAAAGCTGTGGCCCAGCGGGACCCAAGCCCTTCCCCCACCACAGCTCACCAGTGGGAGGAAGAGAAATGGAGCAGGGAGGGAGTGAAGGCCTGGGACTGCTGAACACCTAACTCCAGAGATGTGCTCTGGGAGCACAAAACTACACTTCATGGTGCTAGCATGATACTTTCATGATTATGGGGTTGGAAAGCTAATACAGGCAGAATTCCTGTAGAGACTGATATTCCAGCTGCTTGTGGAAAGCAGGGATCCATATCTGGCTGCTCTGGGACAAAAGAAAGGTGGGCAGTTTGAGAGACTTCCTAACAAGGAAGCCCTTAGCAAAGGGCCTGATAAAGAGGCAAGGATTGCACAGAGCTTCTGCTCAGGAGAGAGGACAGGTAGACAAAATTACCCAGGTGCCCTCTGCCCAGCAGGTTCGGAGCTTTCACGATCTTCAGGTGCTCCAGCTCCCTGGCTGGCTACACAGCTCCCAAGACCCCCTCCAGGATACACAGCCTATTGTGCCTTTCTCTGGGCCAGCCCCACCTGGCTCGCAAACTGGCAAACCCTACCCTGGTGTTAGTCCAGCCAGAGGTAAGATCTGTCTACAGCAACTGCAGACGCAAAGCATAGAGGCCTATACCTGTGTGCTTGACCCACTGATTCAGGCAGCGGAGACAGGCATAGCATCCGGGTAGCAGAAAACAGCTCTTTCCTCCACCCAGGCACCAATACCACTCCCCTGTTACCCCTGACATTGCATCAGGGGCTGAGAAGCTCCAGGGAATAGAGCTTCTGGGCACTAGAGGGCACCTTACACAAATATGAAATGCCAAAGGAACCTGGTTCAGAGTAAAATTAAAATACAACTCCTGAGAAATATTTAAATGACATCAACCTCATGACTCTTCCTGAAAGGGAGCTCAATATAAAAATCATTAACATGCTCATGGAGGCACGGAAAGATATTCAAGAACTCAGGAATGAATTCCGGCCGGAGATCCAATTGTTAAAGAGCACAATGGAGGGTATTGAAAGCAGATTGGATATGCTGGAGGAGAAGATAAATGAAATAGAAACTAGAGAAGACAGATACAAAGAAATTGAGGCAGAGAAAAAAAGAACCTTTAAGAATGAAAGAATATTGAGAGAAGTGGGTGACCAATCCAAACGGAACAATATTTGCATTCTAGGGGTACCAGAAGAAGAGAGAGCAAAAGGGATAGACAGTGTCTTTGACAAGGTAATTTGAAAACTTCCCCAATCTGGGGAAGGAGATAGTCTCTCAAGCCATGGAGGTGCACAGATCTCCCAACACAAGGGACCCAAGGAAGACAACACCAAGACATATAGTAATTAAAATGGCAAAGATCAAGGATCAGGACAGACTATTAAAAACAGCCAGAGAGAGAAATAAGATCACATAGAAAGGAAAGCCCATCCGGCTATCATCAGACTTCTCAGCAAAAACCTTACAGGCCAGAAGGGAGTGGCACGATGTATTTAATGCAATGAAGCAGAAGGGCCAGGAACCAAGAATACTTTATCCAGCAAGATTATCATTTAAATTTGAAGGAGGGATTAAACAATTCCTAGTAGGCAAAAGCTGAGAGAATTTACCTCCCACAAACCATGTCTACAGTGTATTTTGTAGGGATTGCTATAGATGGAAGTGTTCCTAAGGTTTAATAGCTGTCACCAGAGGTAATAAAACCACAGCAAAGAAAGAACTACAGCTAATTACTAAGCAGATGCAAGATTAAACTAACTATCCCCAAAGTCAATCAAGGGATAGACAAAGAGTACAGAATATGATACCTAATATATAAAGAATGGAGGAGGAAGAAAAAAAAAGAACCTTTAGATTGTGTTTGTAATAGCATATTAAGTGAATTAAACCTAGAACCTTTGGTAACCACAAATTTAAAGCTATCAATGCCAATAAATAGATACCTTTCGATAATCACCCTAAATGTAAATGGACTGAATGCACCAATCAAAAGACATAGAGTCACTGAATGGATAAAAAACAAGATCCATCTATATGCTGCCTACAAGAGACTCACTTTAAACCCAAAGACATACACAAACTAAAAGTGAATGCATGGAAAAAGATACTTCATTCAGCTAATAGGGAGAAAAAAGCAGGAGTTGCAGTACTTATATCAGACAAAATAGACTTCAAAACAAAGAAAGTCACAAGAGACAAAGAAAGACATTATATAATGATAGAAGGGTCAATCCAACAAGAAGATATAACCATTGTAAATATTTATGTGCCCAACACAGAAGCACATACATATGTGAAACAAATACTAACAGAATTAAAGGGGAAAATAGAATGCAATGCATTCATTCTAAGAGACTTCAACACTCCACTCACTCTGAAGGACAGATCAACCAGATAGAAAATAAGTAAGGAGACAGAGGCACTGAACAACACAATAGAACAGATGGACCTAACAGACATCCACAGAACTCTACACCCAAAAGCAGCAGAATACACATTCTTCTCAAGTGCACATGGAACATTTTCAAGAATAGATCATATTCTAGGCTACAATAAGAGCCTCGGTAAATTCAAAAGATTGAAATTGTACCAACCAGTTTCTCAGACCACAAGGGTATAAAGGTAGAAATAAATTACGCAAAGAAAACAAAAAATCCCACAAACACATGGAGGCTTCACAACATGCTCCTAAATAATCAATGGATCAATGACCAAATAAAAACAGAGATGAAGCAACATATGGAGACAAATGACAACAATAATTCAACACCGCAAAATCTGTGGGGCTCAGCGAAGACCATGCTAAGAGGAAAGTATATTGCAATACAGGTCTACCTCAGGCAAGAAGAACAACCCCATATGAACAGTCTAAACTCACAATTAACAAAACTAGAAAAAGAACAAATGAGGCCCACAGTCAGTAGAAAAAGGGACATAATAAAGATTAGAGGAGAAATAAATAAAATTAAGAAGAATAAAACAATAGAAACAAGCAGTGAAAGCAAGAGCTGGTTCTTTGAGAAAATAAACAAAATAGATAAACCCCTAGCCAGACTTATCAAGAAAAAAAGAAAGTCTACTCACATAAACAGAATCAGAAATGAGAAAGGAAAAATCACTAAGGATACCATAGAAATACAAAGAATTATTAGAGAATATGATGAAAAATTATATGCTAACAAACTGGATAACCTAAAAGAAATGGAAAACTTTCTAGAAAAATACAACTTTCCAAAGCTGACCCAGGAAGAAACAGAAAATCTGAACAGAACAATTACCAGCAACAAAATTGAACTGGTAATCAAAAACCTACCTAAGACCAAAATGCCTGATCCAGATGGCTTTGCAGCTGAATTTTATCAAACCTTTAGTGAAGACATAATACCCATCCTCCTTAAAGTTTTCCAAAGAGTAGAAGAAAAGGGAATACTTCCAAACTCATTCTATGAGGCCAGCATCACTCTAATACCAAAACCAGCCAAAGACACCACAAAAAAAGAAAATTACAGACCAACATTCCTGGTGAACATAGATTCAAATACACTCAACAAAATATTAGCAAACCAAATTCAAAAATACATCAAAAAGATCATCCATCATAATCAAGTAGGATTTACCCCTGGGATAAAAGGACAGAACAACATTCAAAAATCCATCAACATCATCCACCACATCAAATAAAAGAAGGACAAAAACCACCACATCATCTCCATAGATGTTGAAAAAGAATTTGACAAAATTCAACATCCATTCATGATAAAAACTCTCAACAAAATGGGTATAGAGGGCAAGTACCTCAACATAATAAAGGCCATATATGACAAACCCACAGTCAACATTATACTTAACAGCGAGAAGCTGAAAGCTTTTTAAGATTGGGAACAAGACAAGGATGCCCACTATCCCCTCTTTTATTCAACATAGTTCTGAAGTTCCTAGCCATGGCAATGAAACAACACAAAGAAATAAAAGGCATCCAGATTGGCAAGGAAGAAGTCAAAATGTCCCTGTTTGCAGATGACATGATATTGTGCATAAAAAACCCTAAAGAATCCACTCCAAAACTACTAGATCTAATATCTGAATTCAGCAAAGTTGCGGGATACAAAATTAAAATGCAGAAATCTGTGGCATTCCTATACACTAACAATGAACTAGCAGAGAGAGAAATCAGGAAAACAATTCCATTCACAGTTGCATCAAAAAGAATAAAATACCTAGGAATAAACCTAACTGAGGAAGTGAAAGACCTATACTCTGAGAACTACAAGACACTCATGTGAGAAATTAAAGAAGAAACCAATAAATGGAAACACATCCCTTGCTCACAGATAGGCAGAATTAATATTCTCAAATTTGCCATCCCACCTAAAGCAATCTACAGATTCAGTGGAATCCCTATCAAAATACCAACAGCATTCTTCAATGAACTAGAGCAAATCGTTCTAAAATTCATATGGAACCACAAAAGACCCCGAATAGCCAAAGCAATCCTGAGAAGGAGGAATAAAACAGGGGAATTACGCTCCCTGAGTTCAAGCTCTACTACAAAGCCACAGTAATCAAGACAATTTGGTACTGGCACAAAAACAGACCCATAGACCAATGGAACAGACTAGAGAGCCCTGATATTAACACAACCATATATGGTCAATTAGTATATGAGAAAGGAGCCATGGACATACAATGGGGAAATGACAGCCTCTTCAACAGCTGGTGTTGGCAAAACTGGACAGCTACATGCAAGAAAATGAAACTGGATTATTGTTTATGCCCATACACAAAAGTAAACTCAAAGTGGATCAAGGACCTGAATGTAAGTCATGAAACCATAAAGCTTATAAAGGTTAAATAACTTCCCTAAATCACAAAAATAATAAGTGATAGGGCTTTAATTCTAACTCAGACCTGTTTCATTGCAAAATCCATACTCTTAAACCATCACTGGACAACAAATCCCTAAGGAAATCGAGGGTTTCATCCTTGGACAATTATAATTTGTTTCTTAAGTGAGAGAAATTCAACAGCACCAAATATAGTTCAAAGAATATTTAGAACAAACAAAATGAAATGCACTGGAGAGAAATTAAGATATGATTAAGTTTAGTGAAATGGGAGATCAGAGCCATAGTTTCGAAACAGTTATGTAACCATAGGTAAGTTGCTTACTCTTTAAGTTTTAATAATTGAATCTGTTAAATGAAGTTACTTGAACTAGATGAATTCCTAAACTTTCTATAACTGAAAATCTACAGACTTTTTAAAGCCCTAGCTCAGATATAGGAAGTGAAAATGTTTCCTAAATTATTATTGCCAATAACCATATAAATTCAGCAAAACTATAAATGAGGCTCTCTCAGGTATTCTGTGCATATATTTGCATGATATCAAACCTTGATGTTATTTTCCAGCCCAGCCCATATTTATAATTTTTATAGTTTAGTTCCCCAAATTGCTCTCCCATGTCACTGAAATAATCATTTCTGTCTTCTTGCTTGCATTTCAGCTGAGAGACAAAATAAAGCTGAAGTTTAAACACAAAAATATTTGTCTTTGGTAACATTGACTTTTGAAAATAATGTAATGCTCCTTGGAATTTCTCTGAATTGATAAGTTATGAACAATATGATTTCACAGTAATAATTAACTTCCATGTTGTTTGCTGAAGATGAATTTAAATATACATATATATAGTATTAGGATAAAAATATCACCATATCTCATTCTATGGAATAAAGGATTCACACTCTGAGAAGAGGCATTTTATTCAGATTTACTTAAAGACATGTATTATTTTAAAGTTTTAAGCTACAAGAAATAAAACAATAACCCTATTATTTCTATCTAAAATGATTATAACTACAATCACAATAAGTTAGCTTGATAAAAAAAGAAAACCAAGTTTTAATCAATAACATGTTCCAGGAACGTCTACCTTTTAAGTGGCTGCCTATTTAAATTTCTAACTCTATCTAACATTCCTGGTTTAAAAAACTGTTTTCTCAATGAACAAAGATGTGTCAAAAATATTTTGAAAATAAATTTTTTCTTCTTGAATTTAATCTAGATTTGTGTAAGGTTTTTAGTTTATTTCAGGAATCATATATTCAGTGACCTGATGTACACTGTCTAAATAATAACGTTATCAGTGATGATTGTGATGTGTAAAAGCAGATTCTTCAATTGTAGCAAAGGTACCGCTCTGGTGGGGAAGCAACGTATGTGTGCGGGCAGGGACCATATGGGAAATCTCAGTACCTTCCTCTCAATTTTGCTATGAACCTAAAGCTGCTTTTAAAAAGGTAGTTAAAAAAAAGAACAAAGGAGAAAAAAGATGTAATCCATCTAATATCATAAAAGCATAAGATAAATTTCACTGTCCATTCATAGTAAAAGTTGTCAGCAAACTAGGAATAGCTTGGGATTTCGTCAACCAGTTAAGAATATCCTTAAAATAAAGTCTACAGGTGACATCACACTCAGTGCTAAAGTATTCAGACTTTTTTACCTAAGACCACAAACTAAACAAGGATACTATTTCATTATTTTATTATGTTACTGGAGTTCCTTACTAGTATAATAATATAAGAGGAAGAAAAAAATCACAAAGATTGGAAAGGAAAATAAAATTGTCAGACAGATTTCATAATTCTAGCAAATTTGTAAGGTAACAACTAATAAGTAAATTTAGCAATCTTAGAAAATTAGATCCTAATTTTAGGATCTTTAAAAATTAATTATAACTGTGTACTTGCAACAAACAATAAGGAAATGAAAGTTTTAAAATAGCTTTATTGAAGGATAATTGATACACAAAAATACATACATAATTAGTATGTAATTTAATATGTAATTGATGTACAAAAAACTATACATATTTAATGTATATAATTTCATGAGTTTAGACATTAACATACACTCTTGAAGACTCACTCCATAATCAAGGTAATGGACATATCTATTACCTCCAAAAGTTTCCTTGTGTCCCTTTGTTTTTTGTTTTCTTTTTTGTGGTGAGAACACTTAACATGAAATCTACCCTCATCAAATTTTTAAGTGAATAATAAAGAATTATTGACTACAGTATAATGTTATTCAGCAGATCTCTAGAATTAATTCAACTTCATAACTGAAACAATACCAATTAAACAACTACCCATTTCCCTCTACTGCTAGCCCCTGTTGACATTCTGTTCTCTGCTTCTGAATTTGCCTATTTTAATTACCTCATATAAGAGAAATTATTTTTGTTCTGTGCCTACCTATTTCACTTAGCATAATGTCCTCTAAGATGGAGTAATCAAGACAGTGTCCTTTGGTGTAATTACAAACATAGAAATTAATTAAGCAGAGTAGAGTGTGGAAATAGACCCATACTTATGTCATCAATTGATATTCAGCAAAGACACGTAGGTAATTCAAAGGGAAAAAGTCTTTTTTGTTGACCACTTGGGGCAGGACACTTGGGTATTTGTCTGGATAAAATAAACTTCCACCAGTATTTCACACTACACACAAAAATTAATTTGAAAAGGACTGTAGACCTAAACATAAGAGCTAAAGCTATGTAACTTATAGGAAAACATATAGGAGAAAACTTCAAAGAGAATAAAATATAGGAGAAAACAAAGCTATAGGAATGGGAATGAGATCAGTATTTGCCAGGGACTAGGGAGATGTGAAGAGAAACAATTGACTACAAAGGATTTTGAAAAAACTTTTGGAGTGATGAAAGTATGCTATATTTTCATTGTCATTGTAGTTACACAAATGTATATTTGTCAAAATTCACAGAAATGTACACCTGAGAAGTGTGAATTTTATTGCACTGTATGTAAATTAAATCTCAATATCGTGAAAAAAAGCATTTTAAGAAATCTCATCAAATTTCAATTTTTTTACTCTTTGAAAGTCACAGTTAAGAAAATGAAAATGCAAGCTACTAACTGAGAAAATGTATATGCAAAATATTTTTCTCTGGAACCACAAAAGACCCCGAATACCAAAGCAATCGTGAGAAGGAGGAATAAAACGGGGAATTACGCTCCCTGACTTCAAGCAGTACTACAAAGCCACAGTAATCAAGACAATTTGGTATTGGCACAAAAATGACCCACAGACCAGTGGAACAGAATAGAAAATCCAAACATTAACCCAAACATATACAGTCAATTAATATTTTATAAAGGAGCCTTGGATATACAATGGGGAGATGACAGCCTCTTCAGCAGCTGGTGTTGGAAAAATTGGACAGCTACATGTAAGAGAATGAAACTGGACTACTGTCTAGCCCCATACACAAAGGTAAACTCAAGGTGGATCAAAGACCTGAATGTAAGTCATGAAACCATAAAACTCTTAGAAAAAAACATAGGCAAAAATCTCTTGGACATAAACATGAGCCACTTCTTCATGAACATATCTCCCGGGGCAAGGGAAACAAAAGCAAAAACGAACAAGTGGGACTACATCAAGCTGAGAAGCTTCTGTACAGCAAAGGACACCATGAGTAGAACAAAAAGACATCCTACAGTATGGGAGAATATATTCATAAATGACATATCCGATAAAGGGTTGACATCCAAAATATATAAAGAACTCACGCACCTCAACAAACAAAAAGCAAATAATCCATGTAAAAAATGGGCAGAGGACATGAATAGACACTTCTCCAAAGAAGAAATTCAGACGGCCAACAGGCACATAAAAAGACGCTCCACATCACTAATCATCAGAGAAATGCAGATTAAAACCACAGTGAGATATCACCTCACACCAGTGAGCATGTCCAACATCCAAAACACAAACAACAACAAATGTTGGCGAGGATGTGGAGAAAAGGGAACCCTCCTACACTGCTGGTGGGAATGCAAATTAGTTCAACCATTGTGGAAAGCAGTATGGAGGTTCCTCAAAAAACTCAAAATAGAAATACCATTTGACCCAGGAATTCCACTCCTAGGAATTGACCCTAAGAATGCAGCAGCCCAGTTTGAAAAAGACATATGCACCCCTATGTTTATCGCAGCACTATTTACAATAGCCAAGAAATGGAAGCAACCTAAGTGTCCATCAGTAGATGAATGGATAAAGAAGATGTGGTACATATACACAATGGAATATTATTCAGCCATAAGAAGAAAACAAATCCTACCATTTGCAACAACATGGATGGAGCTAGAGGGTATTATGCTCAGTGAAATAAGCCAAGCCGAAAAAGACAAGTATCAAATGATTTCACTCATCTGTGGAGTATAAGAACAAAGAAAAAAACTGAAGGAACAAAACAGCAGCAGATGCACAGAACCCAAGAACGGACTAATAGTTACCAAAGGGAAAGGGACTTGGGAAGATGGGTGGGAAGGGAGGGATAAGGGGGGAAAAGGGGCATTACAATTAGCAGATGTAATGTGGGGGGGGCACGTGGAGGGCTGTACAACTCAGAGAAGACAAGTAGTGACTCTATAGCATCTCAGTATGCTGATGGACAGTGAGTGTAATGGGGTTGGTGGGGGGGACCTGATGAAGGGGGTAGTTTAATAACCATAATATTGCACATTTAATTGTAGATTAATAAAAAAAATACATGATGCCCAATAATTTTTGAAATTCAAACCAAAAAAGAAAAATTTTTTTCTGACCTAGGGCTTTTGCCCTGAGTATGTAAAAAACTATTATAACTCAGTTTTAACAAGAAAAGCAACTCAATAATATGTAAGCAGAAAAAAGTTGAACAGATATGCCACAGAAAAGATATAGGAATGACTAATCAGCACAAGAAAAGATGTTTAATATCATTAGGCATTAGGGAAATGCATTTTAAAGTCACATACCAATACATATACTTATCCACTAGAATGACTAGAATTATATAGACTGACCATATCAAATATTAGTGAGCAAATGGAAATCACATATTTTACAGGTTGCAATGAAAAACTGCACAGCTCCTTTGGAAAACAATATGGCAGCATCTGACCATATGATCCAGCATTCCTGCTCTTAATGCATTTACCTAAGAGACATGAAAAGCAACATCCACACAAAAATGTGGACACAAATGTTCATAGCAGTATTATGCATAAATGACCCAAACTAGAAGGAGTCCAAATAGCCAGTCGCTGCTGAATGGATAAACAAATCGTGATATAACCATACTGAGGCATATCTCATAGCAATAAGAAAAAATGAAATATTAATAAAGAACACTATGAATGAACCTCAGGAAAAACATCCTACATGAATAAAAGCAAACATGAAACCCTAGAGAGTGCATGAATCTAAGTCTATATGAAATTATGGAAAAGAAAAGCTAGTGAAAGAAAGCAGATCCGTGGTTGCCTGCAGCCCAGTGCTAATGAACAGGATCAACTACAAATGAGAGTTTTTAGGGAGATATTAATGTTCTGTAGATATTGCATGTTATATTAAAGACTAGATTAAGAATTTCAGCAGAGAAAAAAAACTATGAAAAACAAATGAAAATGCTAGGTATGAAAACTACTGTGTTCAACTTGAAAAGTCAACTCAGGTGAAGGTATATCAGAAGATTGGATATGGCAGAAAAAGAAAGACTGTGAACTTGAAGAGAGTCAAAAAAATGACACAAACTAATTCTGAAAGAAAAAAAAGAATAAAAAATGGAAGTGTCAAGATCTTTGGCACAATATCAAATGGTATAAAAGATGGGCAACCGGAGGCACAGAATGAGAAGAGACAATAGGGCAAAGTAAAGACTTAAAGAGATGATAGCCAAGAATTTTCCAAGATTGATGAAAGAGATCAACTAATGGATCCTAGAATATCACCAAAACCAAAACAAATATATCTATATCTATAGTTTTAACATGAACACACATATATATTCAGAAAAGACATACATTATATGCTTATATATTTACATTTAATATATATTTAATATTTAAAATTTAATATATTTATGTTACATATATAACATATTTATATACATATTCAGAATATACAGACATATATTTAAAAGGCTATTGTCGTATTTAAAATATATATAATAACAATATATTGTAAAGCTCATTACTGGTAAAAATAAAATATATGACAAGAATACAGAGGACAAGATGAGAGAGAAATGAAATCATACTGGTATAAAGTTCTGGCATTGTTTGCAGGGCACTTTAATGTTAGTTGAAACTATATCATAATAAGTTAAAGATTCACATTTTATTACCATAACCACTAAAAAATAACTCAAAGTTTATCATCTCTATTTCAAATTGTATGCTTTGGAAATATGACAAACCCAGGAAGAACAAGCTAAGTCCCAATATCACTTAAGATTATAAATCAGTTTTGTTCACTGAGTTATATTAAACCATAAGGAAAATATCCAATCATTTATTGAAAATGTATTATGTACCAGGTACTAAATGAACACCTAACTGTATTATCTCATTTAATTTCCACAGTTCAATGACGAATGAGCTAAAGTACTGAGGTTAATTGTTAATTACTTGCAGAGCCAGAATTCAGACCTAGATAATTTAACTTCAGACCACATATTTTTAACCACTACAGTATGCAGCTTCCTAAGTCTGCACAGATATTTCCCATCTGCAAACACATTTTTTTTAAAGAGAGAAAACTGGGTTAACACAAATGTATTGCCCCTGCCAAATCCTACTGTATTGGATAACTTCCTTTTTCTGCCTAACCAGGCACTGAACAAAGTTTGTTTACTGCTTTAGAACTGGTATTTCTGGTATTTGAGTATATTACCCCATGTCTCTATAGACCCCTTCCGCCTGGGGAAAATGTGATTCTTATTAGTCATAATAAACAGCAGTTATGTGTCTTGTTCCTGCTCATTATTTCAAGCCCTCTAGCTCTTCCTTAAGTCATGTTTTGGTATGATGTGACATTTGCCCCTTTGTTCCTCCTCTCATGGGGAACTGCCCAGCCAGGTCTGCGACAGAGGTTTCTGCCATCTGGGATGCTGTGTGAGCCGTCTCACCAGGGACGCTACTCCTGGTACTTGCTGACATCGAGCGCGGCCGGCCACGGCAAGGACATGTCCTACAACATCACAGAGCCGTTCTGGGCCTGCTTCTGGTGCTCCCTGTCTCTGCTGCAGAAACTGGAAAGCTGGCTGCCTCTCTGCCCCAGGGTCTGGCAGGCTCCTCTGCCCGGCCGCACCGAGCCCTGGAGTCAGGCCATGTGACCCCAAGCTCACAGTGCTCCTGACCCAGTGGTTCTCTTTCCAAAGGCTCCTCCATCCTGCCTGACACCAGAATTACCTGAGACCCATGGAAAAGATATCAGCACTTGCTATGCACCCTGAGGTTTTGATTTCATTTACACAGGTCCCAGGTAAGTGCAGCTGGATTTGAAGAATGTCTGTGTTAGGCAGCTATCCAAACAATCCTGCCTCCCTTCACCATGTGCAACAGTATTTCCATGAAGAGGATGCACAGCCCTCAGAGCTCATGACCCCTGACTGTGCCCCTGAATAGGAACATCCACTGAACAAAGTATCTCAGGCACTATTTTGCTGCCTACTTGTTAGGCAAGGCATGTCAAATCAAAGAACAAATTGGGCTTAGAAGCCTAACACTTGTGATTTTATATATTGTGGTTTTAGTACGCCTTGAGCAAAGTGATCCAACTTCCCACAGTCCCCTTGGTAGCGTTAAAGGAAGTCTCCTGCCTCTCTTTCTCCCTCAGTCTCTCTCCAGGTTATAGAACACTGATATGGGCAGAATCTTCTGAGACCATGAGTCTATTTGTGGGTAAACAATGTAAATGTAATCAATGCAAATCAAAAGAGGAGGAGTAAGGTATATGGGGAATAGAAAGGCATTTCCTCACCGAAAACCCAAAAAGCACTTAAAGCATGTGCTCTGGCCCTGTAGGTAAAAATATTTAACTAGCTCTTTAAATGTCTTTTTGTCTACCTCAGCTGAACTCAAGTTTCTTAAGAAACTTTAATTTAATAGAATGGTGTCTTTATATTGTTCCTATTTTAAACAACAAAATAAAATCAGTAACCAATTAGTTAAAATAGCTCATACCACATTCTCCACTGCATTTAAACTATTGAAATATTGGACTGAGGAGAGCAGTCCACTGTGTCAGAATTCCCATCATTGGTGTCTTCCCAGCTGCCAGTGGGTATCATTAACTAAAAACTTATATAGGATATAAGTAAAAAATTATTTTGAGTTACGCTGTTTTCATTTATTTCTATAACAGAGACCCTCTGTTCAACATTGGGTATTCTCTAGGAAAAACTGAACAGTTAGGAAAGTAGCTTGGTTCTTTCATCGGTAACACATAAAGGACAGATAAGTCAGAATCCTAAATTGAAGAGAAAGGAGGGGATGGGTACACTCTGTCTTTTATATGGGGTAGTTATCTATTAGAGACAGCACTCAATCAGAGAGCACAGAAAACACCCTTAGAATCCTTCCCAGGAAGCCCCTCAGGTGCTGTGGTAGTCATCCACTTACATAGAAAGTCAGGATTTTTCCTTCATGTTAGTGTTGCACAAAGGGCCATAGCAATACAACAGTGCTTGATTTCTTTACTCTGTAAGAAATGCCATGGAAATACTTTTTCCTTTAAATCAAATTGGTTAGGCGGAGAAGGTTATGAGGCAACACCAGCTCGGCGCTGGGTTCCTTACTAACTTGGCACGTTGACTGTGCCCGTGGAATCAGAGAATGTGCTGCGATTTGTGACAATTCACAGGTTGTTTCATAAATCAGAACTTAGTCCAGGCAAAGTAGAAATCATCTTCCTAGAGCTGAACTGTTAACAAAAACTGAAGCAGAGGTCTAAAAACACCAGCAAGACCTCCCCAATAACCTCAATCATTCATTATATATATGGTTCAGTCCAGCACAATTGTCTATAAATCCAGTTTCTTGTTAACTTCTTATAAAATAATGAAGGTCAAAAACACCTTTCTGCTGCTCTCAAGTTCTGGGTATTCTCATCCATAAAATGTATGTGTGAGTGACTGTCTGAATGTGTGTGTGTGTGTGTGTGTGTGTGTGTGTGTGTGTCTATATTCGGAAAGGATAACAGATCCCAAAGTACAAGTTCAAGATAAAACTCATTTGGTTTATTCAGTGAAGAAAGTCTCAGAAAGACCTAGATTCATCTATGCCATTATCTGGGGGTGGGAAATAGGGTATTCTATCAGATAATCTATCTTTTATAAAAGTTTTATATTGTATTACATAGGATTTCTCCAATTTTAAAATAAAAGCAGAGATTGTTGTGAAATGGCAAAAATGTCTACTAATTAAATGTGAAAGTTTGATAGGTGAGGTGTTGCCCGAGGCCAGGCTCCGCGGCTCCCCATCTTCTGGCTCCCTCTCTATAGTCAAGTCCCTTTAGCAGCAGAGAATTTAGATAGGCGATGTTAGCTGTACCTAGAATAAACCAGATTTAGCAATTTCAAATAAGCGTTTTTTTTTTTTGCTTCCAACTCTATTAGTCTCTTTTCATTCTTTTGGTAATCTCTTTCAGAGTCAACTATTTCCATCTGTAGGTCACATATAGGGAATGTATAAATGTGTGAGGAACCCACGTCAAATGCTGGCACTATGAGCACGGTCTTTGCCTTTGCTTCACTCACAATTAAGACTTTTGATTCTTGGGTTTGATATTCCAGTCCCAGGAGTAGTTTTCACTGCAGAAGTTACCTGAGGACAGTGTCACACTTTCTAGTAGTGGTCTACAGCCAGGCTCTAGCTTCTCCAGAAACACTATACAGGATGGATTTAAATATGTATTAAACTAAGAGGTATTCTCTCAAATGACTTTAAATGTATTTTATTTTTAGACAAAGCACATGTTTTTTTCTTTAAAACAATGCCTCTTCAAATAAATCAAGGTCAAAATAAACGAAGAGCTCAAGAGGACATCAGTCCCATTTGTCTAAGCTCTGGTGGTGTGCGGATGAAAAGCAGCAGCCAGCTACCACCGCAGGTAACAGATCCAAGTAGTCAAAGTTGTTAACGTTCTTCCATTTCTAAACCATTCTTAAAGAAAATCATACATGGGGACACACCATCCTCACAGCAGTTCAGCAGAGCAACCATGCCATCTGGATTCATGTTTTCACCAATAAAGAACTGATAGTTTTTGAAATTAGCAAGGATGTCTCTGATTTGTTCTGCAACCCCTATCATAAAAGGTTTTACTCTCTCTGGTCTGTGTTCTTCAAGCCCGCCTTTGACTGAGTTCATGTGACTTTTGATGTGCTTCTTGTAGGCTTCTTCGGTGAAGCTGGTTTCCCGCAAGCAACGGTTCGTGACAATATCACTCCCAGCAATTACTGTGCTTCCGGGACCTTCCGCCTCGCGACCGTAAGCGGAGGCATTTACACCAATGAGCGAGTCCTGAGTGTTACCCTCTGTCCAGGTGCAGCCCTTCCGTGACCTCCCTAATTTTGGAGATGTCGAAGAACATCTCATCATAGCCGGTGAGGCCCTGGTAGATGATCATGATCACAGCTGGAGGGAAATGACTCCGGCACGTGTTTGGTAGGAGCCTGGAGCTCAGAGCAAGCACCCTGCAGCCGGAGCCATGCTTGGTGGGAGGGAGAAGCAGGTGGAAAAGCCAATTTAAAATACTTTAAAAAGTGCCTTTCAGACTTTACCCATCTGTTATGAAATTGGAAGACTTCAGAATTTTGAAAATTGTCAGAAAATTAGACCTGTAATTAGTTGCTACGTTATTTTTTTAGGTTTCATTAGCCTTTGGTATTTCTGAGTCGCGCACAAGAAAAAAAAAAGCATTGGCTTACAATTTTGCTCCTATAAGAAAGACAGAATTACCATACCCTACTCTTTGCCCATTATTCCCTTCCAATGAAACCTGGGTCTTTATTTTTATTTCTGAATGCCTCAAAAATAGACAAATAGTTTGACATTAATAGTAATATCAAATTGTTCCTTTATATTATGGTGTAAGGTGGCATGTTATTTTAGTGGTTGGTAGATAGTACTTAGGGACGTTTGGATATAAGAAGAAAACTTTAAGTAAACAAATATTAAAGTATCTCATTGGTAATTCCACATTAAAAAAAAACCCTTTTTCTAAGATACGTGTGTATGTGTGTTTGCCAAAGACATTTCGTAAAACTGTCATATGACAAATTAGCAATTGCTTATAATCTCACCATTCAGAAATGGCAACTATTGGTCTTTTGGTATACATAGCATCCTATCTCTTTTTCTTTATTTTAGTTCTTTGTTGTTAAAACAATGTTTTATACTGTGTGTGAAATTTAATATAGTAGCATTTACATGAATAAGGATAGGCTAGATTCTGGTGTGGAAGAAACCCCCAAATCCCAGTGATTTATGACAACAAGTGTTTATTTCTCCATCATGCTAGCTGAGCTGGGGATCCTCTGCAAAAATGTCTGCAGGACAAAGGCTGAAGGAGTCTCACCATCTTTATCTGTGCCATCTGGCATATGTGGCCACAGAAGTTCTCCTCACAGGGAAAGAAAGAACTGGTGTCACACAAAGGCTGTCACTGCCTCAATCTGGAAATGAACATATCATTCCCATTCATGTGTAACTGGCACAGAATAGTCCCTGGGAGGAGTTTGAGAAATGTGGGAAACCTCTCGGGTATTTGATGGGCAGCACTACTTATTGCCACGGGCTTTTTTACATGTCACCAAACATTCCTTAAACATATGATTTTTAGTGCTGGGGAATGTGCCATTGTTTATGTATAATGGATTAATTTAAATTTACAGTGTAACATCTACCATTCCCATCTGTCAGCAACAATAAAACAAAACAAAACCAAAAAGAAAAAGAAAACAACAACAACAACAACCAGGAACCACTCCATGCCTTTTGTGAATGACAAATCACTGGCTATCAATTAAAGTAAGGTCAAGTATTTCATGGTAATATAAGGATCTGGGCAGGGGATAGGTTAGTTTTCTGTTGATACATAAAAAATTACTACAAACTTAATGACTCAACAACACACATTTAGTATCTTGTGGTTTCCTCTGGTCAGGAGTCTGGGTATGGTAGCTGAGTTCTGTTTCAGGGTCTCACTTCCTGAATCCCTTCGCTGTGGCTGTATTCTCATCCAGAGGTCTACTGAAAATGTCCACTTCCAGCCTTCTCAGGAGGTTAGCTGAATTTGTCTCTTTGTAGCTATAGGACTGAGGTCCCTGTCTCACTGCTGACTGTGGGCCAGGAGCCAGTCTCAACCCTTTCCACAGACCCTCAGAACATGGCAGTTTACTTATTCAAAGCCAGCCAGAGGAGTCTCTCTGCCCAGTCTGCTAAGAGGAAGTCTTACATAATGTGACCTGATCCAGGGTGACATCCCATTGTTCTTGCATGTTCTAATGGTTGAAGCAAGTCACAGGATCCACCCACACTCAAGTGGAGGAGATTATAGAGGGACACTTTTAGGGTGTGTCTGCCACAAAAGCAATCAACACACGTGTATAACCAAAGGAAAGATGTGCAACATGTTCTCGTGGAGTCAAAGACATCTCAACCTGAATGGACACATAGATGTGGTAGTTCTTCTCCCTGTTAGAGAATACAACCCAAGTCATGTTTCCTCTAATACTTTACCCATCTGAGGGTCTCAGTGTGTGCAGCCTCTCACTTGCTCTGAATTATGGACATCAACTCGGAAGCTTAACTGTAAATTAATTGTGACAGATGGTAGATGCTGCCTAATAGCGGCTGCTATAGCAACACCAGATACCCAACCATACTGTGAGAAATCATTTGTCTCTATGTTAGATACGCTTCATTTATAGTTTGGGACATTTCCCCAGCACCACCACCCACCCCCTGAGCTCCACCAAAACCAAACTAAACCAAACAAAGTTTGAGAAGTCCAGTCTATGTAGAAGTCCAGTCTCAAAAAAATTCAAGATTCCTGCTCTCTGGTGTAAATGCCCTGTTTAATACCCACCCACTACCCCATGAGCATAAGCAGGTCCTGTGAATAGGATGGGGTTTCACTACTGTGATTAGTTTACCCAATATGGCATTTTTTAAGAGAATGAAAATTCTTACCTTCTCTTGTATGTACACTATGCATACCACCTACCTTTCTTTCCAAATATGTTATTAATCTTTGAAAACTCTCTTCATCATGAATACTGATGAAGAAACCATCCTGGATTGAGAAGTCATTTGGTTTCATCAGAAGACTATCTGATCTGCCTACCACCATGTTGTCTCATTATCTAAAAGGTCAGTAAACATTTCTGTGACCTATCAATGTGGTGTAGTGAAGTCCTTTCAGCATAATGAAATGTGCTTTCAATTTTATAATATTTAAAAATTTTTTGACAATCAGAAGAGTTTATTCTTATCTACGAGGAGTTTTAAATAATTTAAAAATCAGAGAAAAGACTTGGAGGAAGAATTTTTAAATGGTATAAGGAGGAATTAATATTTGAATCTTATTGCTGAATTATTAGTCAATTATGCTTTGATATAATATTGCCTAAAGCCATGGGGGTAACACACAACTTTTCAGAATTGCTTCTAATTCACTCCCTCACAGAACTGTAAGGGTTTAATTTGCAGACCGATGAAAAAAAATAATGTCTCTGTTGATTTGCATCCATAGCATGACTTCTTGGTTTTCATATTTTTTGTTCTTAACTTTAACTTTGTAAAAATTTCAGTCATAAAAACGTTGTAAAAATAGCATAAAAAATTGTTTACCATCCATTAAGATTCTCCAAATATTAACATCTTCTATAACCATAGTGTAGTTATTAAAATGAGGAAATTGATATTGATATAATAATATTAGTTGATCTAGAAACTTCATTCAAAGTTTTCCAACATTTGTAGGTCTTAAATTCTGTTGGTAGTTTCTACAGCTTCCCATACGTGACACGTCACATTCTTTGTTTAGTGATCTTTTATTTTTATATGCATTAGGGAAATTTTCTTCCAAGGAGGATTTGATTCTGCTGGGAGACAGCGGTCATCTGTGATTTGGGACCACTTTTATACACACCTGCCTCCCAGCATACTGTCTCTACTTTTAATACCAGGTATTCTTTCTTCACATTTTGTTATCAGTTTATTGGTATGACTCAGTTCCTTTTAGCTGTGGGACTCAGACCCTCATCTCCCAGAGGGTGTCACTCTCCACAGGCACTTTACAACATGGTTGTGTATTTCTTTATTGCCAGTGGGAGAGCATCTCTCTCTCCATGAGGGAACCCGTCTACTCTTCTAAGGCTTCCACCTGATTAAGTCAGGCCCACCCAGGATGATCTCCCTTCCGATTAACTCAAAATCAACCGAGTTGGGACCTCGATTACACCTGCAAAATCCTTTCACTTTTGCCATATTGGGTAAACTAATCATGGTAGTGAAACCCAATCCTATTCACAGGACCTGCTTATACTCATGGGGTAGTGGGTGGGTATTAAACAGGGCATTTACACCCAAGAGCAGGAATCTTGAGGGCCATCTTAAAATTCTACCTATCACAAGTACTCTGGCCTCACCCCATTCACAGCTTCCACAACAGACATATGCACAACTGAGAACTGAATAAGAGGGTAAATGCAAACATTTTCAGGTCATAAAGTGATTTTTTGAAACTCTACTGAAGAGCTATATATCTGCAGTTTTCATGGCTGGTTACTCTTCTCTGCTACTCCTTTCCTAGGCTATTTATTCTTTCCTGAATAATGGCATGCTACCTTCTTTGTGCAATGCTGGAAGCCTCTTACTCTTAAATTTTGATCCTGTAAATACCATAAAAATGTGTGATATTAGGACAATGTCCCTGTCTTTAAAATAAGATCAGTATTTACTTATCTCTTTGGCAAATATGTATATTGTAATCATGAGTGAAGTATGAAACAGTAAAAAGGAAATTAATTGATCTTTACCCTTGTGAGGAAAATTGAAGTTCCTATGGCCTCACCTGGACCTAAACTACTTGACGATGTAACTGGCCTACTGCTGGGCTACTGCTTCCACACCCATACACAATAAGCTATTATTGACTGAGTCACTATATAAAAAACTCTGCCCAGTGCTCTGGGTGGAGGCAGAGGTGAAGGAGAATTACAGACCTGCAGACTGTTGGTTGAAGATATAATTCTAGTGCTCAGTCTATCACTCGGAGAACAAAGCTGGGCAATAAACCCTTTACCCCAGGAACATTCCATTGCCGTTCCTCAGGCTCACTGAATCCAGAGTGAACTTGTCCGAGGCTGAAACCCATCGGCAAGACAACCCTGTTTTGAATCATAAATAAAGTTATAAGTAATTCAAAAAGAAAATTTGACTGGACTGTCACAGCCTCTAAGAGGCAAATGAATAATATCCATCAGCATAAGGATTGTGTCAGCCACTCAAATTTTAGATCTTCACCTATTTCATTGTGCTGCATTCACCTTCAGCTTCATCACCAGCTATTTCTCAGTAGCTCGCAAGCATCAGCACTAGATCTTGACTGACAGTCAGGCCTCTGGTGTAGCAGGCTCTGGGGAATTACATCTGAAAATACTGACCTAATTTCCAGACATTCAGAAAGTATCACCAGCTTGTTGCTTTCTAGTATACACAGCTTGTAATAGCCCCTTATAACTGCCATCCCACAGCTTTGGAAAGCAGATTTCTTCTGCAAGGGCTCTCCAGGATTACGGGATAAAAGCTGGCTTGCAAACTTAAGCTTCCACAATTTATAACAGAAGCTTAATTATTCTACCATTAATCACAAGTGATTTCTGATCTTGAATCTAAAGCAGGCCTGACATGTCCACTTATTCTTTGGTCGCCATGCAGGATTGTAGTGCAAACTAGCCTGCACATCCTGTTCGTGTGGTCTCAGTGAAGCCATGATGCTCACCGCGAAGTTCCTTTCCAGAGAATCTAAGATGAGCAGCGATCATGGGTTCTGACTAGTTGTAGGAACTAATGAGATTGACACTATTCTTTTCTGTTGGGAAAGAAGCACGGTGAGTTCTCATTCTCCCTATCTTTGCCACTCCATGTGCGGCCCAGGGACTCAACATTATTGGCATCCATTTGGGTCCCAATCCAAATATACTGAATCAGAATCTGTACTTTAACTAGATCCCCAGGTGATTTTCATGCACGTTAATGATGGCGAAGCAGTATTTAGTAAATCTCAGGAGACTACCAACTGGCTCTGATTATAGTAATGATGATTATAATAATTGTAATTACTACTAGTATATTTGCTAATAACATGTACTTTTTTCCTGACAGAATCTGTATCCCTTAAGAAGGGCACAGCCCCATCACCCAAGGCAGATAAAGGAGTGGATTTTCTGTAAATCCCACTGCAGTCATCTCTCCCCACAAAATATCTTGCCTTGATGTGGGCCCTACATTAAGAATCGATTCCTACACCACCATAACTTCATGGGCATTTGCAGAGAGTGCTTGAGTCTCTTGGGGAGGAAGAGCAGCCTTGAGCCAACTCATCTGGGCTGGAGCTAGATGCCTGGCTGCACACATGTCAAGGAACAGCTTCCCTTCTAGAACCTGTTGTCCCTCTTCAGCGCATTTTTCATTTCCTGCCAAGAAAAGGACCAGTTTAAACTCACTATTATAGTCAAGTATTTCTCAGCTTGCTTTTTTGGCATCTGCTTCTTTGAAAAGCCTGCCCTCACTACTCTTTGCTTTTGTGAAATGTCAGAAATCCCTGCCTGAATTAATCTGAATAGGCTCTACTATACTGAAGTAACAACTAAACCACGAATATCAGTGGTATAACACAAAGTTTTACTTCTGGTTCCTAACCTAATGTTGGTTGCGTGGTTCTTTCAAGTAATTTTATTCCAAGTGATTATTTGCCAGGTCGCTCCCATCTTGCTACTCTGCATCTTGAAATCTTTCTAATCCAGCCATCTGGACAAGAGAGAAAGAGCAAAAGAAGAAGGCACACATATTCCTTTCTTAAATCACTTCAACTCCCATTCCATTGTTGAGAATGAGTCACACATGCCCCCTTGGGATGTGGAGGAGCACATGAATATTCTGAGCACTAAAGGACTCAGCCACCTTCACAGAAACTCTTCTTTCCCAGCAGATTCAGGGAAAAGCTCTGAGGGCCTGGAAGGTGCTAGCCTCCAGGAAAGGGCAGAATGTAATCCGTCTGCAGTCCTAGACTGTAGGCTCACTGAGCTCAAGAAACATGGTTAGGAAGCCACTACACAATGGAATTCTCATTTGCTTTATTGTTTTTGTTCTATGTCTTGCTGCTTAAATGCAATTAGATAACTGTGGGTTTAGAAAAAACGGTATAAAGCAGTACAGCATGGATAATATAGCCAATTATTCTATAACGTCTTCCTATGTTGACAGACAGTAACTGTACTAGTGAGGGCAAGGATTTAATAACATGAATAACTTTTAAACCACTGTGTTATATACTTGACACTAATATAAGATTGTATATATATATACCAATAACCTAAAGCGAGAATTTATTTTACATCTTAAATGAGATTAGGAACATTAATACTGTTTTGGCTAGCATCAGTTTATTTATTTCCCCTGTTCTTTCTTTTACTCTAGTCATACAAAATTACTTTTCAGACCCACTGCCTCCTCTTTGTTCAGTGTTTGCTCAATGTTAGGGAGCCTTTGTGCTCATGTGTAGATAAGCAAGCAATGAAGTGAGAATGGCCAGACACAAAATAGTGTTTGGAAAATTTAATTACAAACAAAATCCGTTGCCAATCCAGAAAAACCTCTCTACAAAAGTAGAAGAGAAAGAAAACAGTTTTATTATTGGATAAGCATTAAATAAGCATGTGATGCATGAACCTGCTCGAAAATTGGCAAAACAGAGAGAAATCTTACTTTTCCATACAGCCAAATATGTCTTATATATATGTTCTTAGGCTAAACTGCCAAGCAAATGACATCTGTTACCTATTACAAAAAGCAGACATGCAAACACTTTTGCCCACTGCATTTTGGTATAAGAGTCACCAAGGAAAACAACACAACTGTTAAATATCTTTAGCAGGCCCAAGTTGAAGTTGCTCATACTAAGGTCGACCCCAGCAAACCAAAACTAAATTAGGTTCCTATGCTTGGCTCTTCCAGAAAAGGAAGGTCTCGGCCAACCAGTTAGTGCTGGCCCACTCAGCACAAGTTACCTGACCAGTTCCAAGACTTACCTTTGATCCATATGAGGAAAGTATCCCTGCTTTAACCAATCAGCAAGTGCATAGTATAACTTTTCTATTCCTATTCACTTTGGTCCATAAAAATCTTTCACCAAGTACAGCATTTTTAAACCTGCTACCTGCTAGATCTGATGCCGTTCAGCTCATAAACAGCTGACTAAGCCAAAAAGATCTTAATATTGACTCAGCTGAATTTTATTCATTAACACAGACAAGCCCTGGATGAAATGCTTCACACACAGATGAAAGAGACAGCAAGATCAGCTTCAACAGCAGGCATCATTCTCCTGTGCTGAAGAACAAAGAAAACCAACCCCTCCTTCCAGGGTCAGGTACAGAGATCTTCAATACACTATCGAGTATGTCCCAACAAAGTCATCATTAATTAATAGTTTTTGTAAGTCAAAAATGCATCTAGGGATTCAAGATGGTGGCATGAGATGTGAGACAGAGAACTCCCCAAATCACAGATAGTATGAAAATATAGTTAATACAACTAACCCTAAGACAGCAACAGGAAAGAAGGCTGCACCAGACTGCATACAGACCTCATGAACAGAGCAGACCTCACCAAACAGGGTAACATAGGAAAGCCTAGATCTGATGGGACCCGAGCCCTACCCCCATCCCAACTCACCAGCAGGAGGAAGAGAAACTGAGTGGGGAGAGGGTGGAAGCCTGGGACTGCAGAACACCTAGCCCTGGAGATCTGCTTTGTGAGCAGAAATCTACATTGTATGGTGCTCTGGAGGATGGGGAGATGGGACAGACAGAGTGCTTGATAGACAGATTCCGGCTGTTTGTAGAGGATGGGATCCACACCCACTGCTCTGAGACAAGGGAAAGGCAGGTGGTCTGAGAGGCTTCATAGCAGCGAGAGGGCTGCTGAAGGGGCAGGGTTTGCATGGAGCATGCTGTGCAGGAGAAGGAATAGGGGGACAGGGTTGTCTGGGTGTGCGCTGCCCAGCAGACTGGGAACTTTGGGGAGCTTCAGGCACTCCATCCCCCTGGCTGGCTACTCAGCTCCGAGGCCCCCCACTGTGATACACAGCCTGCTGAGCCTTCTTACTGGCCTGACAGCACCGGCTCTCAACCTGGCAGTCACTGCTCTGGCCTCAGGCCAGCCAGAGAGAGGCCTCACCTACAACAGCTAGAGACGCCAAGCACAGAGGCTTAGACCTGTGTGCTTGGCCCACAGTCTGTGATACTGGAGACAGGCAAGGCAGACGGGAGTCAGGAAACAGATCTATCCTCCCCCCAGGCACCAGCTCCGCTCCCCTCTGACCCCCAACCTCACTCTAGGGACTGAGCAGCTCCAGAGACTAGAGCTTCTGGGCACTAGGGGGCACCACACAGAAATATGAAATGTCAAAAGAACATGGTATAGATAAAATCTCACAATCCCCAGATAAAGGGCCAAATGAAACTGAACTCACCAATCTTCCTGAAAGAGAGTTCAAAATAAAAAACATAAACATGCTTACGGAGGTACAGAAAAATATTCAAGAATTCAGGAATGAATTTAAGATGGAGATTCAATCATTAAGAAATTCCATATCTGAAATGAAACATGCAATGGAGGAACTTAAAGGCAGATTAGATGTAGTAGAAGAGAGGGTAAATGGAACAGAAATTAGAGAAGAGGAATAAAAAGAAGCTGAGGCACAGAGAGAAAAAATAATCTCTAAGAGTGAAGGAATATTGAGAGAACAGTGTGACCAATCCAAATGGAACAATATTTGCATTATAGGAGTACCAGAAGGAGAAGAGAGAGAAAAAGGGATAGAAAGTGTCATTGAGAAGGTAATTGCTGAAAACTTCCCCAGTCTGGGGAAGGAGATAGTCTCTCAAGCCATGAAGATGCAGTTATCCCAACACAAGGGACCTAGGAAGACAACATCAAGACATATAATTAAAATGGCAAAGATCAAGGATAAAGACAGACTTTTAAAAGCAGCTAGAGAGAGAGAAAAAAGATCACATATAAAGGAAAACCCATCAGGCTATCATCAGACTTCTCAACAGAAACCTTACAAGCCAGAAGGGAATGGCATGATATATTTAATGCAATGAAGCAGAAGGGCCTTGAACCAAGAACACTCTACATGGCAAGGTTATCATTTAAATTTGAAGGAAGGATTAAATAATTTTCAGATAAGCAAAATCAGAGAATTTACAACCCACAAAACACCTCTATAGTGCATTTTGGAGGGACTCCTATAGATGGAAGTGTTTCTAAGACTAAATAGATATCACCCAAGGAATAGACAGAGTATAGAATATGATTCATAACATACAAAGAATGGAGGAGGAAGAAAAAGGAGGGGAAAAAAAAGAATCTTTAGGTTGTGTTTGAAATAGCATATGAAGTGAGTTAAATTAGACTGTTAGTTAGTAAGGGAATTACCCTTGAACCTCTGGTAACCACAAATCTAAAGCTAGCAATGCCAATAAGTACATACTTAACGATAATCATCCTAAAGGTAAATGGTCTGAATGCACCAATCAAAAGACATAGAGTCACTGAATGGATGAAAAAACAAGACCCATATATATGCTGCCTACAAGACACTCACTTGAAACCAAAAGACATACACAGACAGAAAGTAAAGGGATAGAAAAAGATATTTCATGAAACTAATAGAAAAAAGCAGAAGTTGCAGTACTTGTATCAGACAAAATAGGCTTCAAAACAAAGAAAGTCACAAGAGACAAGGACATTACATAGTGATAAAGGGGTTAGTCCAACAAGAGGATATAACTACTATAAATATCTATGCACCTAACACAGGATCACCTACATATGTGAAACAAATACTAACAGAATTAAAGGGGGAAATAGAATGCAATGCATTGATTTTGGGAGACTTCAACACACCATGCACTCCAAAGGGCAGATCAACGAGAAAGAAAATAAAGACAGAGGCACTAAACAACATATTAGAACAGACGTACCTAATTGACATCTACAGAGCACTCCATCCAAAAGCAAAAGGATACACATTCTTCTCAAGGGCACATGGAACATTTTCAAGGATAGATCACATACTAGGCCACGAAAAGAGCCTAAGTAAATTCAGAAAGACTGAAATTGTACCAACCAGCTTCTCAGATCACAAATGTATGGAACTAGAAATAAATTACTCAAAGAAAATGAAAAAGCCCATAAACACATGGAGGCTTAATAACATGCTCCTAAATAATCAATGGATCTATGACCAAATAAAAACAGAGATCCAGCAACATATGGAGACAATGGACAATAATTCAACACCACAAAATCTGTGGGATGCAGCGAAGGCAGAGCTAAGGGGGAAATATATCGCAATACAGGCCTACCTCAGGCAAGAAGAACAATCCCATATGAGCAGTCTAAACTCACAATTAACAAAACTAGAAAAGGAACAACAAATGAGGCCCAAAGTCAGTAGAAAGACTGACATAATAAAGATTAAAGCAGAAATTAATAAAATTGAGAAGAATAAAACAATAGAAAGAATCAATGAAAGCAGGAGCTGATTCTTCGAGAAAATAAACAAAATAGATAAACCCCTAGACAGACTAATCAAGAAAAAGATAGAGTCTACACACATAAACAGAATCAGAAATGAGAAAGGAAAAATCACTATGGACATGACAGAAATACAAAGAATTATGTGAGAATACTATGAAAATTTATATGCTAACAAACTGGATAACCTAGAAGAAATGGACAACTTCCTAGAAAAATACAGCCTTCCAAGGCTGACCCAGGAAGAAACAGAAAATCTGAATAGACCAATCACCAGCAAAAAATTGAATTGGTAATCAAAAAACTACCTAAGAAGAAATTTCCTTTCCCAGACGGTTTCACTGCTGAATTCTATCAAACATTTAGTGAAGACATAATACTCATCCTCCTTAGAGTTTTCCAAAAAGTAGAAGAGGAGGGAGTATTCTCAAACCCATTCTATGAGACGAACATCACTTTAATACCAAAATCAGGCAAAGACCTCACCAAAAAAGAAAATTACAGACCAATATCCCTGATGAACATAGATGCAAAAATACACAACAAAATATTAGCAAACTGAATTAAAAAATACATCAAAAAGATCATCCATCATGATCAAGTGGGATTCATCCTAGGGATGCAAGGATGGTACAACATTCGAAAATCCGTCAACATCATCCACTACATCACCAAAAAGAAGGACAAAAACCACATGATCATCTCCATAGATGCTGATAAAGCATTCAACAAAATCGAACATCCATTCATGATAAAAACTCTCAACAAAATGGGTATAGAGGGCAAGTACCTCAACATAATAAAGGCCATATATGACAAACCCACAACCAACATTATACTTAACAGTGAGAAGCTGAAAGCTTTTCCTTTAAGATCGGGAACAAGGCAAGGATGCCCACTATCCCCTCTTTTATTCAACATAGTACTGGAGGTCCTAGCCACGGCAATCAGAAACACAAAGAAATAAAAGGCATCCAGATTGATAAGAAAGAATTCAAACTGTCCCTGTTTGCAGATGACGTGATATTGTACATAAAATACCCTAAAGAATCCACTCTAAAACTACTAGATCTAATATCTGAATTCAGTAAAGTTGTGGGATACAAAATTTATACACAGAAATCTGTTGCATTCCTATACACTAATGATGAACTAACAGAAAGAGAAATCAGGAAAACAATTCCATTCACAATTGCATCCCAAAGAATAAAATACCTAGGAATAAACCTAACCAAGGAAGTGAAAGACTTATACTCTGAAAACTACAAGACACCCATGAGAAAAATTAAAGAAGAAACCAATAAATGAAAACACATCCCATGCTCATGGATAGGAAGAAATATTGTCAAAATGGCCATCCTGCCTAAAGCAATCTACAGATTCAATGCATTCCCTATCAAAATACCTACACCATTCTTCAATGAACTAGAGCAAAGAGTTCTAAAATTCATATGGAACCTTAAAAGACCCTGAATAGACAAAGCAATCCTGAGAAGAATAAAGCAGGGGGAATTATGCTCCCTGACTTCAAGTTCTACTACAAAGCCACAGTAATCAAGACCATTTGGTACTGGCACAAGAAAAGACCCATAGAACAATGGAACAGACTAGAGAGCCCTCATGTAAACCCAAACATATATGGCGAATTAATATACGATAAAGGAGCCATGGATATACAATGGGGAAATGACAGCCTCTTCAACAGCTGGTGTTGGCAAAACTGGACAGCTACAAGCAAGAGAATGAAACCGGATTACTGTCTCACCCATACACAAAAGTAAACTGAAAATTGATCAAAGACCTGAATGTAAGTCATGAAACCATAAAACTCTTAGAAAAATACATATATACAAATATCTTGGCCATAAATATGAGCAACTTCTTCATGAACATACCTCCCCGGGCAAGGGAAACAAAAGCAAAAATGAACAAGTGGGACTATATCAAGCTTAAAAACTTCTGTACAGCAAAGGTCACCATCAATAGAACAAAAAGACATCCTAGAGTATGGGAGAATATATTCATAAATGACATATCTGATAAAGGGTTGACATCCAAATTATATAAAGAGCTCATGCACCTCAACGAACAAAAAGCAAATAACCCAATTAAAAAATGGGCAGAGGAGCTGAACAGACACTTCTCCAAAGAAGAAATTCAGATGGCCAACAGGCACATGAAAAGATGCTCCACATCACTAATCATCAGGGAAATGCAAATTAAAACCATAATGAGATATCACCTTACACCTGTAAGGATGGCTGCCATCCAAAAGACAAACAACAACAAATGTTGGCAAGGATGTGGAGAAAGGGGAACCCTCCTACACTGCTGGTCGGAATGCAAATTAGTTCAACCATCATGGAAAGTAGTATGGAGATTCCTCAAAAAACTCTAAATAGAAATACCATTTGACTCAGGAATTCTACTTCTAGGAATTTACCCAAGATTAAAGCAGCTCAGTTTGAAAAAGACATATGCACCCCTATGTTTATCACAGCCCTATTTACAATAGCCAAGAAATGGAAGCAACCTAAGTGTCCATCAGTAGATGAATGGATAAAGAAGATGTGGTATATATACACAATAGAATATTATTCAGCCATAAGAAGAAAACAAATCCCATCACTTGCAACAAGATGGATAGAGCTAGAGGGTATTATGCTCAGTGAAATAAGCCTGGCGGAGAAAGACAAGTATCAAATGATTTCACTCATCTGTGGAGTATAAGGACAAAGAGAAAACTGAAGGAACAAAACAGCAGCTGACTTACAGAACCCAAGAATGGACTAACAGTTACCAAAGGGAAAGGAACTTGGGAAGATGGGTGGGAAGGGAGGGATAAGGGGGATAAAGGGGCATTACGATTAGCACACATAATGTAGCAGCTGGGGGGCATACAGGGAAGGCAGTATAACACAGAGAAAACAAGTAGTGATTCTATAGCATCTTACTACTCTGATGGACAGTGACTGTAATGGGATATGTGGTGGGGACTTGATAATAGGGGGAGTCTAGTAACCATAATATTGCTCATGTAATTGTACATTAATAATAGCAAAAAAAAATGCATCCAATACCCCTAACCTACTGAATATCATTGCTTAGGCTAGCCTAACTTAAATGTAGTTAGAACATTTACCCTAGTCTCCAGTTCAGTAAAGTCACCTAACAGAAAGCCTATTTTGTAATAAAATGTTAACTATCTCATGTAACTTATTAAAGACTACTGAAAGTGAAAAACAGCATGGTGGTAAGTGTATTGCTTGTTTACCCTCTTGACCATGTGCAGACTGGATGCTGTGGCTTGCTGCCACTGTGCAGCATCATGAGAGAGGAGTGCACACATAACATTAACCCAGGAAAAAAGGAAAATTCAAATTTAAAAATACAGTTTCCACTCAGTACATGCCACTTTAGCACCATCATAAAGTCAAAATAAATCAAACCACCGTTAAGTCAGTGACTGTCTATAGTAGTAGGGTTGACCAGGTGCCATATGATGCACATTTAAGAAGAAAAAAAGAGCACACACTGAATCTAAAACAGGAAAAGATATTCCCACACAAGGTGCAGAGGCTATGAGGACCCTTTATCTCTGAGTAAGGAAGTGTCCCAGGCCTAAGGCCCGTTCTTAATTCTTACATGGCCAAGTAGGAGGCAGAAGGCTGTGTGCAGGAGACTGCCCTTCCCAACATCAACAGCATCTAATCTTCAAGATTAGGTTAGGAGGACTTAGCAGCAGCACCTGGTATATGTACCTCTTCTTAAATTCACATACAAATTGAAGTGGCCATTTGTGTTCACTAATTGACTTTATCCAAAGGAATAATAAAAGTTCTCATAACTCTATGACAGGTAGGTACTTACAATTTGGAGTCAGCTTCTAAATCCTGTTACTCCCATGAAGAGGGGGAGATGGGGTTCTATCTTCCTTGCTATTTACATTTCAAAGACATGGTTCCAAGGTCTTTGATAAAACATTCCTGGATTATAAAGCTAGCAAAAGGCTTTTTAGCTTTTGAAAGATTTACATACATATCAAAGGAACAAGAAAGCAAAAATAAAGTTTTCAAACATAAACACTCTAAGAAAAGGGGAAAAGTCTCTTTCCCTTTTTGTGCCAGGATAAGTTCCATTGCTTTTTCCTTTTTAGATTTGTATTTACTTTACAAAGGCAAATGTGACTTTGAAGAAATGTATTGCTATTCTATGATGAGGGAGTGGATCTGGGAGAGAAATAGAAACTGCTACCTAAAAATAAAGGGAGATGAGGGAAGGAGTTCTACCACTATTCTTTTCAAACAGCATAACTTTACCATTCTCTTTTGATCAACAGTTACTATCTTTCTTTCTCCCTTTATCTCTTCTCTTTTCTCTATGATGAAAAAATATCAAGAAGTGGGGCACGAACAAAATTCAAAATGGAAGTAGAGGACTTCGGCTAAATGGAGCAGTGTGACTAGAATGCTATTTATAACAAACACACAGACTCAAATGAGTTTACAAAGTAATCCCACACATGGTTATTCATTCATCTATATAAGAAATACTTGATAGTATCCAATCCTGGATCCTATCACATTTAAAGAGACATCTTTCTAAGATTACAAGTAATTAAAATGTAATTCCAAACTGTGTCTCTTGAGGTAAACTAATAGAGATCCAAAATATAAGCAATGCAGTACTTTAAAAATCCTTTTTTCTCTACTTTATTATTTTTTTAAGTTGCATGGATACTCCAGGCATCTCTCCCAGGCAACCTCTTATTTTCCACAGTCTGTCACCAATTCACCTCCTGCCAGAGGAGGAAAAAACAACTTTCCCTGCTTTCTAAGTTCCTAGCTAGTAATCCTGTAACAAAAGATATATTAACAGGAAAAAAAAAAACAAGAAGTTTATTGAAATGTATACTGCATGTACATATGAGAGATAGCCAGGGAAAAGTGAGTAACTCTCACAGACGGCTTAGAACTCAGGCTTAAATACCATCTTCAGCAAATGACAAAAAAAAAAAGGTGTGGGCAAGGCCAGTTATGGGTTTTACCAGGAAAAGCACAGTAAACAAGAGTATGGTTTATTATGTATATTTAAGTGAATGCCTTCTCCATTGATAAGATTCTCTTGTTATTTAGAACCACCCTACTCTTCCTGGTACAGAGGAGAGATACTCTTAAAAATGGAGATTTTCATTACAAATGTAAATTTCCTTAATGAAAGGGTAACTTTTACTATGTTTTTGGAGATGCTCCTGGGTCTGCTGCTTCTCAAAATACTCCTCATGCCCAAAGGAGCACATCCAGGGGCAGTATGTTCTGCTGCTCTTCACCCCCATTTTGAAGGTTTCTCTCCTTATATTCCATCTCCACCTTTGGGGTCCTGCCTTTCTCCTAGGGTGTAGATGTGGTGGACTAGCCTCTCTAGTGTACAGCAGCAGCAAAAAGCAAGGCAACAGAGTAGTGTGACTCCAAAAATTTGGGACAGCACAGAGTGTGGCCAAGGCCTTTCCAGCCAGAAAGCTGAACAAGTGCCCCCTCTAGGATGATACATAAACAGAGCCTGGTCCAGGGTTGTCAAGTGAATCACAAAAGCCACATGTGTAAATGGCAGACCTGGGAACTGGACCCTTGTATCTTTTGACTACATATCTACTATGACCAAAAGAGAAAATCCTCTTGTGTCTTTCTTATCATTTGCTCCATAATTTAAGAACTGCAAAACAAAGTGTAGAAAATAGAATTCAAGTCATAAGCTATTGTAGACATACATACAATGAAAAGAACAGAGGTTTCAGGGTGCTTCTTCTCTTCTAAGGTTCTTTAAGCAGTGATACATTTTATCCAAATTAGAATTAAACTGTGGAGGCATGTGCATTTGCTCTTACTCATTTTGTATCAGGGTTACTAGTAATCTTTCTTTTGAAAAGCATTTCATTGTTAAAAAGAAAAGGGAAGGAATGGGAAAAGTAATGGGACAATTAAGTGATATTTACAATCTGAAATCATGTGTGTGGAAAATCAGTGCTTTGGGAAAAATTCAGAACTTCTTTTGATATGAGACCACAGGGGGTGACCCAGGAATCAGGAGACACCATCAAGACTTTATAGCTAATGCAGTCGGCTTTTGATTATAGTTTTTACCTAGCAAGTGGGAGCCAGTTAAGCCGTGCATCATAATGCACCTGGGGAGAGCCCTCTGTGTGCCTGGAGCTCTCTGCTGCCACATGGGATTTTACAGTCACTCCAGAGCATTGCCAAGACAGGAGTCCACAGAAGGCTCAGAACCTAGTAAGCAAGACTTCAAGCACGTCAAGTTCTTGTCCTGAAGAACCAAAGCCCTGTTTTGGCAGAGCTACTTAATCATTCATATTATTAGGAGCCCTCAAGAGCTCTTCCTACCAGACTAATAACACCTCGAGGGTTAGAGTCTCTTTGTGAGATGCCAGGGAAAAGGGCTTCTCAAATTTTGCTTTCAAGCTATCCCGTGGAGTTGCTATTTCATTCCTGATACTGATTTAGTCTTAGTCCAGGGTTAGGTTCTGCATCAGGCTTGATGGAGACAGTGGCAATTATCTATGCAAAGTAACAGTAATTGTGAGAATTTTGTCTTTGCTCAGTTTCTTACATGTCTCACCCTGTGTAAAGTCTCCTATGTTCACCTCTGGTTCAGACTTTTGCAATGCAGAATACGAGAATGGAAAAAAGACACAGGGTTGTGGAGTGCAAAGAACAGGGAGAGGAAGAAAAAATGCAAATGGGCTGAGCTCTGGAAAGTGGAGGAGGAGAATTAAGAGGAAGGAGTTCTGGAGGGAGGCAGCCCCACAGCAGCTTGAGAAAATGAGACAGTGAGGAGGTGAGGGGTTTTCTGGAGCTGTTGCTGAGTGGTATGAATGAGATACCCCTTAATGTGCTTTCAGAGATGCAAAAGTTATAATGCATTTCCTTAAATGCAATGCTGTTCTGAGCCTGGGCATAATTCTAGTCAAAGATGGTTCATTTGTTCGTTGTGCAGAATATAAGGTGATGATCACTACGCTTATATTAACACTACATTAGATTGTGCCCATGGAGGAGCAGGAAGCAAACCTTCTTCACATTCATTCCAGGCACAGGAGCAAGGAAAGTAGCTCAATGTATGGGAAGGAAGGGCGGGAGGGAGAGAAGGAGGAAGAAACATTTGGAGATGAATGTGATAGCCCTGGACCAGCAATGTGGCACCCTGGAAAGACTGAAGTTCACAGTCAGAAATCCTAGGTTCTGCAAGTGTTCTTATCAGTGTCACCAGTGACTATGACCTCTACTTGACAAATAAAATGATGAGTTTTTAGTTCTCAACTTGCTTGACAATTGATCACTTCTTGCAAATTTTAAATTGCCATTAGGTTTCAGTCTTGGATCTCTTTCTCTCACTATTCAAACTGAATTTCATTTGTTCCCATACTTCAAATAGAATTCACATATTAATGATTCCCACATTTACAACTCTGGTTTTGATCCCTCTCCTGACCTTCAGACTTACACAGTCATATGTCTCCTTCATATGTCCATTTAGATGTCCAATCAGCATTTCAAGCTTATAATCCCAAAGGTTTAAATCCATTCCTCCCCCACTTTCCAGTATCAATGACATCTCCATTCTTTAGAGGTTCTTGCCAAAGTCCTTGGTCCTCCCTGACTCTTCCCTTCCTCTAATACACCGCAACCTATTCATTGCCTCTATATTCAAAGTATATTCAGAATTCAACCACTTTTCTCCACCTTTACTACAACATCCTTACTCTAAGCCACCATCACCACTTGTCAGAATTATCTTAATATAGCCCTAACTACTCCCTGCTTCCCTGGACATTCTACAATACAGTCCCAACACAGCAACCAAGGTGATCCTTTTAAAATATGTTAGATCATGTCATTACTTATCTAAACCTTCCAAGTGTCTTCTCATCTTACTCAGAATGCGATCTTTCACTCTCCTTCCTTCCAGCTTTAATGGTCTTCTACTCTTCATAGAACACAGCAAACACGTTCCCTTTTCACAGCCTGGAAAGCTTTTTGTCCAAATAACCGCACAGCTCATGTTTTCAAGTATGCATTCAAAACCTGTTAGAACATCAGAGAAGCCTTCACTGTCCGCCGCTTACTTATCTGCTCATCCACCTCTCTTCCATTTATCTGCTTTCATTTCTTCCTTCACAGAACTTATCACCATGTGCCATATGTACTTTTATTAAAACATGTTCATTATCTTCTGCTTTACAGTAGAATGTAAACTTCATGAGAGCTGGAACTTTCTGCTTTTGTTCTCTGTCATATCCCAATATCTGAAACAATGCCTAACACATAGTAGTCGCTTAGAAATATTTTTGAAATGAATGAATGAATCACATTATGTCTCTTTATAAGGACCTAATGGTGAAATTTTTCTGTGTTCATATTAGGATCCACTTCCTCTTTTACTGGCTTCCAGAATGCTTAATACCAAATTTCAGACCTCCCTCCAACCTCAAGCACAGCTTCATCCTTTTTTAACTGTTTCCTGTCAGGGACTTCCAATTAACTTTTTTTATTTTGTAATCTTGTATTAATTTTTGTTAGCTCTCGCAAATCCACACATTACATTGTGGAGTATCAGCAGGATGTTACTTTTATTTCATGGCTAATGAATGAGGGAACTATTAAAAACTATCAGTTTTTATTTTGTGACATGGAGAATTCTAAGGGAACTATTAAGACCATTCATAGAGATATCGTTAAGAATATTCCTAAAACAGTTTTTGTGCTAGCTACACAAATTAAAATTCACATGTTTATTTCTGCAAAGATCATGGGAAAATCAGTTTTAGGAAAGGGTAGTTAAACCCTATAGGAATATGGAATTCCAAAATGTTCATTTTTCATTAGCTAGGATAATTTTCAATGGTCTCTTCACAATTTTTTCTTATTTTAATAATGATGTCAGGGAAATGGGGAAGTCTTTTTTTTCCCTGAAAAGACACATACAGATTTACATATTGATAATAGGAAGTAATTCCTAATCATACTTTATTGATTTCCTTGTGGGTTTGTTTTTGTTTATAGGAGACATGTTTTTTCTTTATTTTGGCAATGCAAGATAAACATATTTGCAAATGAAAATAATTTGACTTTAGCCACATATTATTTTTGAATGAAAAGGACATTGTATCCATCAACAACTGGTTATTGACTTGATTTAATATGCCCTCCTCCCTTCAAAAAGCTGATGAACAACTAAATTCCTTCTTTGTAAACCCTTGGAATTGGCCTTTGACTTGATGTGTATTGAAATGGCTGAAAGGCAAACACTCAAAAGAAACTTATTCACTAAAGATTCTCTGAATGTCCACTGACTGCCCCGCAGTATAAAACTGCACTCCTGAGTGTATGTGGGTGTGGGTGTGGGTGTGGATGTGTGTACTGTAGGGTAAAACACGATGAATACATGAGGCACATGTGGAATGAGAATTTTTAAATAAAATTCAAGATTAAAACTTTTTTCTTTCAGAGGTATTTTAGAGCTATGTTAGATTTTCACTTTGTAGTAGGCAAAATTTTAAGATGGTCCCTGTTTGGGCCATTCAGGCCATTGTAACTAAATACCACAGACTGGGTGGCTTATTGTCAGGGTCCAAGGGTTACCTCTGAGGTTTTGGGGCAACGCAAAGAGCCAAGAAGGCAGTGGGAGTCGTCTTGGAGGGTGCTCAAAGAGGCCACTTTATTCTGCAAAAAGCTTTACTTCTTATTCTGCTATACTGCTAATTCATGGTTACAGAAGTATTTGAAGATGCACATGCATCTGGCCTTCATGGCCAGGTGTGTGGCCTTCAGGACGCTTATCTAGCTCCTTTCCCATGGGTACAACACACTGTGTTTTCATGTTTCTCAAGGCCAGACATATCTGGGGTGAAGCAGCAGGCAGCTGTCATCATAGAACAGTACGGGAATGGGGGGGCCTTCCCTACACTTATAAACAACAGAAATTTATTACTCACAGTTCTGGAGGCTGAAGTCTGAAACCAGGATGACAGAATGGTCAGGTAAGGGCCATCTTCTAGGTTGCAAAGACTTCTCTCTGTGCCCTCACTTGATGAAAGGGGCAGGGGCGCTTTCTCTCCCAGAGCCTCTTCTATAAAGGCACTAATCCCATTCATGAGCCCCACCCTCATGACCTAATACGAGGCCCCACCTCCTAATGTTATCATCTGTAGGAGTTAAGATTTCAACATATGAATTTAGGGGAGTACATTCAGACCATAGACGCACCCAAGATTCCCGCCCACAGTTGTACTCAGCCTGTATAATCCTCTCCCCTCAAGTGTGGACAGAACCTGTAAATATAATGGGATTTCACTCCTGTGATGAGGCTGCTAATCAGTTGACTTTCAGTTAACCAGCTGCACTATTACCCGAGTACTCCTGATCTAATCAAAGACTTTCAGAGAAGGTAAAGTGTCAGAAATATCCTCCCCTGCAGGCCTTGAAAAAGAAATATATGTCCTTGAGTTCTACAGCTGCAAGAAATATATTTTACCTAAGCATGGATGAGGGCTCAGCCTCCTGACTGCAGCCTTCTGAGAGACCCTGAAGCAGAGAACCAGCTAAGCCATAACTGGATCCCTGGTCCACTGAAGCTATGATACAATTGATGGGTGTTGTTTTAAGGCCCTAAATTTGTGGTGATTTGTTATGTAGCAATAGAAATCTAATATACAAGTTAAATTTAATAAATGCAGCAGCCTAAAAATAGAGTTGAAAATTTTAAAGGTTATGGTTCCATGAAGGAAAAGTAATTATCATTGTTTTAATGTTTAGATAAACTATTGAATGGCAGTCTATATACTTTCTGACCATTGATTAGGCAAAATAGAACACATGGGCATCTTTCAATTTAAAATGTTTAAATAATTTTTTTAAAGGCTCACACCACATAAAATATCAAGAAGTCAATTAGAAAATCACACTTAATGCCTCCAAAAAATCAGTATGGCAATTAACTAATTTGTAGTGAATTAAAAAATATTATAGATTTCATTGAATATTGAGTAACTAAATAAAAGTCTTATAGCTACTTTGTAAAACAGGGTGGCAGCAGAGATGTATGTCTTGCCAATCAGTTTCAGCCTCAGGTAAATTCACTATGTATTCAGTGTGACCAAAGGAATGACAGTAGAAGGTTCTTGGGGTGAAAGGGTTATGCCCAACTTTATTCCCATGGTGGCAGGTCACTCACTAGAATCCCTTTCACTCAGAGTGAGTAATGCATGCAACAAGCCAGTCTCTGCCTCTGGGCCTCTGTACCTGCACCACCGTCCCAGTTTCTGTCCTCAGCACAGCCACCACTCCAGCCTCTGCTCTGCTATCCTGCAGCCTTGCAGCCGTGCAAAGCACTGGGCAGAGCTCTTTATATTACACGTGTGTAGTGAGCTAGGCACCCAGGGCCAGGTGAGAATCCTGGCCGCAGGAACCTTCACTTTATCCACAATGTACTATTCCAGGACTAAAAAACCAACTATTTTGCTAATAGTATTCTCTTTTGGCAAAATTTATGTGAGGATTCTCTCACCTAGTGAAATGTCAACTCACAATGGCAGGCTTACCAGATTGAATGAATTATAATCCTACCTCTGTGTGGATAAAATGAGAGTTCCTGTGGCCAGGATTCTCACCTGGCCCTGGTTGATTAGCTCACTGCACACCTGTGGGCAATACATGGCTGTTGACTCTATATAAAGAGCTCCACCCAGTGCTCTGGGCACGACACAGTGGTATGGCTGCAAGGCTGCAGGAGAGCAGAGCAGAGGCTGGAGTGGTGGCAGCTCTGAGGACAGAGGCCCAGAGGATGGCTGTGTGGGATGACTGTGCAGAGAGGCCCAGAGGATGGCTGTGCAGACAGACGAGCCCAGAGGCAGAGACCGGCTTGCTGCATACAGGCTCGCTCTGGGTGAACGGGATTTTAGTGACTGACCTGCCACCTGGAAATAAAGTTGGGTATAACCCTTTCACCCCAAGAACAGTTTTGCTGTCAATTTCTTTGGTCACATTGAATCCATAGTGAACTTGCCCAGGGCTGAAACCCATTGGCAAGACACTCTGATTTAAAGATGGTAACTTTTCACAAGTCTCACTTATTAAATAAAGTCAGTTTTAGAATCATATAATTATGCACAATGCAGTTCATGTGACAGACATTACACTGCATAAAAGGTTTTACTTTCTCAAGGCTGGAGGCAATTAGGATCAAGTTAAATTTGACAGGCTGCCCAGATTCTAGTTCATGACCTGATTGAAGGTGTTATTAATGGCCCCACATTTATTGGAACAGCTCTAAGAAATGACTCCTGCAGAATCCATTCAATTTAAGACAGGCTGACTAAGAAGTAGTGAAGATGCACACACAAATCTGAGAGAAGAAACTAGTTGCAAAATAGAGCTGTGACTCTTTTTAATATAAAATTCTCCTTCTCACCTTTGCAACTTTTCTGTCTTCTTACTGGTGATTGGTGGATTTACATGTGAAAACAAGTCTCTGTTATTCTCACAGCAGCCTGTACTTGTATTTTATAGCACTTTGCATGCTTGTTATTATTTAATTAATAATTTGTAAATATTTACTTATGCATCTTCTAAAGGACTCTCTCAGCTTCATGTAGGCAAGTCTACACCTCTAATTCCTGCCCAGCAAAACACCAAGCACAGAGGAGATTCTCAATAAAGATTTGTTTACCAACTAGTCTTTGAGAGCTACTTTTCTATGATTTGATTTCCCATTCATTTCATCTCTATAAAGCATTTCAGCAGATAAGACAGACTTAACAGTGATTTCCTCTGGAACTCAAATTCTTCTAGGGGAGTCGTTATTAACTAGAATCATTTTCTTTAAAATTACAATGCCTAGGTCCCATTAAGTGAAAATCTCTGGGGGGTGGGATTTAAGCATCAGAATATTTTAAGCACCATATAATTTAGTGAACACTGAGAAACTAGCACTAAGCCTGTGCCTATATGTAGTTCCCAAATTTTAGTGTGCACAGAATCAGCTGGGCTGGCTGTTAAAAAGTTACATCTCTCAGTCTTAAGGTGAGAGGTTAAACAATCATTTCAACTCTTCTCCCCCCGCACCTTTGCCACTTAAGCATGCAGTGCCTTCCCATTGTGGAAGGGGCACACTTACTCACTACTTGATTTCTGCTGAGCCATGTGACTTGCTTTGGCCAATTGGATGTTACTAGATATGACACAGGCAGAGCCCTGAGAGCCCCTGTGTGAACATGCCTGGACACTGGCACTTCTGCCATTGCCATGAGAAAAATAGGCTTGGCCTGGCCAGCTAGTCTCAGGACGATAAGAGACAAGTGGAACACAGCCAAGTTAATCCAGCCAATTCAATCCAGAGCAGCTGACTTCCAGAGGAGTGTGAAATCTTCCAGCCAAGATTAGCAGAGCTGCCAGCCAATCTCCCCCTAGATCAGCCAACCCCCTGCCAATTTACAAATATAGGAGCAAAATGCTCACTGAGATTTTGTGTTGTTCGTTCTGTAGCAATAGGTAATGCTATAATCTACACAAGAAATTCTGATTTGGTGACTACTTTAGCAGAAACCTTACATTTACAAATAATTAAAAGTCAACCCAAACTCATTTAAAAATAAAAAGAGAATTTTCTCATTTATAAAATGGAAGTACAAGAATCAGCACAGCTTCAGAAATGACAGAATCCAAGTGTTTAAATGGTATTGTCATAAATTTGCCCCTGTGTACCCCTCTGTGTTGGTTTTCATTCTGGGGAAGGTCTCTGTAAGTGACAGGAGACAAGAAAGATGGTCACCTGCAGTCCCAAGTGTGCATTCTACCAGCTGCACCGTGCTAGGGGAAAGAAAACACCTCTTTCAAAATACTGTCAAGAGAAGTCAAAAGGTTATACTTCATTGGTTCTAATTAGATCACTTGTCAATTCCTGAACCAGTTATTATAATTCTGATTGGCCAGCCTACTGTCTCATAATTATTCCTTAAGCTGGAGTGGCATTATTCAAAACAGTCACATGGACTGAGAATGTGGGAGAGCTGGTTCTGCAAAAGAAAATCTGAGTACTGTTTTTGAAATAAGAAAAGATTGTCAAGCAGCCAAATTTAAGAATTGCATAATAGGAACCTTGAGTTGAGGCTAGCATAGTAGATTGTTCAAGTTTATGGAAACCAGGTGACATTTTAGATATATTATGAATAAGATCCCCCTACCTTTAGGAATACTCAGAATGAAGAGGCATAATTTAGCCAACTATTGGAAACAGCATTATCGATAGAGGATTTGTGAAGTAATGCTGGTCAGTAATGATTCATGATTTCAGCCCAGTTCCCTGAGATTTTTACTTCATGATGGAAGTGTTGACCTGCTCTAAATTCTTATGTCTTGGTCATATCTTAGGCTTCAGAGTTTACAGTATTTTGTCACTGTTGTTTTGCTTAGATTCCTTGGGTGGGGAGGGGATGGAAATTCTTTTTATTATTGTGACCACTGACATGCAGTTCTGCTACATTTGGAAGGGTTGCTTATTTTTCTCTACTTAATTCAGAAGAACCACAAGTGAGAATCAAGCATTGATGCCATTCATAATGGACTTTCTACTTTAAGACCCTCAAGTTGAAATCCTAACATTGGATTTCATCCAGACATGGAGTCAAAAGCCTAACATGCTAGAATTCATTTCTTCCTCCATGAAAGAAACTAGTTCTGTTTCAATAAAAGGGTGAAACAAACAAGAAGCAAAAAATAAACACAACCGCTGGAGTACATTAAATTCAAGTATTGGATGATTTCTCTGAAGCAGTATCACATTGCCCAGCAACACCACTCACTTCCCTCAAGTTCTTTTCTCTTTAACTCAGACCCAGGTTCCAACAATTTTTGAAGGTAGTTTTCTTTTACTGAATGTCACCCAATCAAATCTTACCTCAAATTATACTTTTATATAGACAATATCTCATTTATGACTCAGTAAAATACAAAAATTTTAAATAATTTTTATGATGCTTTTAAAAACAAGAACAAATGGAACTGTTAAAAAGAAGCTACAGACAAAATGGAGTCACTTGGGTTAAACGCAGAGCACCAAGCTGAGATTTAATACCTGACCTAATTGCAGATTCAACCTTCCCCAGGAATGTCATCCTGACTGATAAATCTGGAATTTACTGGTCAGCACCAATGAGATAACCCTCCTAAAAGACCCTATTGTTTCCCAAAGGCTGATGACCTTGCCCAAAATAATCCTTTTTATCATTTATGACTTCCTGCCCCACTCCGCTCTGCCTTTAAAAATCTTTCCCTTTCTGTAGTCCTCTGGAGCTTTTCTATTGCTAGATGGGATTGCCCAATTCATGAATTGTTCAGTAAAACTAATCAGATCTTAAAATTTACTTGGTTGAATTTTTTTTTTTTACAGAACAATTTAAATATCAGTGATTCACCTATAAATTATTATTCTTTAAAACAGTAGCACATAATCTTTCATCAAAAGTCCTTACAGCAATTGAATGGAGCTAATAGAGCTCTATTAACTGTCAAATGATGGGCAGCTTCACTTCACTGCCTGTCGTTGCTGCTGCATTCTGCTGGTCAAAAGAGAATCATGGAGCCAACTCAGATTTGAGGGGAGGGGATTACACAGGGCCCAATTAACAAGAGTTGATAATCATTTTCCAAAAAATGGAAGGCATATAACAATCACTGTTCCATAGCAATTCTGAAATTCAGATGGACATATCACCAATTCCTTGAATGGACCCCAGTTCTGCTTCCTAAGAAAATGCTTTCATGTTTCTTTACTCGGCCCCCTGGGCTGTTGGCTCTGAACTTTGAGTTACGCTTCCTTTTCCATAAGAAATGGTCTATATTTTCAGCTCTGTAAATTTCTGATTCTGCTTGTCAGTTGAGAGTCTGGAGACTTCTTTTAATTTACATATACTAAGGTCATTCTTTGTGTTGTAAAGTTCTATAGATTCTGATAAATGCATAACATCATGTACACACCATCAGCATACCAAACAGAATTGTACACCATCCTAATGAAGCTCATGAGCTTTTCTATTCAGCACTCCCTATTCCCCACATCCCTGGCATTACTGATCTGTTTATTTTCTTTAGAGTTTTACCTTTCTAGAATGTCATAATTAGAATCCTTGTCAAACTGGCTTTTTTCTACTTAGAGATATGCATTTAAGATTTAGCTATACTTTTATACAGCTTCATAGTTCAGCTCTTTTGGGGAGGAATAGAATTCCTTGTATAAATACACCACAGTTTGTTTATCCATTCACCTACTGAATGACATCCTGATTACTTCCAATTTTTGGAACTTATAATACTGCTGCTAAAAATGTTTGGGTTCATTATTTTCTTAAGAGTTTTTGTGTATTTTGCATACAAGCCCTTTATCAGATATGAACTTTGAAACTATTTTCTTTTATCTGATTTAAAAGCAAACTGCATAGAGCAATTATAAACAATCATATTTCCAAATCAGATCACATTCTGAGGTACTGGGGGTTAGAATTTTAATACTTGAAATTTGGGGAGACAAAATTCAACACATACCAACCAACCTAGATCGGTCAACAGCCAGCCCACACCTAAACACATGAGGAAGCCCAGCTACTATCAGCAGAGCCACCTGGCTGATTACCCAGAGCAATAAATGTTTATTGTTGTAGGCCACTGACATTTTATAGTCATTTATTACATATCATCATTATGATAATAAATAATAGATGAATGAACTGTGAATATCATCTGAGAACTCAAGGTTTTTCTGTTTCTTAATTAGACCAAAAGACCCCTTCTAAGCTAAAGAGGGTTATTCTGAAAAGTGGAAACCCCACTCAGCTTTTCTTCCTAGGTACCTACTAAGCAATCAGAATAAGAACAGGTGAATAAAGGCCTCCTCTAAGAATCACTAAGGAGACCAGGCCAGATTTTTACCTACTGTGATACAGGGAATGGCTGAAGCCAATACCCAAGTTTCTCATGAAAATCAGAGTGAACAGTGAGTGGAGCAAGAGCTCATATAAACCTCTTTATGTGGAAGGGTGGAAGATTTCTTCTGAAAGGAAGGAAGGCCATGGTTTGATTAAGCAGTTAATGATAACTACAGTGGCCTGATAAACAGTGTGTTAAAAGGTATTTGTTCTCTTCTCTTTTTTATTTTTTGTACTGAAGAAAAAATTTAAGCTTCTTTCTTTTCATCAAGATTTTTTTTCTAGAAAATATTATGCTTCGTTTCTGTCTTTATCCCTAAAGGGAAAAATCTAGTCTTCATAATGGACCTGCCCCATTAATAGACACCATCTCTCTCTATAAGATGCTGGGGACTTACGTACTGGAACCGCAGGCACAGTGCCCAAGGGAAGTTATTCCACACCTGTGGTTAGGAATTGTGTACCTACTTTCAGGAGACAGATTTCATAAGTACCTTTCATTACTCACCATAAAACTCAAAATTAGTTTTCAGAATCTGCTAAGATAAAATTTGATCTAATCATAATCCAGTTCAACCCTAAAATAATATGTTATCATTACACTGATTTGGCTATACCACAACAGAAAGCCTGACTTCCCAGCAGAAGCAACCACATCTAATGAAAGCCTATCAGCATAAGATTCGGTTATGGCATAGATGTTTAACCTGCCTTTAGAAGTCAAATTTATTTATTAAAAATGACTACTAGTTGAAATGCATTCCCTTTCTTTTGTCAGTCAAGTTAGGAATGGATTTGTTTATTGAGTACAAATCTGCTGAGGAGAGATTAGTCACATATGGCAGGATTTTGTTTTCCTCCAAAAACAATAACAGATCTCTCCTGGATCCAGGACAACAGTTTAATGGCACCCCAAAGGCTAATCGTGAATAAATTGAATTATTTTGCTTGTCAAGGAGGTATATAAGACATGTCATTAACTGCAAATATGTCACATATTCACTATAAATAATGTAACTTGTCACTGACAAGGCATTAATTTCCATTTGAAATTCTATTTCAAAAAAATTGATTCTTATTAAAAGTTGGAAAAGGCTAAGAGGGATGTGGAAAGTATTGTTAGGGATATTTATGAGCAGCGTTTGTTAGCAGCTCCTCTATGTAGAACATTATATAATCTGATCTGGAGAATTATAAGAAGGGACAATGCAACATCTGGTCTAATAAAAGGGCTGAAGAGTCTGAGTAATGGGTGACATCAGGTCACTGGAGATCCTAGCTAATCAAGGAGCTTTTCAAGGCTATGGTGGTAGAAAAGGGTTAAGAAAAGAAGAAAGAGTGGTGGACAGGAAGCAGTCTTTGTTTTACTTTGGGGAAGAAAATCAGACTTACTAAATACATAATAACCGAGAGATTTAAGAGCTACTCATCCCAAACCTCTCTCAGCCACTGGTTTCCTTCTCGGACAGATGGAATACACGTCGTTTGTCAGATTCTCCACTGCAGGTCAGCATTCCTACCACCTTGGAACAGTGGACATGATGGGGTTCCCTCATGATTTCAGTCTTCTCAGCAAAATGCCATTTTCTATCCTTAGCCAGCTTCTCTATAGTTTCTCCTTCACAGAAGGGGCCTAACTCATCTGTCTTAAAACTGGGCCATATCTGAATTGTTATTAGCATAAATTAACATGAAAATACAGAATCATCAGACTTTTATATATTTAAGAATTCCAACATTCCTAATGGACATGGCAAAAAAATGTATATATGAATTTAGAAGTTGTTAGAGCTTGTCTAACCCAAGCTGTATGTAACCGTTGCTCCTCCTCCTTTCATTAACCAGCTCTTTTTTTTAAAAAGATTTTACCAGAACTTCCTTTAGAGGAGAAATAAAATCCTCTGTTTTAATATATGCTTTGAGGGGGCAGGGAAAGAGGATGAAAGCTAGGAGCATTACTGGTAAATTTTAGTGATCTTCACCAGCATTTCCAAAGTTCAGTCTTCATTTTCACACAAATCACATCTGAGCTGCTTGTTAAAAGCAGTTTTGCAGAGCCCATTTCACACTTCGTAAATAAGATTATTTTAGAAGCTGAATTCTAGGAACCTGCATTTTTTACATGCTCCCTAATGACATTTAAATTTGAGAATCAGTGACCTTTATATTGCTCATGTCCCACATTGCCCTGAATAAGCAAAAACTGATTTTAAAACACCTGATCCAAGGGGACACTGAAAATAAAACCTGCTTCATAAGTTACTTAGAGACTGTCAATCGGTATTTCTCAAATGCAGGGGACAATCTTTAAAATTCCCTGAGTGTTCTTGTTAAAGAAAACACCATACCACATATTTATTAAATAAAAATTTAAAAACAAGTTTCCTAGTAGATTCTAATGCACATTAAAGATCTTTTCCTCCTGTATTAAATGGTAGAGTGAAGAAAATTAAGATCAGGTTGGCTGGATTCTTGGTTCACAGGGTAATTGCCGACTACTGCTACCGTCTTTGTAAGGAATTACAATTTTTAAAATCAGGCCAGTGCCTGGGTATACCTTATCTGTAGTAACATGATAAAAACAGAAATAACAGCAAAAGACAGTTTTGTAAGGATGCTCCAAAAAAGTCAACACAAACAACAATAGCTTGGAAAAGGGCTTGAAAACTCTTTGCTATTACCTCTATTTCTGAGATCCAAAAGGAAGAAAATTAGCCAATTGGATAGTAAGACAGAAAGGTGGGTGGCATATTCTTTGTTTGTCATTCTGGGACATTGTTTCATAGGTTCTATTATGGATTATTTAATTACCTGGGAATGTAGCAGTGTTTGGCTCTCTTTTTTATACTTACTAGAGCTTTCCTATTTATGTTTATTAGTTACATTATGTTTATTTATGTTTATTAGAGTTATTTATGTAACATGAAGTTACATACATGTATGTAAAACTTATAGATTTCTGTCCATTAGTAAAAGATAACTACACAGGTTATGGTTTTATTGTCCTGCAGGACATTAATTAATTTTGTATAAACTTAACAATCACATCTAACATTCTTTTGTTAAACATCTTTTTCCTAATCAACTGTAACAGAAAACATATTTTCTAAAAGGGATGAAATATTTTAAATAAGAAATGCTAAATCATTCTTAAAATAGACTACATTTTAAGAAAGTATGTAATAATTTGAAAAATACTAAAAGACACAATTTTTATTGAATGAAGAATAAGCACATCCAATTAAATATTAAAACATTAGTGTAATTAATCTCAAACCGACTCCAATTTCTTTCACCCTTCTGTTGTAGCTTCTATTTCCCAATTTCCTAATTTACTTCTTTAAAAATAAATCATAGTGCTAACTGATAACTGGTAAAAAGGAAATAGAGTGCATAACATAGTATGGATTCCTTAATCATTTTTGTGGCCTGGGATTTTCCTTACTCTCTCATGAACTCAGCTTAGTATCTAAAGGAAGTTTGCTATACTTTCCAGTACTTCTGGGGGCCCCATAACTTATCTAATCTACATCATTGTCACAAAGAGAATCCATTGCATTCTTTTCCTACATGAGGTAACTCACTTTCCATATCATGTATCAAGAGGTTCTTGCTTCTACCCCATTTAAGCCACCTCTTTTAAGGACTCAAAAATGTTTTCTAAAATTTCCTTTAATTATCAAAGCAAAACACTCTCAGAGATAGAGGTTTTCTAGATGATTTTACTTATCCATTCTCCAGTGAGCAGAGCCCTATGAGAATCAGTTTTTGGGAATAGAAAATCTGAGTGCATTTTTCTCAGTTTCCTTCATTAGCTTATGGGTTTAAAGATATTCCCTTCTTATATCTACATCTAAAGGGCAGATGGATTTATACAGCTCTCGGCTCAGTTTGCCTGTCAGTCATTTATCTGGGGCAGGTCTGCTGGACAAAGGTTGGATGTTTCCTGATCTGTCAGAAACTGCAATGATTTGATCACTGCATATCTGGGGATTCAGTAACACCCCATATGTCAGTGGATAGGAAATTAGAGATAATAGTTAAATAAAGCAAGAGACAACATGGCCAGAAGAGGAAGAGTTTATATAGAGTTTGTGCAGGAGGAGTCTAGTGAGTCTGAGCATCTGCCACTGCAGTCTTCTCTCACATGGTTGGGAGCACCTCAGCGAAGCAGCAGCCGGAGGGCTGAACTAGGCATAGTAATCCCTGGAAGGCACGCTGTGACTTAGATTTGGGGGCCCGTAGTAGCCCAGCGAGAAAGCAGTGACTGCCCTTACCCTCCGTGGTTGTATTGTGGGGGTCTCAGAATTGAGGTGGGCTTTTAGAAACGAGAAGTTATTTTGAGTTATTCAAATTGCCATCTGACTGAGCCCCTGGGAAACGTCCGTCCGGGCTCTGGAGGAGAGCAGATGTGAAGACATTTGGGAGTGAGAAAGTGATGATTAGATCTACCTGTCTTTGGAGAGAACAGCATCATAAGAAATAGGAGAAACTGAGCACCCACTAGCCACGTCTGTTTTCAGCTGTGACGCAGTGTTTTATACAGCTGGGGTCTAGGGGAGTGGCTCCCCTCCTCTACAAGGCAGTGACTGTTGGAGCAGAGCATAGGGAAGACAGTGCCATGGCAGTGAAAGGAAAGCGCTGAGGCAGCATCAGGAAGCACCCGTGAGCCGCTCAGTGATTACTGGGAAGGAAAGCATGCCCCGAGGTGTTCAGGGGGCATGTGCATTCAACAGCACAGGAGAGACACCTGTAAGGACACTAAATAGCAGAGAGCAGCAGTAAAGGGCAGGACATGAGATGGATAAGAGGGGTCCTGGTGACACTGCCACTTAGCACTGGGCTAGTAAGTGGCTTATGCTTAATCACCGACTGCTTCCATTTTCCTTACCTGTATCCCCTGCTTGAAATGGAAATCATTAGGTAACTTTTGAGAAGACATTAAGGATGGGTTTCATTTTAGAGTCTGAAGACATCAGTATAAAGAACTTACCACTGGCCTGGATGTAGGGGTATTTTTTCACAGCATAATAATGAAAGTCTCATCAAACTCAGAACCATCCACCATGAGAAAAGGATAATATGACACAGAATAGACTAACTCTAGAGATGCTGAAATAGAATAAGAATAGTTCAAGGATGTGCAATTGTGTAATTATGATTAATAAGAATTCCATTATTTTCCATTGGAAGAGGAAAAAGGGGAAAAATCATAATATGACTTACTTTACTCATTATGAAGAGAGTTTATTATAGTAGAGAAAAAACAAGTAGTTGCAGCATTTCACCAAAGAAAACTGAGAATGGCATGACAATTATGTTCAGGAGAAAAGAGATCCTTCTGAACTTGTTCACAGACATTTCCTCTGACATGTTACCCTTGCCACAGTGACAAAAATGACACTTGGTTCAGAACTGCTTATAAATGAAATATGCCATCAGCTTCAAGTCCACTCTCATTAATATAATTTTGGGATATCTGAAATAGCATTAGGCTATAGATTATAGTATACTGGATGATAATATGACAAGAAAAGGGGAATAGAAAGATGCTCATAGCTCTCTAGTAGCCTGCACTCCAGTTTTCTATTTATACAAAAACAGAGAAAAACCTGCTGTAGGCAAAACCAGCTAATGGTGTAGGAAATTCAACATCTTTCAAAAATGAATAGTCAAGTTTGCTTACCTCTTCCTTTCTGAAGTTTAGATGCCAAATACATGAGCTAAAAAGTTACTGTTCCTATAGAGGAATAGCATGGTAAGATGACATAAGACCCAGCCCAGACCCACGGCCATTTACTGCATGACCTTAGACAGCTTGCTTGACATTGATGGGCCTTTTCTTCTCAATGCAAAATGGTGATGACACCTGTTTTGAAATAATTTATGTGAAAGCATTCTTTCACATAAATGAAGGATCCAAATTAGTTTATAGGTTGGGGACAAGGGAAAATAATGGAAGGCAAACTGAAAAAGTAAGCTAGATCTAATGAGAAAGAATTTTTAATTATAAAGAACACATAAATTATATATTATAAAGAATGATATGGACTTGTAAATTATAATTATAAAGAATGACTACTAATTAGGGAAAACATTCATAGAGACATTAGTATATTGCAATAATGGCCCCAATTCTTCATATTGAGTCTTTTGCCAGCTAATGTCCTACAATTCCTCTTACCAAATAGGCTATATTTCCTACTTCTTATGTTTGGTCTGGCCTTGGACTTCTATGACCAATAGGATGTAACAGAGGGACTTTTTTTTCTAGGTAATGGTAAAGATGTTGATCACATAATTTAAGAGAGTGATTTTGTCTATTCATATTTGACTATACTTATAACTCTAAATATTGAGTCAAGAAAATTATTCTAGATTTGGACTAGTTACTATTTAATTTAAAAACACAGATTCCAAAACTCTTGACTTCATGAATCTATTCTATTACACAGTGTGAAACTTTATCTAGACTCTTAGAATGATCATTTTGCTGTCTTTCTTTTTTTTTTCTTCATAGTAAGCAAAAAAACACAAGGACTTTGCATCAAATTTCAAATGAAATAGTAGAGGTGATTAATGAGAAAGCACCCCTTTGGCATAAAAACTCACTGCTCACATAAAATTCTCAAGAGGTAAAGAAGATATTAATATCTTGAGATATACAGCCTGGTTTACTTTCTTAGAAAATGACAATAGCTGTGTCTCTAGTTTGTCAGAAAATATAAAGAATAAAAGGAAAACAAATGTACCAGGAAAAAATCACTTCTAAAAATTCACTGAGAGAGGATACGAACAGACACTTCTCCAAAGAAGAAATTCAGATGGCCAACAGGCACATGAAAAGATGTTCCACATCACCAATCATCAGAAAAAATGAAAATTAAAACCACATTGAGATATCACCTCACACCAGTAAGGATGGCCAACATCCAAAACACAAACAACAACAAATGCTGTCAAGGATTCAGAGAAAGGGGAACCCTCCCACACTGCTGGTGGGAATGTATATTAGTTCAACCATTGTGGAAAGCAATATGGAGGTTCCTCAAAAAACTCAAAATAGAAATACCATATGACCCAGTAATTCCACTCCTAGGAATTTACCCTAAGAATGCAGGAGCCCAGTTTGAAAAAGACATATGCACCCCTATGTTTATCGCAGCACTATTTACAATAGCCAAGAAATGGAAGCAACCTAAGTGTCCATCAGTAGATGAATGGATAAAGAAGATATGGTACATATACACAATAGAATATTATTCAGCCATAAGCTACCATTTGCAACAACATAACTAGAGGGTATTATGCTCAGTGAAATAAGCCAGACGGAGAAAGACAAGTATCAAATGATTTCACTCATCTGTGGAGTATAAGAACAAAGCAAAAACTGAAGGCACAAAACAGCAGCAGACTCACAGAACCCAAGAATGGACTAACAGTTACCAAAGGGAAAGGGACTGGGGAGGATGGGTAGGAAGGGAGGGATAAGGGGAAAAAGGGGCATTACGATTAGCACACATAATGTATGGGGAAGGCAGTATAGCACAGAGAAGATAAGTAGTGATTGTATAGCATCTTACTACGCTGATGGACAATGACTGTAATGGGGTATGTGATGGGGACTTGACAATGGGGGCAATCTAGTAACCACAATGTTGTTCATGTAATTGTATATTAATGATACCAAAATTTTTTTTTAAGTCAAAAAAGTAAAAATTAAAAAAAATTCACTGAGAGAGATGACAAACTTAATTTCAAAAAATTGGCCCACTAATGGCCATGAATGATCCCCCTACCTGCAATTCAGTTTTAATGCATGACCTTGACTAACCCCCTTTATAAACAGCTGATGATATTTATTGGTGGAAATTCTCTCTTATTATGATGGCTTTTAAACATGGTACTCTTGGATTTCTTCATGTAAATTAAACCTGAATTTATGGGTTTATGGAGCAAGTCTGGTTGGAGAATGTGGTAGTCATATAAACTATGTGATAACTGCAGTACAAAATGGAGGTGCTCCAAAATCATAATGGCTCCTTTGGGGGAAATGTTTCTAAATACATCGCTCAAAAATCTGAAACCAAAACAGTTATCAATGTAGAGAACTGAGTCTGATGGTTCCAGGTGCCTTTATGAAAACATCTCATCTGTACCCTATGCTTGCCTTTATCTAATTAATCTTTCTAAACTTTGATTCTTGGTAAGTTCAAGTTTCCTATAAACCTACTTTGACAACATATTCACCATCATGCTAATGCAATGAGCAATTTCAGAAACATAAAATAAAGTAATTTTCAACACTACTCAAGGTTATCATGTAAACATATATTAAGATTTTCTTAAAGTTCACTAGGAAACTGCTATAACTTTCCTGTCTCTTTTGGAGATGGAACCAATTAAAACTTTTTGATTTCACATACCATGAAAATAATTAGTAACAAAAATCAAGGGGAAACCTATGACATAACATTTGTTAATGGGCTGACATAAATTGTGTTTGATCAACACAAAATAAGAAAGTAAATAACAGGGGTCTTTTAAGTTGAAATATAATTGTCATACAATATATTACTTTCATGTGTACAACATAGTTTCAACACTTGAATACATTGCAAACTGATCACCACAGTAAGTCTAGTCACTACCATCTGTCATCATACAAACACACAATATTTATTGACTGACTGTATTTTCCCAAGCTGTACATTACATCCCCATGACTTATTTTATAGCTGGAAGTTTGAACCTCCACTGTGTTCTTAGATGAATTGTTGTCTTAAGTTGGGTTCCCCTAGAAGCCAAAGAGAAGAGAAGAATTTGAGAGGGAAAAGCTTATTAGAGGCAATTCCAGGAAGCACCTATGAGTGTAGGAGGTGTGTCACAAGGAAGGCTCAATCCTGATAAAGAACTCTGGGAGCCTGTACAATACACCTTAAAGTTATTCCTCCACAGGCGTGATGGAGTTGGTGGTATATCCACCAGCTCCTGTCTTGTTGAAGTGCTGCTACCCAGGTGAGTTTACTCCCCAGCACTTTCAGCAGCCAGAGGAAGTGTGAAAGCAAACAACTGCAGGTACTTTCATTGGAAAGCCATATGATCAGTGTACAGAGGCCTGCTAACAACTCCAGAGGAGATGTGCACAGGGAACCAGCAGCCTCTGCTATAGGTTTTTTGCCTCTGTGTTCTGTTTCCTCAGCTATAAAGTAGTGATGCTTTTGCTGGAGGTACCTACCTTTCAGTTAATGTGAAGATTAAAGTGAGATACATGTGAAAAAATAATAGACTATTGACTTGAAATAAACATTTAATATTATCTGCCATAGAAAAAAGATAATTCTGAGATTTCTTTCATGTTCACATTATATTTTTTCCATAAACTCCAGACAGCTAAGACTGGTATAACTAACCTCAGAATAATAATAAATTGAAGATGTAGTATGTATGAGGTTCCTGACAGTACTTTTTTAAACCATTAAATTAATAATCCATCTCTTACATGTCGCAGCTGGAATGTTTAATTACCACATGCTGATCAGATGGAGGATATCTAAACAATCATGATTTACTCCCTATAATTGTACACAAAATTAAGGTAAAAATCTGTATCAAAGGGATTACTACCTTGAGTTGTGTTTCTATTGCCTATGTGACTCATACATTTAGTTGTTTGGAACAATGTTATTTCTAATCAGAAAACTTTAGTTTCTGCCATAGGTCTTCACAGTCTCATTATTCTAGACATAGTATCCATTAAATAATCTACTTTGCAATACAACTAATGCTACAAGTACTCGATGAAGGAGTTTTAGGATCTAGCCTCAAGGTAAGCCACACTGAGAATAAGCATTTAATCATGGCAATCTTAGCTTCTTTTCTATCAAAATTAATTATTTTTCTTTAAGTAGAAAGACAGAATATACATCTTTATTTGCTTAGGGTTTTGGGGGGTTGGTTTTTCTGCATCTCTAACTTCCCCAAGCGTGAGCCAGTGCAGTGATTGTTATGGTTGACTGCCCAACCGACATCCATTAGATGGTCAAACTAAACTCAAGTACAAATGCTTTTCCTTTGTCACTGATAATATAGGCATATGATCCCATTAGGGCTAAGACGGAGGAAAGTCTGCAGAAGGCTTCTGAAAAATATCTCCTCACTTTTAGGAAGTAGAAGACATGGATCTTCTTAGCCTTTGCCCATTTTCCTATTGCTTATCTTTTTCTTGTCTATTAGTTGAAGGTTTTTTTTTCTCACATATTAGGAAGTATATAAACTAATTAGAGAAGTTAGTTCTGTTTTTCCTTGATATTAATTACAAATATTCATTTTTTGCTTTGCTTATGATAGATTTTGCCTTGCAGATTTTTTTTGGTAATAATCTTCACTTTGTGGTGTTCTGGCTTTTCTGTCAGTTAAAAAGGCCTTTCTAACTCTGGAATGATAAAATAATTTTTCTATGATATCTTCTACTATTTTTACGCTTTAACTTTAAAAAGAAAGTAGATAATTTTTTATTTTTCCTGGTATGACATATGAGGTAGAGACCCAGGTGACGTAGGAATCCTATGTTCTTATTATTTTCCAGACTCATAGTTTTAAATTTTGAGTTTTTATTTCACAGTTGAATATACCACTGCTCATTCTAAAATAGGAAAGGTATGCTATTTTCAAATCTTTAATGACTCCCTTTCTGTCTCAATAATGTTAGGATCATGAGACCTATGCAACTAACCTTTAGTATTAGTAGTCACGTTTTTTTCCATTTTCAATCATTCATTTTCACTAAATACTAAAAGGATAATGAAATAAAATATTCAAAAAGACTGCTTGAACACTGCTGCACCAGTACAGCAATGCTACCCCAATTGAATTGTTCCCTGGTAGATGTGCTACCAATGTTACAGTTTGAAATGTTTATTCATGAATAATGAAATGTCACTTGAGCTAAGAAATAAAGACAGTTTAAGGGAATTATTATGTAGTGTTCGAAAGTTAGGGGCACATAAAAATTGTCATTAGTGAATTGAAATCTATGTAAGATAATATATATGATTTATAAAATGATTCATACTTCTTCATAATAATCTAAAAGTACATCTGAAAATACTTAAAATTGACTAGGTGTGATAAAACAAAACCCATTATCTCCTGGTCAGACATAATTGATTCCTCTATACCAGATAGAACTGAGTCTCACACATTTCTCCAATGTTAACATTCCTGAGGCCCATCTAAGGGTTAATGAAGACACCCCTTACGCCACCCAAAGTATCTGTGTTCTGGTACTTGCCTCCTACTGAGGGAAATGCCTCATTACCCTTTCCTCCAGTATTGCTGCCCCTAGTTCATATATCTAGATGTTAATTCTGTAGATTTCCCATGAGCATTGTTTCTGGGACATCTAATCTCCATACAAAATGCAGAGTTTGAAATTCTGGAATGATCTACATGTCTTTAACCCCATATTGAGACCAACTTCACCATTTCTTCTCTCGCCCTATGCAGAAGACTTTCTGAGGAAATTAAACCATTTTAGTCCAGGAGATAACAAGATCCAATCCCTAAATAGCCTTGCCAGACCAAAGAAAGAGCAAGAGCAAGAGGGAAGAGGAACAAGAAAGAAGAGAAGGGATGTAGAGGGGGAGGGAGCGGGATGGGGGGAGCGATGCCAGCCCTTCTCATTGTCTCAGACCAGTAGAGGTGGAGTCAGGGATGGCCTGCCAGTATCCTATGTTGGTTCCACTTTCTCTAGAGAATTCAGCTTTTTCAAAGTTCTTTTTCATACAACCCTCTTAAAAGATTTAATCAGCAGGTTTTAATTAAATTATGTCTTTCTTAAAAAATGTTTTCCTGTGCTAATAAGCAGAAAAAAAAAGACAACAGAAAAGTAAGTACACATAAATAATTAGGCTACCACTACATGACTGTATTACAGGAAACTATCCATGGAGGTGAATTACAATCTCTTTGTGAATTATTCATGGAAGAACAGTCATAGAAATTCACTCAAATTTCTAAGAACATGATATATTGGATCTTTAGTAATCCAGATATTATTTTCATTAATATAATTTAGACATTTGCTCTAGAGAAATAAGCTGTCCAAAGTGTATTTTATTAATAGCAGAAATTCAGTTACCATACTAGAAAATGTGCCTCTGCTTCTTACACGGGGTTAGACCTATTTAGAATTAGTGTAGGGACAGGTCTTTGGTCATAATAGCATTATTTCAACTCCTTACTTTTTTTTTTTTGACTGTGTTGATGACTTAGACAAGAAATGACTCTCACAGGGAGGCATGAAATTCCTCTGTTGCTAAGGAGACAGGAAATGAATCTCAGATGGCAGAGAACATTTAAAAACACATTCAAAGGTTCTCAAGCATAGCCTTTGACAATTTTGAGGATCATGACCTCAAGAACACGTTTCTGATGCAAATTTCACTGTGGACTAGCATACTTCCAGCCACTCTACATCAGACTTCAAGGTAAGGACTTGAGGAAAAAAAGAAAGGAGAGAAGTAAGCAGAGTCCTAACATCTGTTTTCAAAAGACATTTGGACCAAAAAACTTATTTATCTCAGGCTTCAAGAAGCTACAAGACCTGTAAGAGAGGCTGATCATAATTGTGTGTTAAAATATGTAATGTGTTGAAGAACTTCTAACTTCACATATAGCGAAATGTCTCTAGAATGAGCATTTTCTGTATCTCACTCCACACATCAGATGAACACCTGGATTTGATCGGCTAGTTTTTATACTGTTTCCCAATCTAAATACTGTCCTATCAATTCTCTCTTAGAATCTACTGGTGTCTTCCCCTAAATGACATCCATGGAGAGAAGGCCACTTCCCCTTTCCCAGGTTTCTTTCCAGACATAGCTACTTTTTGCTCAGCTCCTACCTAGAGAAGAAGAAGTTAGGGTAATCAACTCCATTTAACAAGTGACAAAATAGTTTGTAGAAGATAAGAGGTAAGCTTAACTTTATACAGCAAAATCTTACTCTTTTTCTCTCACTAGGTAGAAATTCAATTTAAATATAGTTAATTTTTCCTCTTTATGGGTGTGATAATGAACAGCTGATTGAGGAACACTGGTACAGAATAATAATTCACAAAATACGATATAATTAATTTGCATACAAAACCAGCTAACTATACACAAATACCAATGATATTGTTTTTAAATCCTGCATCACTAAGGAATACCTGGCTGAAGAATTTGTCCTGATTCTCTTCTTTTAGATCAAATAATTTTGCTGATCTCTTTAATTTCATCTGTGCTAATATCAGAGCTACTTTTTATCAGAGAACTTATTAATGGAAGAAAAAGTCTCAGTTTCTGCTTATGAAAGTATTTTAAGTTCTGATTTACATAAATTTTAAGAAATAGGAATGGCTTTTCTCTTGATGCATCCCTGGATCTTCTTCTCCTTCTCTTTCTTTGTCAACCTTTTTAACTATTAGCTTTGTTTTGTTTTGAACCACACAGTTCTGATGTATGGGACAGTTTCCAACTTGCATTCAGTTTACAAAATGCTCCCATCAGGCAGTTATGGAAGCCTTGACATCTTCTCTGCCAATCTTAGACCAGCCCCTCAAACAGCTGCCAATTGAGGTTTCACTCCTAACCATTTAATTCCTAATTCTGTGTAGGTTATATCCACTATTGAGTTGGTTTTAAATTTTAAACTTTTAAGTTTAGAATTTCTAATTAACAGTTATTTTTTGGAAGATACTTCTGAAAGGAAAAAACATCTGCTTTTCCTAAACCAGTCAATTTTCCCCTTGAGACGACTCTTAAATGAGGGTGATTGTGTAGCAGTCTAGACTTGGCTAAGTCTATCAACATCTTAAGCAAAGAATAGTTTTGCTAAAACTCCTTGATTAACTGAGTCATCCAACTCTTTGGTCTCATAATAACCTTATTTACATAATAACTATTTTTTACAAAATATTTTTTTACAAAAAATTTACAAAATAAATATTTCACAGAGACATTTTGTAGTTTTACTTTGTCTTGAGAAAGAGAGAACATGGTAAGCAAAATATGCACACATACACATACATACACACATATACACACATACAGTTTGAAATGGTAATGCTTGATTTGGGGGAAATAATAAAAAACTTAGTTCTGAAAAGACAAATTTCCATTAAGTATAGAAAATAAGAGAACTATAGAAACAATCTAGTCACCTAAGTTTTACCATTGTTGATGCAACTTCCCCAGAAGAAAATAATTAGTTTATGAAATTTAATGCTAATTACACCAAACAAGTTTTACATCACCTGCCAGTTCATTTAGTGCCCATTTGTTTTGCACCTACTGTGCATCACCCTATTTTGTGTTTTAGGAACAAAGTTGAGCACAACTCTTTCTACAGGGTATTTGCAATCCTCTGAAGGAATGAATCCAGACTAGCATGAAATAAATAAAAGGAAGATAACTTGATTTAAAAAAGAATTCGGAAGCCTAAATGCAGTAAAGATATAACAGCAACTGCAAATGAAGAATAGAAGACGGTGTGCAAATGGGAGCTTGTCAGAAGGCATTTTGAGCCATAACCTTGAATACTCGAGACATTTCACTATGCAATTCACATAACCCCAAGGGAATTATTTGGAAATATTATTGTTAATTTTGCTTATAGTTAGTTGATCCTTGAACAATGTGGTAGTTAGGGGCACTGATCCACTGTGTAATTAAGAACCTGCATATAACTTTTGACTCTCCACTAACTTAACTACTAATAGCCTACTGTTGACTGGAAGCCTTACCAAAAAATATAAACAGCCAATTAACACATATTTTGCATATCTTTTATATACTTTATTCTTACAAAAAGCTAGAAAGAAGAAAAGTGTTTTTTCAAATTGTCACAAATCTCCAAAAAAAATTTCCAAAATACTTATTTTAAAATCTGCCTAGACACATGCAGTTCAAACCCATGTTGTTCAAGGGTCAGCTGTATAGAAATTCAGGCTGTCCAACTAGGATAAAAAATAAACACCTTGGGTTCAAAATATTTTCATTTGTTGATGATGAACAATGATATTCTCAGATCTTCATACTACTCAGTGCCATGGAAACTACCCTAAAATATGTGCTTAACACAATAAACCTAGATTTAATACTTACTCAGATTTTTATTTTAAGGAGAAAAATATTTTTTCCTTCTGCTTTAACTGATAAAAGGCATACTCAAAGCTTCAGTTCTCACACTTTTTGGATTCAGAATCCCTTTACAGTCATAAAAATGGAGAACCCAAAGCAGTTTTTATGTCACTTACAGCCATCAATGTTTACCATGTTAGAAATTAATGCTGTGGCATTTTAAAATGTTCATAAAGTCATTGTAAAATAGAAATAATATATATGTTATATAGAATATGCATAACAGTAAACATTTCTATGAAAAATGACTATGTTTTCCCATTCAGATGACTACATATTTTCATTAAAAAATAATGAAAATAGCACTGTGTCAAAGTTTTGTAAAATCTAATGTTTAAAGGAAAACACACAGGTTTTCATGCTTGTTTTTGCATCCAATTTATGATGCGTTGTTTTAGGTTGAAATACATGAGGAAATTCCAGCTGTGTGGTTGGAAAAAGAAGAACTTCATGGGCCCTGAGAAAATGTTTTGGGGATGCTCGAGTACTCCTGGGAACACATCTTGAACACAGCTGCTCTAAAGCAGGCCAGCTGAAATGGAGGAGTTACCCTAGTTACACAAAATAAGAAAATGTTTTCTGAACTTGTACTTCTGACTAACCATTTAAAATTCTTGCTCGAAGGGCACATTACTGCAAAATTAAAGACCCTGTATTTGCCTATGTCACAGTGTTAGTTGGGAGCAATTTTTGCATTATTCCTACCATTTTAAAGTAAAATGCCTGCTGAAAGAATGGCATACACTCTGCAGTTTCATTAACTTTTACAGGAATGGGAAGCAATGTTGTTGCACCTGTAGGAAGAGAAATTGGAGAGGAGAAAAGTGTGCAGAAACAAAACAACCCACAGAAAAGGAAAATGTAATCTATCACTGGAGTTATTGGGCAATTTTACTTGTTAGGGAACGTGCATTTAGGAGTATGATATAATATCGTATGTAGTAGGTGTATGCTGAAACATAGGTAGATATTTCCAGCTCTCATAACATCACAATTTCCTCTTTGCAATGCAATTTCTGCTGAAAGTGATAAAATGAACACCACTGTCCTTAAGAGAGCTCTTTAGCTGATTCACAGTAAGAAAAAAAATTAAAATATTGACATTTGCTTAGAAAAATGAGCATTAAATGCCTACATTCACATGACCTAATTTCATGAGAGACTTTCCATTTTCCCTTACACTTTAAAATCACTCTTCCTTGATTTAACAAACATTTAAAATATCTATTTCATTTGAAAATGTTAGGCTTTTAAAATATGGAGAATACATTTAGTCTTCCTTCATTTTCATATACAGATGGCTTTATTTATAGTAGAGAACATGTATAATAATGCACACATGTAACTTGGTCTTTTAATCCATCCACACAATAAAGTGCTGATTGGGGTATTATTCAAATTGACAACAAAGATAAGAGAAAACAAGCTTATCTTCACCACCTTGAACCTAATATTAAACATGACCACCCTGCTTCAAAATGGAATCCTGGTGGCCCCATATTCTAGGAAATGGTGTCACAAGTGTTGTCTGTGAGTTTTTCAAAGGGAATAATTTTTTCTACATATGGTTTCAAAAGAATAGATTCACTGCTTCAACAGAAAATATATCAATTATATGTACTAATAATACCACACTTGTACCTTAAAAATTATTGATCTTTTTATTAAGAAATGTTCTAATCAAATTTGTATTTTATTAATTCTGATTTCAGGCAACCAACTATTTCTCATCAAATGTTTAATTATTACTCATCTATGGAGTACTGGGGTAATCTAAAAACTAGAAAAATGACTACATGGGAGCAAACCAAATATTTAAAACCTCTTTTGGGATAACTCACTGCCTGGAGGAGCCCAGGTGCCCTTGCGTGCACCCCAGAAATGCACCAGACTGTGCTGCATGGGGAGTCTTGCTCTGAGCTCCTGGAGGACCCTCACACCACCCAGCGGTCCCCCCTTAGGTAACAGGTAGTTAAAGTAAAAGGACAAGGAATGGAAGTAGTCACCTCCAAGTTATGACATACATGATAATAAAGCTTACTTTAAAAATACACTGCTAGATTTAACATTTTCTCAAAATTTTTTCTAAACAGGTAAGTATTCTCCAGATATAATATTTTAGATATGAATATTTCACATAGAATTTTGAATATTGGCCCACCTGTTTTAAAATAGAATACTTTGCAAGCTTATGGGGGTTACATGGCTGGCTTGGTGCAGGGCTGAATTAGAATAAATCCTATGAAAATTAATGAAGGGAAATTTCACTTAAATGGAGTGGGAGGCTAGAAGGGGAGCCATACCCCTCCACATCAATTACAGGAACAACTGTAATTACAAATCCAACAGAAGAATTGTCAACAGGAAAGAATGATCAAGTATAGCCCCCTCACCACCACCCGCCACACACACACACACCCAGAGAAAGATGTACACTGCATCTCCTACAAGAAATCTACTACTCCTGCAACTCAGCCAATGAGAAACCATCTTCATCCTGACCTCTTGCTTTTCTCCAATGGACTTTCATTCAAAACAACCCCTCCCAACTTCCTGCTTCTCCATAAAATAACACTCCTTTCCTAAATGATAATGAAATCATCCTTTAAGTTTTAATGCATGATGTACCTACTCCAATATGAATTGTACATTGTTTGCATATGTATTATATATCCATGTTTATCCTCAAATTCTAAATGCATCAGTATGAAGTTCAATTCCTCATTGTAGCTCAGTACACCTTCTAACTTACTACTAATCAATTACTCTGACAGTATACTTGAAGAAAAAAGGAAAACATGTCTTACCTTGCCCATTATCCTAGAGTGAAGGTCATGTGAGAGATTAGTTCAGACAAACCAGTTATGTTATACTTTCTTGAGTTACAATTCCATGCCTCACTACATTCAATTCCTCTCTTCAACTAATTTTCATTTAGATGTTTTTAAAGGGATATTTTATTGGTTACATGGCTATTTTCACTACTTTCTTTTCAGGAAAATAGTACTTTTAAAAAGGTTACCATGGTGACACATAAGTGTCTTGCCAATGGGTTTCAGCCCCGGGCAAGCTCGCTATGGATTCAATGCAACTAAAGAAATTGACAGCAAAACGTTCTTTGGGGTGAAAGGGTTTATTACCCGGCTTGTTCTCCCAGCGGTAGGTGGAGCACTTGCATCTCTGCCTCCGCCCAGAGCACTGGGCTGAGCTCTCTATATAGCACAATAACAGCTTATTGCCTAAAGGTATGCAGGCGGTAGCCTAGCAACAGGCCAGTTCCATCATCAGGTGGTTTAAGTTCAGTGAGGATCCTGGCCATAGGAACCCCAACTTCCCCACAGTAAGTCAGCAGTCAGATTTTTTTTTTAACTTGCTATAAACCAAATAACAATGGGTACAGAGTGGATGGATCTTTACATCTTAGAGTTTTCAGGAAATGAATGTTTCTGTACAAAATGGTTGTAACTGCCTACTGCTTTATTCCTATTCTACAATGACTATCTTAAGTCTACTTTTTTCAGAGTTCTTCCCAATTACTAGAAACCTAACATATCTCTTCCTGAACCCTCTTTGGAATTTTTTCTGTCCATTACTTATTAAAGTATGAGACACTGAGCTATCTTCTTAAGCATCTGGAATGATTGCTAAGAATGACAATTCCTAGGTTTCACCCTAGGCCTAATCAGAATCTCTGCTGTGGAATATGGTAATCAAAATATTTAACAAACATCCAGAAAACTAATGTGCACACTATGGTTTAAAAAAACTGCATCATTTTTATAGTTATTTTCTGAAGTAAAATTATACAAATATACAAAACCTAACAATATATATATATTTTTTTCTTTCAACAGCCAAATATGTTTTAAGGAAATTTCATATGAACAATGTTAACAAATGTATACACCTGTGTAAACTATACCCTTATCATGAACTAAAACATTTCCACTTCCTCAGAAAATTCCCTCATATCTATTTGCTGTCAATCTCTCCTCCCCCAGAGCACTGGTCTGGTTCAGGCTTTTTAAAAACACATTTTATGTTGTTTATATTACTGTATATGTCACTTGAGATCGTTTCTCTTCTTGATGCATAAGATAAAGGCCATTCTCACAATTTTCAAGTATATGGCTCCAGCTTTTCCGTGGCTAGTAGGAAAAACTGTTCCAAGTCAAAATAAAAATTTAAGTGAGGACTAAATCATTGGTAGCAGCTGTGGTAGATATGGGTTTAAGTTGAGAGTGACTGTACCGCTCCTCAAAAATCTACCACACCTGTTTCCTTAATGAATTCCAGATGAAAATCTCATGGACTATATTAGTTAAGGGTTGGGTATACCTTAAGGTTAAACACATTTCCTGTGAGATCCCCAAACCCCCATCAAGGGTGTTAATAATGTGTGCCTCAATGACTAAAATTACAATATTCTAGGACTAACCATACACATGTTGATGTAATAACTCCACATTAACTATAATAAAGTATTTAACAATAACAGAATCCGGGAAGATGGCGGTGTGAGCAGGGCGGCAGAAATCTCCTCCCAACACTATATTTATCTACGAAAACACAGAAAATACATCTATTCCTAAAAGAGAGATGAGAATACACAGGAAAGCGCACAGCGTGCAGCTACACCCGAGAGGACTCGGCACCCCAAGAGGCGGTCTTAAAGAGCCCAGCGGACATACGTGGCAACTATCAGTGACCAAATTATACAGCCATGAAAAGACAGAGGAATATGGTTCAGACCAAAATCAACCAGACAACCCCAGAGAGGGAGTCTGAAGGGATGGAAATGCACAGCCTCCCTGAAAAAGAATTCAGAATAAAAGTCATAACCATGCTGATGGACCTACAGAGAAATGTGCAAGAGCTGAGGGAGGAAGTGAGGGAACTGAGGAAAGACAATACAGAAATCAGACAAGCGATCGACGGGCTTAACAGCAGAATGGATGAGATGCGAGAGACTGTTAATGGAATAGCAAACAGAGAACAGGAGTACAGAGCAGCTGAGGCAGAGAGAGATAAAAGGATTTCTAGGAATGAAAGAATATTAAGAGAACTGTGTGACCAATCCAAACGGAACAATATTCGCATTATAGGAGTACCAGAGGAAGAAGAGAGAGAAAAAGGGATAGAAAGTGTCTTTGAAGAAATAATTGCTGAAAACTTTCCCTCGCTGGGGAAGGAAGTAGTCTCGCAGTCCACCGAAGCTCATAGATCTCCCAACACAAGGGACCCAAGGAAGACAACACCAAGACACATAATAATTAAGATGGCAAAGATCAAAGATAAAGACAGGGTATTAAAGGCAGCTAGAGAGAGAAAAATGATCACCTACAAAGGAAAACCCATCAGACTATTATCAGACTTCTCAACAGAAACCTTACAGGCCAGAAGAGAATGGCATGATATATTTAACGTTATGAAACAGAAGGACCTCGAACCAAGAATATTGTATCCAGCACGATTATCATTTAAACATGATGGAGGGATTAAACAATTTCCAGATAAACGAAAGTTAAGAGAGTTTGCCACTCATAAACCACCACTACAGGATATCTTAAATGGACTGCTCTAGAGGGAAGCACACCTAAGGCTAAAAAGATATCACCAGAGAAAAAAAAAATCATAGCAAAGAAAGCAGACCATCCAAATACCAACTAAAGGCAAAGAATAAAACACCTATTATAGAAAGAATGGAGGAGGAGGAATAAGAAGGGAGAGAAATAAAGAAACATCAGACTGTGTTTACAATAACTTAACAAGAAAGTTAAGTTAGATTGTTAGATAGTAAAGAAGCAACCCCTGAACCCTTGGTAACCACGAATCTAAAGCCAGCAATGGCAATAAGTACATATCTATCAATAATCACCCTAAATGTAAATGGACTGAATGCACCAATCAAAAGACACAGAGTAACAGAATGGATAAAAAAGCAAGACCCATCTATATGCTGCCTACAAGAAACTCACCTCAAATCCAAAGATATACACAGACTAAAAGTGAAGGGATGGAAAAAGATATTTCATGCAAACAACAAAGAGAAAAAAGCAGGTGTTGCAGTACTTGTATCAGACAAAATAGACTTCAAAATGAAGAAAGTAGCAAAAGATAAAGAAGGACATTACATAATGATAAAGGGGTTAGTCCAACAAGAAGATATAACCATTATAAATATATATGCACCAACACAGGAGCGCCAGCATATTTGAGACAAATACTAACAGAATTAAAGGAGGAAATAGACAGCAATGCATTCATCTTAGGAGACTTCAACACACCACTCACTCCAGAGGACAGATCAACCAGACAGAAAATAAGTAAAGACACAGAGGCACTGAACAACACACTAGAACAGATGGACCTAACAGACATCTACAGAACTCTACACCCAAAAGCAACAGGATACACATTCTTCTCAAGTGCACATGGAACATTTTCCAGAATAGACCACATACTAGGCCACAAAAAGAACCTCAGTAATTTCAAAAATATTGAAATCCTACCAACCAACTTCTCAGATCACCAAGGTATAAAACTAGAAATAAATTTTAGAAAGAAATCAAAAAGGCTCACAAATACATGGAGACTTAACAACACTCTCCTAATTAATCAATGGGTTAACGACCAAATCAAAACAGAAATCAAAGAATATATGGAGACTAATGACAACAACAACACAAAGCCACAACTTCTGTGGGACGCAGCAAAGGCAGTTCTAAGAGGAAAGTATATTGCAATCCAGGCCTATTTAAAGAAGGAAGAACATTCCCAAATGAATAGTCTAAAGACACAATTACTGAAATTGGAAAAAGAAGAACAAATGAGGCCCAAAGTCACCAGAAGGAGGGACATAATAAAGATTAGAGAAGAAATAAATAAAATTGAGAAGAATAAAACAATAGAAAAAATCAATAAAACCAAGAGCTGGTTCTTTGAAAAAATAAACAAAATAGATAAACCCCTAGCCAGACTCATTAAGAGAAAAAGAGAATCTACACACATAAACACAATCAGAAATGAGAAAGGAAAAATCACGACGGACCCCACAGAAATACAAAGAATCATAAGAGAATATTATGAGAATCTATATGCTAACAAGCTGGAAAACATAGAAGAAATGGACAACTTCTTAGAAAAATACAACCTTCCAAGACTGACCAAGCAAGAAACAGAAAAACTAAACAGACCAATCACCAGTGACGAAATCGAATTGGTAATCAAAAAACTACCCAAGAACAAAACCCCTGGGCCTGATGGATTCACCTCTGAATTCTACCAGACATATAGAGAAGAAATAACACCGATTCTCCTTAAAGTTTTCCAAAAAATAGAAGAGGAGGGAATACTTCCAAACTCATTCTATGAAGCCAGCATCACTCTAATACCAAAACCGGGCAAAGACCTCACCAAAAAAGAAAATTACAGACCAATATCCCTGATGAACGTAGATGCAAAAATACTCAACAAAACATTAGCAAACCGAATTCAAAAATACATCAAGAGGATCATACACCATGATCAAGTGGGATTCATCCCAGGGATGCAAGGATGGTACAACATTCGAAAATCCATCAACATCATCCACCACATCAACAAAAAGAAGAACAAAAACCACATGATCATCTCCATAGATGCTGAAAAAGCATTTGACAAAATTCAGCATCCATTCCTGATTAAAACTCTCAACAAAATGGGTATAGAGGGCAAGTACCTCAACATCATAAAGGCTATATATGACAAACCCACAGCTAACATCATACTTAATGGCGAGACGCTGAAAGCTTTTCATCTAAGATCGGGAACAAGACAGGGATGCCCACTCTCTCCACTGTTATTCAACATAGTACTGGAGGTCCTAGCCACAGCAATCAGACAAAACAAAGACATACAAGGCATCCAGATTGGTAAAGAAGAAGTCAAATTGTCACTATTTGCAGATGACATGATACTGTACATAAAAAACCCTAAAGATTCCATTCCAAAACTACTAGAACTAATATCTGAATTCAGCAAAGTTGCAGGATACAAAATTAACACACAGAAATCTGTTGCTTTCCTATACACTAATGATGAACTAACAGAAAGAGAAATCAGAAAAACAATTCCATTCACAATTGCATCAAAAAGAATAAAATACCTAGGAATAAACCTAACGAAGGAAGTGAAAGACCTGTACTCTGAAAACTACAAGACACTCCTAAGAGAAATTAAAGAGGACACTAACAAATGGAAATGCATCCCATGCTCTTGGCTAGGAAGAATAAATATTGTCAAAATGGCTATACTACCTAAAGCAATCTACAGATTCAATGCAATCCCTATCAAACTACCAACAGCTTTCTTCAATGAACTGGAACAAATAATTCTAAAATTCATATGGAACCACAAAAGACCCCGAATAGCCAAATCAATCCTGAGAAGGAGGAATAAAACAGGGGGAATTACACTCCCTGACTTCAAGCTCTACTACAAAGCCACAGTAATCAAGACAATTTGGTATTGGCACAAAAACAGACCCACAGACCAGTGGAACAGAATAGAAAATCCAAACATTAACCCAAACATATACAGTCAATTAATATTTGATAAAAGTGCCTTGGATATACAATGGGGAGATGACAGCCTCTTCAGCAGCTGGTGTTGGAAAAACTGGACAGCTACATGTAAGAGAATGAAACTGGACTACTGTCTAGCCCCATACACAAAGGTAAACTCAAGGTGGATCAAAGACCTGAATGTAAGTCATGAAACCATAAAACTCTTAGAAAAAAAACATAGGGAAAAATCTCTTGGACATAAACATGAGCAACTTCTTCATGAACATATCTCCCCGGGCAAGGGAAACAAAAGCAAAAATGAACAAGTGGGACTATATCAAGCTGAAAAGCTTCTGTACAGCAAAGGACACCATCAGTAGAACAAAAAGACATCCTACAGTATGGGAGAATATATTCATAAAAACGTATCTGATAAAGGGTTGACATCCAAAATATATAAAGAACTCATGCACCTTAACAAACAGAAAGCAAATAATCCAATTAAGAAATGGGCAGAGGACATGAATAGACACTTCTCCAAAGAAGAAATTCAGATGACCAACAGGCACATGAAAAGATGCTCCACATCGCTAATCATCAGAGAAATGCAGATAAAAACCACAATGAGATATCACCTCACACCAGTGAGGATGGCCAACATCCAAAACACAAACAACAGCAAATGTTGGCGAGGATGTGGAGAAAAGGGAACCCTCCTACACTGCTGGTGGGACTGCAATTAGTTCAACCATTGTGGAAAGCAGTATGGAGGTTCCTCAAAAAACTCAAAATAGAAATACCATTTGACCCAGGAATTCCACTCCTAGGAATTTACCCTAAGAATGCAGCAGCCCAATTTGAAAGACAGATGCACCCCTATGTTTATTGCAGCACTATTTACAATAGCCAAGAAATGGAAGCAACCTAAGTGTCCATCAGTAGATGAATGGATAGAGAAGATGTGGTACATATACACAATGGAATATTATTCAGCCATAAGAAGAAAAACAAATCCTACCATTTGCAACAACATGGATGGAGCTAGAGGGTATTATGCTCAGTGAAATAAGCCAAGCCGAAAAGACAAGTATCAAATGATTTCACTCATATGTGGAGTATAAGAACAAAGAAAAAATACTGAAGGAACAAAACAGCAGCAGACTCACAGAACCCAAGAACTGACTAATAGTTACCAAAGGGAAAGGGACTGGGGAAAATGGGTGGGAAGGGAGGGATAAGAGGGAAAAAGGGGCATTACGATTAGCAGATGTAATGTTGTGGGGGCACGGGCAGGGTAGTACAACTCGGAGAAGACAAGTAGTGATTCT